>JAVIAB010000046.1:6993540-7274484 GCA_032433765.1 Megaustenia siamemsis
GTAGGCGAAGTATGATGACTTGATCCCTCCTTTATAGCTGGAGGTATCCATCCCGCTCGTTATACTTTGGGTGTTCTTGTTTCCATTTTTCATGGTTATAATATACAATAATTTTTCACGAGACATGATAATAATAATGATAATAATAATGATAATAATGATAATAATAATAATGATAATAATAATGATAATAATGATGATAATAATAATGATAATAATGATGATAATAATAATGATAATAATAATGATGATAATAATAATAATAATAATAATGATAATAATAATTATAATAATAATAATAATGATGATAATAATAATAATAATAATAATAATGATAATAATAATAATAATGATAATAATAATAATGATAATAATAATAATAATAATGATAATAATAATAATAATAGTGATAATAATAATAATAATAATAACAGTAGTAGTGGTAGTAGCTATAGCTTCCGTCAGTCATAGTTGACTATGGACTTTGCAGCCTCCCTAGGAAGTGTTATCTTTTCTTCTCTCTCGACGTGTATTGTCTTGTTCTATGAATCTGTCTGCTTCTTGCTTGAGTTGAAGCTTTAGGGTGTGTTTCCACAAGATTGGGGTCTGCGGCTTTCTCTTCCCAGACCGCAAGGTCAACAAAGAAAAGGGTGGGGGGAATAAGAAATTGACAAAAACCAAAATGTGCCGTCGTAATATGTAAATATGTTTGGTTACTTGCGTTCAGGGAGCCGCGATAGCTAAGTGGTTAGAGAACTGGACTGAAAAGGACAAGAAATAGGGTTCGATCCCAACCGACGGCTTCCGGGTTCCCCAGCTTTAAATGGGTGCCGGATTTTTTTCTGGGAAAGTAAAGCGGCACGGGCGTAATACCGACCACATTACCCCAAAAATCATGTGCTGAAGGTCTGTAAAATTGATGGTCACTAACACCATATTCCCTATACGCCACCTGGCGTGACGGGGGTACTTTACTTTATTTTTACTTGCGTTCAACCGATGACTGAAGCAGCAGTTAGATGTCTTCGTTATCCGAACTTCTAGAGGTGTTAAACGGGCGTTAGTACGTTGTGTTGTGGTTTGCAGTCGGCTTCTTCCTTTCAACTCACTGTGGAGCATATATCTTCAACAAACACATTCAGTTCCATGTGTAGTAAGGATCTTCAACAAACACATTCAGTTCCATGTGTAGTAAGGATCTTCAACAAACACATTCAGCTCCATGTGTTGTAAGGATCTTCAACAAACACATTCAGCTCCATGTGTAGTAAGGATCTTCAACAAACACACACAGTGCCATGTGTAGTAAGGATCTTCAACAAACACACACAGTTCCATGTGTAGTAAGGATCTTCAACAAACACACACAGCTCCATGTGTAGTAAGGATCTTCAACAAACACACACAGAGTTCCATGTGTAGTAAGGATCTTCAACAAACACATTCAGCTCCATGTGTAGTAAGGATCTTCAACAAACACATTCAGTTCCATGTGTAGTAAGGATCTTCAACAAACACATTCAGTTCCATGTGTAGTAAGGATCTTCAACAAACACATTCAGCTCCATGTGTTGTAAGGATCTTCAACAAACACATTCAGCTCCATGTGTAGTAAGGATCTTCAACAAACACACACAGTGCCATGTGTAGTAAGGATCTTCAACAAACACACACAGTTCCATGTGTAGTAAGGATCTTCAACAAACACACACAGCTCCATGTGTAGTAAGGATCTTCAACAAACACACACAGAGTTCCATGTGTAGTAAGGATCTTCAACAAACACATTCAGCTCCATGTGTAGTAAGGATCTTCAACAAACACATTCAGTTCCATGTGTAGTAAGGATCTTCAACAAACACATGCAGCTCCAGGTGTAGTAAGGATCTTCAACAAACACATTCAGCTCCATGTGTAGTAAGGATCTTCAACAAACACATTCAGCTCCATGTGTAGTAAGGATCTTCAACAAACACACACAGTGCCATGTGTAGTAAGGATCTTCAACAAACACACACAGTTCCATGTGTAGTAAGGATCTTCAACAAACACACACAGCTCCATGTGTAGTAAGGATCTTCAACAAACACACACAGTTCCATGTGTAGTAAGGATCTTCAACAAACACACACAGCTCCATGTGTAGTAAGGATCTTCAACAAACATACACAGTTCCATGTGTAGTAACGATCTTCAACAAACACATTCAGTTCCATGTGTAGTAAGGATCTTCAACAAACAAATGCAGCCCCATGTGTAGTAAGGATCTTCAACAAACCCATTCAGTTCCATGTGTAGTAAGGATCTTCAACAAACACATTCAGCTCCATGTGTTGTAAGGATCTTCAACAAACACATTCAGTTCCAGGTGTAGTAAGGATCTTCAACAAACACATTCAGTTCCATGTGTAGTAAGAATCTTCAACAAACACACTCAGTTCCATGTGCAGTAAGGATCTTCAACAAACACACTGAGTTCCATGTGTAGTAAGGATCTTCAACAAACACACACAGTTCCATGTGTAGTAAGGATCTTCAACAAACACATTCAGTTCCATGTGTAGTAAGAATCTTCAACAAACCCACTCAGTTCCATGTGCAGTAAGGATCTTCAACAAACACACTGAGTTCCATGTGTAGTAAGGATCTTCAACAAACACACACAGTTCCATGTGTAGTAAGGATCTTCAACAAACACATTCAGTTCCAGGTGTAGTAAGGATCTTCAACAAACACATTCAGTTCCATGTGTAGTAAGAATCTTCAACAAACACACTCAGTTCCATGTGCAGTAAGGATCTTCAACAAACACACTGAGTTCCATGTGTAGTAAGGATCTTCAACAAACACACACAGTTCCATGTGTAGTAAGGATCTTCAACAAACACACACATCCATGTGTAGTAAGGATCTTCAACAAACACATTCAGCTCCATGTGTAGTAAGGATCTTCAACAAACACACACAGTTCCATGTGTAGTAAGGATCTTCAACAAACACACGCAGCTCCATGTGTAGTAAGGATCTTCAACAAACACATTCAGCTCAATGTGTAGTAAGGATCTTCAACAAACACACGCAGCTCCATGTGTAGTAAGGATCTTCAACAAACACATTCAGCTCCATGTGTAGTAAGGATCTTCAACAAACACATTCAGTTCCATGTGTAGTAAGGATCTTCAACAAACACACTGAGTTCCATGTGTAGTAAGGATCTTCAACAAACACACACAGCTCCATGTGTAGTAAGGATCTTCAACAAACACACACACATCCATGTGTAGTAAGGATCTTCAACAAACACATTCAGCTCCATGTGTAGTAAGGATCTTCAACAAACACACACAGCTCCATGTGTAGTAAGGATCTTCAACAAACACACTCAGCTCCATGTGTAGTAAGGATCTTCAACAAACACACACAGTTCCATGTGTAGTAAGGATCTTCAACAAACACACACAGCTCCATGTGTAGTAAGGATCTTCAACAAACACATTCAGCTCCATGTGTAGTAAGGATCTTCAACAAACACACACAGTTCCATGTGTAGTAAGGATCTTCAACAAACACATTCAGCTCCATGTGTAGTAAGGATCTTCAACAAACACACACAGTTCCATGTGTAGTAAGGATCTTCAACAAACACATTCAGCTCCATGTGTAGTAAGGATCTTCAACAAACACACACCGTTTCATGTGTAGTAAGGATCTTCAACAAACACACTGAGCTCCATGTGTAGAAAGGACCTTCAACAAACACACTGAGTTCCATGTGTAGTAAGGATCTTCAACAAACACACTGAGTTCCATGTGTAGTAAGGATCTTCAACAAACACACACAGTTCCATGTGTAGTAAGGATCTTCAACAAACACACGCAGCTCCATGTGTAGTAAGGATCTTCAACAAACACATTCAGCTCCATGTGTAGTAAGGATCTTCAACAAACACATGCAGCTCCATGTGTAGTAAGGATCTTCAACAAACACATTCAGCTCCATGTGTAGTAAGGGTCTTCAACAAACACATTCAGCTCCATGTGTAGTAAGGATCTTCAACAAACACATTCAGCTCCATGTGTAGTAAGGATCTTCAACAAACACACACAGTTCCATGTGTAGTAAGGATCTTCAACAAACACACACAGTTCCATGTGTAGTAATGATCTTCAACAAACACATTCAGCTCCATGTGTAGTAAGGATCTTCAACAAACACACACAGTTCCATGTGTAGTAAGGATCGTCAACAAACACATTCAGCTCCATGTGTAGTAAGGATCTTCAACAAACACACACAGTGCTATGTGTAGTCAGGATCTTCAACAAACACACACAGTTCCATGTGTAGTAAGGATCTTCAACAAACACACACAGCTCCATGTGTAGTAAGGATCTTCAACAAACACACACAGTTCCATGTGTAGTAAGGATCTTCAACAAACACACACAGCTCCATGTGTAGTAAGGATCTTCAACAAACACACACACACATCCATGTGTAGTAAGGATCTTCAACAAACACATTCAGCTCCATGTGTAGTAAGGATCTTCAACAAACACACACAGCTCCATGTGTAGTAAGGATCTTCAACAAACACACTCAGCTCCATGTGTAGTAAGGATCTTCAACAAACACACACAGTTCCATGTGTAGTAAGGATCTTCAACAAACACACACAGTTCCATGTGAATTAAGGATCTTCAACAAACACATTCAGCTCCATGTGTAGTAAGGATCTTCAACAAACACACACCGTTTCATGTGTAGTAAGGATCTTCAACAAACACACTGAGCTCCATGTGTAGAAAGGACCTTCAACAAACACACTGAGTTCCATGTGTAGTAAGGATCTTCAACAAACACACTGAGTTCCATGTGTAGTAAGGATCTTCAACAAACACACACAGTTCCATGTGTAGTAAGGATCTTCAACAAACACACGCAGCTCCATGTGTAGTAAGCATCTTCAACAAACACATTCAGCTCAATGTGTAGTAAGGATCTTCAACAAACACACGCAGCTCCATGTGTAGTAAGGATCTTCAACAAACACATTCAGCTCCATGTGTAGTAAGGATCTTCAACAAACACATTCAGCTCCATGTGTAGTAAGGATCTTCAACAAACACATTCAGCTCCATGTGTAGTAAGGATCTTCAACAAACACATGCAGCTCCAGGTGTAGTAAAAGTCTTTAACAAACACTTCCCAAGCCGTTCTGTTTCTTGCCATTCTTTTAATATTATTCCATGTCTTCCCCATCTTCAACTCTGCTTCCGCCAGTATTCACCAAGAATACTTTTCTTCCTCTTAGTCACTTTTCCTGAGGATTCCAAAAAAGGACCTGTCGTGTAATACTCTCAGTTGGCTTCCGCAGTTTGTGTCATATTCAGCGCTATTGTCTTCGTAGTATATCTTTGTCTACTAGTAATTGACTGGTACTTTCTCATAATTCTAAGTTAGTGATTTTGTCCTGAAATTTTTTTTTATAGTTAATTATGCTCAAGCATCTATTAATAAGTGTTTGAATCTTCGTGAATGTCATTTTTGTTGTTTCAATGTTTAACAGCCATATATTAGAGCGGTTTGCAGTATAACTGTGATGTTTCTGCCTTTCGACCCGACATATTCGACTTCAGCGCAGCGTTTTTAAGCACTAGGCTGCCTTCTCTGCCGATCTTGACTCACTTGGTCATAGTCAACTAGTTAGGTTGTTTTAGGGGTACCTCGAAGGAGTGGAGTAAGGTCTTGGTAGTTCAGGTACACCTATCCTGGCGCAAGTCATCAGCTATGATTCGCTAACAGCTTCAAACTCTGGCGCTGAATGGACGCCTTAGCCCCCATGTATAAATTACCCACACCGTCGACTTGCTAAGCCAGTCACTGTGATACAATTTGAACGTTTGGCGGCGATATTTCCGGATGAGCCGGTTGGTATCCATGGCAACAGTCTGGACAAATGGGACAACATGAGGCTGTACTTTGTTCAAGTCAGCCATCTTTAATTTTGTCCTGTTTTCAACTGTCACGACAAGGACATGGTTAGAACTATCATAAATAGTTGGATAAATGCTGCATAATTAATTATCAATTATAGTATCACTTTATGGATAATAAATTAAAGTAGTGACTTTGTGTGAAGCAATGTACTTTGTCATCATCATCAAGTACCGGGCCTAGTGGCGTAGGTGATCATGTCTCTCCACAACATTCGATCTCGGCAGCTATTTATCATTTCTGTTGTTGATCTTCTGCCAAGCCATTCTCTTAAGCTGTCTGTTATTTTTTTCTCTTTGCTTCCCTCTATCTCTTCGTCCCTCAGTTTTTCCAGTTGTTACAATATATTCCAGTTGTTCTCTTCTCATTACATGGCCAAAAAATGATGATTGTCTCTTCCTAACATTGGAAATTAGCTCTCTTTTTGCTTTGACCTATCTCAGAACCTCTTCATTACTCTTCTTAGCTGTCCGTGGTATTCTCAACATTCTTCTGTAAAACCACAGTACACAATGTACTTTGTATGTATATCATAATAAATTAAAGTATATCATAATGAAATAGGCTATCACTTTTTCAACAATAACGATATGAATTTGATAAGAATAGTATTGCGGCGATATATTAGCGATGAACAGTGTGGTTTTGTTAGAGATAAAGGAACAAGCAATGTCATTTATATATAAGATCTTTAGTAGAAAGAGCCATAGAGGTGAAAACAGATCTACACCAATGTTTCATAGATTATACCAAGGCATTTGACAAAGTAAAGCACCAAGAAATAATCAAAATTTTAGAAAGCATAAACGTAGACAGCAAAGATTTAAGAATAATAAAGAACATATACCGGCAACAAACAGCGGCCATAAGAACTGGAAACCAATTGGGAATGTTTAAACAAATAAAACAGGGTGTTAGACATGGTTGTGTGCTGTAACCAGATTTGTTTAATATTTATAGTGAGATTGGTTTAAGATCCATAAGGGACATGCCTGGAATAACAATTGGAGGTCATAATATAAATAATCTAAGGTATGCTGATGATACGGGGAGCCGCGATAGCTCAGTGGTTAGTGAACTGGACTATCACGGACAAGGGGTAGGGTTCGATCCCAACCGACTGCTTCGGGTTCACCCAGCCTTAAATGGGTACCGGATTTTTTTCTGGGAAAGTAAAGCAGCACGGGCGTAATACTGACCACATTACCCCAAAAATCATGTGCTGAAGGTCTGTAAAATATAGAGTCACTAACATCATATTTCCCTATACGCCACTTGCCGTGACGGGGGTACTTTACTTTTACTTTTTTTTGCTGATGATACAGTCTTAATCGCTAAGAGTGAAAATGAGTTACAAGAAATGTTGGACATTGTAGTGGAGGAAAGCAAAATAAAGGACCCAGCCTTAATAGCAAAAAGACAGAGGTAATGGTAACAACAAAGAAAAAGACATCACCTCAGTGCAAAATAAAGACAAGTGGAACAATATTAAAACAGTTAAATGAATTTAAATATTTGGGAACTTTGTTAAACTCAGACGGAAGATGTACAACAGAGGTGAGATGCAAAATGGCTCAGGCAAAAGCAGCTTTCCAAAAAATGAGGAAGATACTATGCAATCCATTTTTGACAATAGAAACAAGAAAAAGAGGTCTTAAATGTTATATAGAGCCAGTCTTAACATATGGATGCGAATCATGGACAATAAGACAACAGACAAGAAAATCACTGGAGTCTGTAGAAATGTGGTTTTACAGAAGAATGTTGAGAGTACCATGGATAGCTAAGAAGAGTAATGAAAAAGTTCTGAAAGAGGTCAAAGCAAAAAGAGAACTAATTTTCAATATTAGGAAGAAACAATCATCATTTTTTGGCCATGTAATGAGAAGAGAACAACTGGAATATATTGTAACAACTGGAAAAATTGAGGGACGAAGAGATAGAGGGAAGCAAAGAGAAAAAATAACAGACAGCTTAAGAGAATAGCTTGGCAGAAGGTCAAAAACAGAAATGATGCATAGCTACCGAGATCGAAAATTGTGGAGAGACATGATCACCTACGCCAGTAGGCCCGGTACTTGATGATGATGATGATGATATCTTCTCAACGCTCCCGTATGGTGCAGAAACATGGACATTGGACAAGAAAACAGAACAGAAAATTGAAGCCTTTGAAATGTGGATTTATAGAAGAATAGGTAGAATTGGATGGAAAGAAAAGAAAACAAACGATGAAGCCTTAAAACAACTAAAATTAAAAGAGAACTACTAAACACAATTTAAACAAGACAATTTAGATTTTTGAGACATATTAAAAGACACGGCAGCCTACTAAAATTAATCTTGGAAGGGAAAATACAAGGTAAAGGAGGCAAACCAAGACTAACTTGGACGCGTAACATCAAATGATGGACAAGTCAGCCTATAACAACCTGCACCATCAAAGCAAAAGACAGAACGGAATGGCAATCCATGGTAGCCACACCTTCGATGCAGAGACGTTACTCAATGATGATTATGGAAGTGTCTTTAACAACGGCGGTAGCCAAGACACGAATACAAAACTTCTACTAATGATATAGATGTTTAGTCGGTCATAGCAAACATGTGTAACAATTGACTTTTATATGCAACCAAGATATTTGTCCTTTGATAGCTTAGACAGAAGAATGCTTTGGAAGTTGCTGAGTCATTACGGAATCCCCATAAAGTTTATTAACCTGATAAAAATAATGTATGAAGGAGTGAAATGTAGTGTGGTGCACGAAGGGCAGCTTACAGAAGCATTTGAAATAAGAACAGGAGTAAGGCAGGGATGCCTTCTGTCTCTATTTATCTTTCTACTGGCCATAGATTGGATTATGAAAATAACTCAAAACAACAGAAATGGAATCCAGTGGTCACTGACCAAACAACTTGATGATTTAGACTTTGCTGATGACATAGCTCTCCCATCAAACAGCCATCAACACATGCAAGATAAAATGAGCATACTTGATGAGAGATTACAACAGATAGGACTAAAGATTAATAGAGATAAGACCAACATTATGAGAATTAATACAGTTGGCAATAACCAAATAAAACTAGGAGAAATACCTCTACTAGACGTACAATCTTACATATATCTGGGCAGTAATATAGATAAAGAGGGAGAAACAGAAAATGGTACCAAAATAAGGATATCAAAAGCAAAATGAGCTTTTGTTGCACTGGGAAATATATGGAAGTGCAAAGAAATTAGGTTAAATAAAAAAAATAACAATTTTCAACTCCAATGTTAAGTCAGTCCTATTGTATGGCTGTGAAACATGGAGAACAACAAAATTGACAATCATGAAAATACAGACTTTCATTAATGGATGCTTACGCAGAATAAAAGGATGGAAATGGCAGGACAAAATCACTAACATAGAATTATGGAAATGTACCAGTCAAATACCAGTGGGTAAAGAAATACAGCGAAGACGATGGCGTTGGATAGGACACACACTGCGGAAGCCAACTGAGAGCATTACACAACAGGCCCTTTCTTGGAATCCCCAGGGGATAAGACAAAGAGGAAGACCAAGAAATTCTTGGAGAAGACAGACAGAAGCAGAGATGAAGATGATGGGGAAGACATGGAATGATCTTAAAAGAATGGCAAGAAACAGAACGACTTGGAAAGTGTTTGTTGAAGACCTATGCTCCACTGGGAGCTGAAAGGTAGAAGAAGAAGAAGATATTTATCGAGATGAATTGTGAAGTGTAACTAAAGCACTTCGTCAATAAACTTTCGTACGAGATCTAGCCGATGTGTTGAGTCATCATATAAAGTGTCAACACAAGTACTGTTCACAATGTTAGAATATAGAAGTCGCAGTTTTTTTGTTGTGAATCAATCACGGTGTGTCGAGCACTTGGTCAAAGGAGAATTGTTGCACGTAACCAGGATTGTTTTTACTTCTATCCTTTGTGTAACATTAATCAAATCTGTATTGTCACTGTTACAAGGTTAATAGCGACTTATGGTATTGTTAGTCGAAGGCCCCGGTATCACTGCAAACGGATTAAAATCCATAATTGTTTAACCGCCCGTGCCAGTGGAATCATCCGAATTAAAACTCATTTCAGTGAAGGGTTCCAACAAAGAAAGGCAGTCGCAGTTCCCATCATAGTAGCTACAGCACACGTCAAAAGATATAAAGCTAAGCGGCACCGAAAGTGAACGCAGCTGAACTGTCCTTCGTCATACGATATCATCATTCATCGTAAGCGATCGTAATTCGAAATTATTACGACTTACATTACACTGACAGCGACCAACGACTCATGTTAGACTGAAAGATGCCAGCGATTCCTCGCTTAATTCTTGCCTTCTTTAGATCAGCGACCCAGAAATGAACTGGATCGTACTCCATCAACCATGGAAGGCATGAACACTGATCAACCAATCTGGAAGGAAGTCCACCAGAAAAAAACCTAATTTGGGGGAAGAAAGGCAAGAAATAGAGGCTTGCTATAAAAGCCAACACAGCACAACTACGCCAGTTTAACGACATGTAAAGGGCGGACGATGAAAAACCGTAGTTGCCGGGTGACCAAAGAGAATGACGTAGGGAACCTTCATTTGACTGATAGTTTCGTGGAACTAACAGAGATTGGTGATACAATACGATCAGAAATGTAAGAGTCGGCAAAATATGACTCCTGGCACAGTTGTTTATTTTTATTTCAAAGTGGAATTTTAGTTACGGTCTTTGAAATTTTACAGCATTTAGGGATTAAGTAGACCTTAGCCAATTACCTTCCTCTTATTCTTAGAATCGATATTTTACTGAAGTGGTTTCAATACGTGACACCAGACACAAAAAGTAAAATGTTTAGTTATGATCAGTATGTATACATAAAAAGTAAAATGTTTAGTTAAGATCAGTATTTATACACAAAAAGTAAAATGTTTAGTTAAGATCAGTATTTATACACAAAAAGTAAAATGTTTAGTTAAGATCATTATTTATACATAAAAAGTAAAATGTTTAGTTAAGATCAGTATTTATACACAAAAAGTAAAATGTTTAGTTAAAGTCAGTGTTTATCCAATAATGATATTTCAGTATGTGATGAGAAGAAACAACATGAAAATCTCAAAGAATGCCCTGAAATAAGAACCACAGGGTAAAAGAAAAAGAGGCAGAGAAACAAATAAAAATAACACTGAGGTGATATGCAACAAGAGCAGACATCAGCTCCCTCGGCCAGAACAGTCTTGTAGCGAGATATAATTAGGGTCGTGTGCAAAGTCTAATGTTTGATAACAAGGATTGTCGGACACACAGTCTAGAATGTCTGTGCCGTCTTATGCACGAAAGGACAATAGACAGACAGACAGACAGACAGACAGACAGACAGACAGACAGACAGACAGACAGACAAATAGGTCGGAGGTGGTTAGGTAGGTAGGTAGTTAGATAACTAGGTTGGTAGGTGGGTGAGTGGGTGGGTGGATAGGTAGGTAGGTAGGTAGGTAGGTAGGTAGGTAGGTAGGTGAGTAGATATATAGGTAGGAATGTAGGCAGGCAGGCAAATAGGTCGGTGGTAGTTAGGTATGTAGGCAGGAAGGCAGGCAGGTAGGTAGGTGGGTGGGTAGATAGGTAAGTAGGTGGGTGGATGGGTAGATAGGTAGGTAGGAATGTAGGCAGGCAGGCAAATAGGTCGCAGGCAGGCAGGCTGGCAAACAGACAGGCAAATAGGTCGGAGGTAGGTGGGCAGGCAGGCAAATAGATCGCAGGTAGGCAGACAGACAGACAGGCAGGCAGACAGACAGACATATAATGAAAAATATAAACATTAAGATCATCAATCATCAAGTACCAAGCCTGCTGGCGTAGGTGATCATGTCTCTCTACAACTTTCGATATCGACAGTTATTTATCATTTCTGTTGCATAGTATCTTCTCATTTTTTGGAAAGCTGCTATTGTCTGAGCCATTCTGAGTCTCACCTCTTGTAAGCATTAAGATAAAGCGATGGAGACGTGCACTCTCTAAGTGTATATGGCTCCATTGAAACAGAAGTCTGACGTCAATATAATGTGAATAGGAGGCCAACGAGGCAAAAGCAGGATATGAATCAGCACTTCAATTATTTCTAGTCACACAACAACGAGGCGTATTGTCCAACAGAAGAATGTATCCACGTTGTTAATGACCGAGATAATTGAGAAACCGGGAATAGTGAATGACAGAAAACGGGTTGGCTAAAGTGCTGTTAAGAGCTCATATCAAGCAAAAAATATAGACCAGATATGAATATCAAAAAGACTAAAACCATGATCATAAACAAAGAAAATTCTCACGACTTACAAATAAATATCACATTTGAATGAATACATCTGGAGACAGTCCAGAGTTACAACTACCTTGGACATACTATAACCAATGATGGAAAATGCAAAACTGAAATAAACAAAAGAATAGGTATGGCAAAAAGTAATGTTAATGCCATGAAAAATATACTAACAACAAAACAAATAACAGCAGGGCTGAAACTAAGATTAGCAAAATGTTACATTTTCTCAATATTCCTGTATGGTGCAGAAACATGGACATTAGACAAGAAAACATAACAGAAAATTGAAGCCTTTGAAATGTGGATTTATAGAAGAATAGGTAGAATCGGATGGAAAGAAAAGAAAACAAACGATGAAGTTTTAAAACAACTAAAAATAAAAAGAGAACTACTAAATACAATTAAGACAAGACAAATGAAATTGTGGGGGCATGTTAAAAGACACAATAGCCTACTAAAAGTAATATTGGAAGGAAAAATACAAGGTAAAAGAGGCAGAGGCAGACCATGACTAACGTGGACGAGTAACACCAAAAGATGGACAAGTCAATCTATGACAGCTTGTACCATCAAAGCAAGAAACAGAGTGGAATGGCGATCCATGATAGCCAACCTTCGTTGCGGAGACGGCACTCGATGATGATGATGATAAAGAGCTGTTCATTTAAATAAGGACATCGTTAATTGTTGTTTGTTTGTTTGTTTGTTTGTTTGTTTGTTTGTTTGTTTGTTTGTTTGTTTACATTCGCCGGCTTGATATCTCCAGCCAAATCCCGAGGGACAACATTTTGCGTGAATATCACTATTTCCTATGTTTCCACACTGGCAACCTTGTACTCAGGTGTCCCCCGCCATATAGGCAGGTATTCTCCGACTTCAGAGGTGCTCTCATATTTTTTATCGTCAAGAGTTTTGGCCAGGTTTTTCCTATTAATTTTGCCCCGGCAGCGGCCATTTGTTGGCCTATTATTTTCGATCTCCAACTGCCAAGAGTTCTTTAACGTGCGCAGAATACACACGGGACTTTCTGTTCCCCCCTCCGTTTTCCGAGTTGGCTAAACATCGAGTCTCACTACCCAGAGATCAGGGGACGGTAAAGCCACGGATTCGGTTTTACTTATTTATTTATGTTTCACAAATTTTAATTGAAATCAAACCCTGGACCTCCTTGTCTTGAGGCCGACGTCTTAACGTTTAGACCACTCATCCTCCAAGGACATCGTTAACACAGACGGGGATGATATTCTTAACTGTAGTGGCACACCGCTGGTTGAAATATCCCGAAAATACATGACCTTTCCTTCTTTCTTTCTTTCTGACTTTCATTTTTTTTTCTTTCACTCGATGGCTTCTAATGAATGAATAGACTATTTCGTCATCTGTTCCTAAATGTGCCTTGCGAGCGCGTAAATGCGTTGAGTTGCCGTTTGGAGTAAAATTGATATTTTCACATATTGATCTATAACAATTATGCTTCTTCTTCTTTTCTCTTTCACTGATACCTAAAAGGTGTCGTGGTTTATATCATTTGTCGTTCTTGAGCTGCTCGAATTAGTGATTTTCCTTTGTTCTTACATGTCTCTGTCACTGCATCTATCCATCTTCTTCTGGGTCTTCCTCTTGGTCTTTTTCCATGCATTCTCGAGAAGAACGCCATTGATGGTGATTGGTGAGGATTCATTCTGACCAGGTGGCCAAACCATTTAAGCTGTTATTGTTCTATATATTCTTGGCAGGGTTTTGTTCCTATAATTTTTCTTATGGTTTCATTTGGTATTCTATCTCTTCTTGTGTTGTTTGTTACTTTTCTCAAGCATCGCATCTCACATGTATTGATCTTTCTTAAATGTGATTTAGAAAGGGTCCATGTTTGACTTTCATAGCACAAAGTTGGTATAAAAATGCTATTTATCATTTGTTGTTTAGCTGGCATAGAAATGTTTGGATGTCTTAGCAATGGTGAAATTATGGTTACTAACACCATATTCAAAGTTTAGAACTAAAATCCCCACTTTATATTGGATTCATAGATTACGAAAAGGCATTTGATAGTTTAGACAGAAGAATGCTTTGGAAGTTGCTGAGTCATTATGGAATCCCCATAAAGTTTATTAACCTGATAAAAACAATGTATGAAGGAACAAAATGTAGTGTGGTGCATGAAGGACAGCTTACAGAAGCATTTGAAATAAGAACAGGAGTAAGACAAGGATGCCTTCTGTCTCCATTTCTCTTTCTACTGGCCATAGATTGGATTATGAAAATAACTCAAAACAACAGAAATGGGATCCAGTGGTCACTGACCAAACAACTTGGTGATTTAGACTTTGCTGATGACATAGCTCTCCTATCACACAGCCACCAACAGATGCAAGATAAAATGAGTATATTAGATGAGAGATCACAACAGCTAGGACTAAAGATTAATAGAGATAAGACCAACATTATGAGAATTAATGCAGTTGGCAATAACCAAATAAAACTAGGAGAAATACCTCTACTAGACGTACAATCTTATATATATCTGGGCAGTAATATAGATAAAGAGGGAGGAACAGAAAACGATACCAAAATAAGGATATCAAAAGCAAGAGGAGCTTTCATTGCACTGGGAAACATATGGAAATCCAAAGAAATTAGGCTAAATACAAAAATACAAATTTTCAACTCCAATGTTAAGTCGGTTCTATTATATGGCTGTGAAACATGGAGAATAACAAAATTGACAATCACGAAGGTACAGACTTTCATTAATGGATGCTTGCGCAGAATAAAGGGATGGAAATGGCAGGACAAAGTCACAAACGTGGAATTATGGAAATGTACCGGTCAAATACCAGTGGATAAAGAAATACAGCGAAGACGATGGCGATGGATAGGACACACACTACGGAAACCAACTGAGAGTATTACACAATAGGCCCTTTTTGGAATCCCCAGGGGAAAAGACAAAGAGGAAGACCAAGGAATTCTTGGAGAAGACAGATTGAAGCAGAGATGAAGATGATGGGGAAGACATGGAATGATCTTAAAAGAATTGCAAAAAAACAGAACGACTTGGAAAGTGTTTGTTGAAGACCTATGCTCCACTGGGAGCTAAAAGGTAGAAGAACACCATATTCCCTATACGCCATTTGGCGTGACAGGGCTCTTTACTTTTACTTTACTATATTCAGTACAGTATTGGAGTATGAGTTCACAGTCTGGGGCGCATGTACACGTGTACATGTAGTTGAGGTGCCGCCGATCTTGAAGACCTCGTTTGATGAAATAAAACGTGTTACACAACCCTGAAGGAGACGACCGTTAAAGTATTGTGAATGTGATAAATTATGTGAAGGCAGAGGCGAAGTGTGATGCCGGTCTGAGGAATTGCCACGGGTGCAACATTCTTAGGGGTGCAACATTCTTAGGGGTGCAACATTCTTAGGGGTGCAACATTCTTAGGGGTGCAACATTC
Organism: Megaustenia siamemsis; assembly: GCA_032433765.1. NCBI lineage: Eukaryota > Metazoa > Mollusca > Gastropoda > Stylommatophora > Ariophantidae > Megaustenia > Megaustenia siamemsis. The sequence continues at coordinate 7,009,332 of JAVIAB010000046.1, forward strand.
TTAGGGGTGCAACATTCTTAGGGGTGCAACATTCTTAGGGGTGCAACATTCTTAGGGGTGCAACATTCTTAGGGGTGCAACATTCTTAGGGGTGCAACATTCTTAGGGGTGCAACATTCTTAGGGGTGCAACATTCTTAGGGGTGCAACATTCTTAGGGGTGCAACATTCTTAGGGGTGCAACATTCTTAGGGGTGCAACATTCTTAGGGGTGCAACATTCTTAGGGGTGCAACATTCTTAGGGGTGCAACATTCTTAGGGGTGCAACATTCTTAGGGGCGCAACATTCTTAGGGGTGCAACATTTCAAAAGAAAAGAAAGTAGCTATAATAAATTAATAGAAGTATCATGTCACGAGAGCTGACAACCCACATACCTGTCCTGTCTTGGATGCTGACAACCCACATACCTGTCCTGTCTTGGATGCTGACAACCCACATACCTGTCCTGTCTTGGATGCTGACAACCCACATACCTGTCCTGTCTTGGATGCTGACAACCCACATACCTGTCCTGTCTTGGATGCTGACAACCCACATACCTGTCCAACCCCTGACAACCTCTGTGCTGACAGATACAGAGATCGCAAGAACATACATATCGAGTAATCGTAGTACCAACACCCAGGAAGTCTAATGACAAACAATAATTCGCAAACAGCAGAGATAGAATCAAGATGCAACAAAGCTTGTCAAATCATTAGACAGTTATCACCACTATTGTCCAACAAGGAAATAACTCTAGAGGCAAAGCTAGCACTATACAATACAATCTTCATCCCAACGTTGTGCTATCAATGCCAGGTCTGGACCCGAGATGCAAGAACAATAAGAAAAATAACCTCTACAGAGATGAAATGTATTAGACGAATGACAGGAAACAGTCTGAGAGATAAGATCAGAAATGAAGAACGGAGAAAAAAAGCTAGGAATAGCCCCCGCCATAGAATATATAAGGAAACAACAGATAAAATGGTTTTCCCCGTGACAAGACAGAACGATCAAAACACAACACAACGAGCCTTCAACAAACGTTGTGAGAACACCAGATCCAAGGGTCGACCACGAAAAAGATGGATCGATGGAATATTAGAAGCACAAGAAAACATAACAGCAGCAGAGGCGAACAGAAGAGCAAAAGACCTCAAATTATATCTCCCCTCGACGCTGATGAGGCAGATGAGGAAGGAAAAAAGAAGAAGTAGTACCAATTTCATCGAATACAACATAAACATATTTTTCAGATGAACTTATGTGTTCTTGTTGCTTTCATCTATCGTCGGTTTCTTATGAAAGAGGTTCACGGCAATAATTGTTAAAACATAAGGAAACAAAACATCTACAAATATAGCTCGGGGTTCGCTGAGTGTGGTTTTGTGGTAACGTAGCTCGTCTAATACTTCACATTGTTCCTGGTTCCATAAGTACTTGTGACCCTTCACCCCCGGATCTCAAATGAGTTCAAATCAGTAGCTAATTCCTGTAGAAAACAGAGAATAAAATGTACTGTGTTCGAGTTGAGTACGTAAAAGAACCATTTAAATTTGAACATTTTTAAAGAGTGGGCTGCATGCCGCTCCCCAGATAAAATCTTTAAAAAAAAAATAAATAAAAAAAAACATACTTTTCTCGACCCATAAAACTTGACAAAAAAATAATTGTAAAGTCCTATCGGGACTATCCATTCCAAATGAACAGATAACAGACGAAATCAAAACAAGAATATGCGCCGAGCTTTATAAGAAGAAGCCGCGATAGCTCAGTGGTTAGCGAACTGGACTACAAAGGGTAAGGTTCGCTCCCAACCGACGGCTTCCGGGTTCACCCAGCCTTTAATGGGTACCGGATTTTTTATGGGAAATTGAAGCGGCACGGGCGTAATACCGACCACATTACCCTAAAAATCATGTACCGAGGGTCTGTAAACTTTATGGTCACTAACACCATATTCCCTATACGCCACTTGGCGTGACGGGGGTATTTTATTTTTTTTATTTAAAAGGATAATATAAAATAAAATAATCAAAATTTTAAAAAACATAAACGTAGACAGCAAAGATCTAAGAATAATAAAGAAGATGTACTGGCAACAAACAGCGGTCATAAGAACTGGAAACCAAGTGGGAATGTTTCAACAAATAAAACAGGGTGTTAGACAAGGTTGTGTGCTGTCACCATATTTGTTTACATTTATAGTGAGATTATTTTAAGATCCATAAGGGACATGCCTGGGATAACAATTGGAGGTCATAATATAAATAATCTAAGGTATGCTGATGATACAGTCGTAATAGTTAAGAGTGAAAATGAGTTACAAGAAATGTTGGACATTATAGTGAAAGAAAGCAAAAATAAAGGACTCAGACTTAATAGCAAAAAGACAGAGGTAGTGGTAACAACGAAGAAAAAGACATCACCTCAGTGTAAAATAAAGACAAATGGAACAATATTAAAACAGGTAAATGAATTTAAATATTTGGGAACTTTGTTAACCTCAGACGGAAGATGTACAAAAGAGGTGAGATGCAGAATGGCTCAGGCAAACGCAGCTTTCCAAAAAATGAGGAAGATACTATGCAATCCATTTTTGACAATAGAAACAAGAAAAAGAGTTATTAAATGTTACGTAGAGCCAGTTTTAACATATGGATGCGGACAATAGGACAATAGACAAGAAAGTCACTGGAGTATGTAGAAATGTAGTTTTACAGAAGAATGTTGAGAGTACAATGGGCAGCTAGAAGAGTAATGAAGATGTTCTGAGAGAGGCGAAAGCAAAAAGAGAGCTAATTTCAAATATTAGGAAGAAACAATCATCATTTTTTGGCCATGTAATGAGAAGAGAACAACTGGAATATATTGTAACAACCGGAAAAAATTGAGGGACGAAGAGATAGAGGGAAGCAAAGAGAAAAAATATCAGACAGCTTAAGAGAATGGCTTGGCAGAAGGTCAACAACAGAAATGATAAATAGCTTCCGAGATCGAAAGTTGTGGAGAGACATGATCACCTACGCCAGCAGGCCCGGTACTTGATGATGAACAGGATAAAAGCCATGGTTCCTTGCCAGGGGGAGAAAGAAAGTGGTTAAGGAATATAACAGAGGAATACTAAGTATCCTTCCTTTTATTTTTTAGTAGTCCGTCTTCTTATGATTTATGCTTATTCTTCCGTGCACATCATGAGAAGAGGACCGTTAGAATACTTGGTTACAACGGGCAAAATACAGGGAAAGAGAGATCGCGGGCGCCAAAGAGAGAAGATACAAGATAACTTGCCGCCATGGCATGGAAAACAGTCGACAACAGAATTGATACGATGTCCTGTTGATAGAAAATTGTGGAACGACATGATCGCCTACGCCAACCGGTATGGCACATGATGCGGATGATTCTTATGGTGTGCAGACGTCACGGTTTTTCCGGGATAGTCCTTTTATGACCCCTTGTCCCGGGTTTTTTCCAGTCAATTTGGCTATTTTGAAACTTTGTCCCGGATTTCTTGTACTTATACTGTTAAGTGTTATAAAATGTCTGTTATTTACTTGAAAATGAAAACAACTTGTTATAGTAAACAATGTAAACAACAAATTGTTATAGTCATATTCAGAAAATAAAAATAGCCTTCCACAGGTATAAGAAACAACACATTTTCACTCTGACTCGGAATTGTGTGTTTAATGTGTATAATTTGTTTGTTACACCTGATGAATGCTTTTACCGAAACGTTGTAATTTGTTTTGTCTTTCTGTTAGTCCAGATCATCATCATTGACTGTCGTCTCTGCATCGAAGGTTGGCAACCATGGAGCGCCATTCCTTTCTGTCTCTTGCTTTGATGGTGCAGGTTGTCATAGGTTGTCTTGTCCATCTTTTGATGTTACTCGTCCATGTTAGTCTTGGTCTGCATTTATTACCTTGTATTTTCCCCTCCAATTTTACTTTTATTGGTTATTGGTTATGGAAGGCCTCGGTATCACAGCAAACGAATTAAAATCCATAATTGCGCAACCGCCCGTGCCAGTGGAATCATCCGAATTACTAACTCATCTCCCAAACAAAGAAAGGTAACTGTAGTCCCCATCGTAGCAGTCTCAGCACACGCCAAAAGACATAAGGCGAAACCGCGCAGAGAGTGAACACAGCCAACTGTTCCCTGTCATACGATATCATCATTCATCGTAAACAAGCGGGATATCGAAGCAGGATCCAAAGGGATGAGACACACAGCTCACGGTGTGCACAGAGCACTTAACTCAGTAGCTCCTGCAACAAGTCGGTCTTGGAATATGAGGAAACTGCAAGAAGGAACACTTTTCAGACATAGCCTTCAATGGTTCCTGCCGCCTATCCACCGTATACCATGGGAGTTCACGTAAATGATGATCGTCATAGCACTTGATGATGTTAGGCCATCATTGATGACTCCAATTCCAAACATATAGACACACAGTGGTAATAAGTTATCATTTCCAATCCAACAGAAGCCACATGACCTGTAGTTAGTAAAACCACAGAGAGAATATGATTTTGTGACCTTCATTGATTCACTCTTAGATGTGGATGTATTACTTTTATTAGGCTGTTATGCCTTTTAACATGCCCCAAAATTCCATTTGTCTTGTTCTAATTGTGTTTAGTAGTTCTCTTTTCATGTTTAATTGTTTTAAGGCTTCATCGTTTGTTTTCTTTTCTTTCCATCCAATTGTACCTATTCTATATATCCACATTTCAAAGGCTTCAATTTTATGTTCTGCTTTCTTGTCTAATGTCCATGTTTCTGCACCATATAGGAATATTGAGAAGATAAAACATTTTGATATTCTTAGTTTTAGCCCTGGTGTTTGTTTTGATGTTAGTATATTGTTCATGGCATTAAAATTACTTTTTGCCATACCTATACTTTTTGCAGTAGATGTTATTTTTCTTATTGTTCTTGCATCTAGGATCCAGGACTAGCATTGGTAGTACAACTTTGGAATGAAGATGACATTGTATAGTGTCCATTTTGCCTCGAGTTATTTTCTTGTTGGCAATAGTGGTGATAGCTGTGCAATGATTTGACAAACTTTGTTGCATCTTGAGTCTATTTCTGCTGTTTGTGAATTGTCGTTTGTCACTAGACTTCCTATGTATTTAAATTCCTCTACTTTAGTTATCTGCCGTCTATATTTATGTTTCTATTTTGCGATATTCATGACTTCTGTTTTGTTGATTTTCATGTTGTATTTTGTGCCAGTGCTGTTTAGTCTAAGTTTTCCTGCAGGTCTTCAGATTAAGAGGCCACAGAGATGGGATTTCTCAGAAGAATGTTGAAAGTTCCCTGGACAGCTAGAAAGACGATTAAGGAAATTCTCAGAGGCCAACACAAAAAGGAAGCTAAAAAGCATCAGAAAGAAACAATCAACATTTTTTCGGCACATCATGAGAAGAGGAAAGTTGGAATACTTGGTTACAAATAGCAAAATACAGGGAAAGAGAGATCGCGGACGACAAAGAGAGAAAATACTGGATATCTTGGTCTCATGGCATGCAAAAGAGCAAACAACAAAATTGATACGATGCATGGTAGATAAAAGGTTTTGCAAGGAAATGATCGCCTACGCCAACCGGTATGGCACATGATGATGATGACGTGGGTCTAATTTTCCATGTATCAGTGCCTAATCATATGCAAATTAAAGCTGGTTGATCTCCCCTGTCACTGATGGGTTGTCTAACTTGACTTGCATATATAAACCAAGTATGTAATAAACCTCAGACGGAAGATGTACAACAGAGATGAGAAGCAGAATGGCTCAGATAAAAGCAGCTTTAAAAAATAAATGAGGAAGATACTATGTAATAGACAAAAGAAACTAGAAAAAAAGTTCTTAAATGTTATGTAGAGCCATATCTTAACATATGGAAGTGAATCATGGACAATAGAATAACAGACAAGAAAATCACTAGAGGCTGTAGAAATGTGGTTTTACAGAAGAATATTGAGAATACCATGTACAGCTAAGAAGAGTAATGAAAATGTTCTGAATGAGGCCAAAGCAAAAAAAGAGCTAATTTCCAATATTAGGAAGAAACAACCATCATTTTTTTGCTATGTTAATGAGAAGAGAACAGCTGGAATATATTGTAACAACTGGAAAAATTGAGGGATGAAGAGATAGAGGGGAAACAAAGAGAAAAAATACCAGACAGCTTAAGAGAATGGTTTGGCAGAAGGTCAAGAACAGAAATGATAACTGTCGAGATCGAAAGTTGTGGAGAGACATGATCACCTGCGCCAGCAGGCCAGGTACATGATGAGATGTAATAAACAGTAAAATGGGGAATCTTACACCAGATCTAACTCCAGATTGGTATGTGTAGTCTCCAGCTGTTGATATGGACTTTTAATTAGGTTAGTTAGAAGTTGGCTTACTCCGTATGTTAAGTACAAAGGTTGTCTGAATTTTGCACAAATTGTTTTTTGTTATATAATTTTAGAAAAATATCAAATCATGTGCTTTAAACATTAGATTTTACTGTAAATTATGTTAATTTTTTAACAAACCTCTTAGTGGATTGCGTCTTACAAGTTATGGTTCATTGAGCGCGAGATGGTGCTAAGATTGTGTGGAGAGCACATGAAATTTGTCTTTTTAAACAGTGAGTTGATTACAACAAATGTGGGTATTGTAAAATCCTAAAAATATGACAACCAAAAAAAATCATATTTTTATAAACCTCAAAGAAGCAAAAATCTTTCCTAAATGCATGACAGTAAGGAGAAAAATCAAGACTTAAGGTTTGTGAAAAAGATAAGATTTCGTTAAAAAGAATTACAGAAATTCCACCAATTTCTGTAATAATTAATGAACTCTGTGGGCACGAATTTCTGAACGAACTATACTCCCACAGTTTTTCTGTTTACTCAGTCGAATGCTTTTACCTGGTCAATGAAAGCTATGTACACATTTTCATTGTGTTCTGTCATCTTTTCTGCAAGCTGTTTTTGGGTGATTAGAAGCGTCAGCACATCCTGTTTTTTTTCGGAACTCCATTTGATAATCGCTTAACTGTTTAGTTATATTACTGGTCTTAGCTTTTCCCCCACAATAACACATTATCCTCGCTTGTATTATATTCAGTAGCTCAAGCAATACTGCGAGTATAGGGAGCTCCTGGGCCGATTTTCAGCTAAGTCTTTAATTTGTTAAATTTTGTAGAAGGCTACATGTTGGCCGAAACGTCATGGTTTTTTTTTTTTAAATTGTAGAGCTATCACCATACATTGCAGGAGTACAGCCCATCACTTGCTTTCTAACCTGCTCGTATCTTTCACAAGAGGCTTTCTGAAATTACTGTAGGGTAATTTTGTCGGGAAGTTAAAAGGAATGTGAAAAGGCATTGCCTAGCTGTAAAATATGTGGTAATGGCTGTAACACACAAATACAAGAAAGTCAAAGGTGCTTCAGAAAGTTCATCGCCATCTGCCTTTCGGTGGCGAGGGGCAATGTACATAGTTTGCTCTTTCGTTGGCCTCTACTATTATATTTCCTAGTGTGTCTAATATTCACTCCATTTCTTTCGTGGTCGATTTTGGTGTTCTCGCAACGCTTGTTGAAGGCTTGCTTGTTGCAAGGTTTTTGGTCTTTGTCTTATCACGTGGCCAAACTTATCTGTTGTTTCTCGAATTCTATGACTAGAATTTATTCCTAACTCTACAAGGAGTTGAAAGTGTTTGTTGAAGACCTATGCTCCACTGGGAGTCAAAGTTTTTGATGAAGACCTATGCTCCACAGGGAGCTGAAAGTGTTTGTTGAAGACCTATTCTCCACTAGGAGTTGAAAGTTTTTGATGAAGACCTATGCTCCACAGGGAGTTGAAAGTTTTTGATGAAGACCTATGCTCCACAGGGAGTTGAAAGTTTTGATGAAGACCTATGCTCCACAGGGAGTTGCAAGGAAGAAAAAGAAGAGTGTGATATTTAACATGCACTATCATCCCACAATCATGAGTGAATGGCCATTACATGCAGGTAAAGTATACAACCTCACCAAGATTGGATGAAGGTGTTTCTCTAACCATAGTTAGAAAAGAAAATCAGATACGTTGTGCAAACGACCAAGCCTCCTGAACTAATTATCTGAATGTGCTATGTTAAAAGTTGTGACGACTTGTTTGGTCTGTAAGCTGGAGCATGTCTGGTCAACTGATAATGTGGACTAATGTTACATAAATCCTGGATGGTCATGTTGTCAGTGTGGCCTGTGTTCAGGGTAGCGAATCATTTCAAGGAAGAGGTTTGTTTATAACACTCAGGAAAAAATTCAGAAATAACAGCAAAAAAAACAAAGAACAAAAGACAGCTGAAAGCAGGATTGACTGACACAGTGAGACTGCGTTACGGCACCCAGCCAACTTAGTATGGGTTAAATCCTACTTTGGGTTGTTTATCAATATTTGTGAATTTTGTTTTTCCTGTATTGTAAACATACCTCTTTGCCCTGAAATGATTCACCAATCTGTAGTCTTGGAAGTTTCCATTCATAATTCATTTATTATTATTTGTGTGTGTGTGTTCAAGGTACTTAAATCCTGTCTATAGCTCGTTTCAAAACATATGCCCAACTTCAAAACGCTATTACTCTCTAACCGTTTGTTAAATGCTTTTGAAATTTTCCAAATGTTATTAGAATGCAAAAGACCCTTTAAATGTATATTTAACAAATATCTTGCAGCTGCAGTTTTCTTAAAGCGGCGATATTTCTTTGATGTTTGTCAAAATTGTAATTTGTGAAGCCCTAAAGAATAGAAATTACCGTAGTTGCTGGTCTACGATTAATTTTCACTAGGTAAAGGCGTGGCCGTAATGGGGAAATAACTGGATAAAACAAAACACCAGGAGAATTATTGTCTGCTCAGTTCGAGGACGGACGATAATAATATCAAGGTATACCTGTAAGTCCAATTTTCATAGTTGTGTGGTCCTTAAAAGGACCGTTTGTTGAAATAATTTAAGGTAATATAGGGGCCAACATTGTGGGGGCTATATACTTTCATTCTGAATCAGACGAGTCTAAAAGATTAATAACTGTTTGGGGTTGAACATTCCACAAACCATCATTTTTCCAATATTCCTCTTCCTGTTTTAAGACGTGGTCTTCACATTTAGCCCAATAATCTTTGTCTATATTTAATAAAGCGAGATTAGCAAGAGTCTTTACATCGCATATTTTGAATGTTGTATTTTCATCTGCCACTTGTCCTTTTAATTTTGCCCAGATTAGTTCTATTGGATTTAAATGAGCATGGTAAGGTGGCAGCCTCAAACATATATGACCGTGCTCTTGGATAATCTTATCTATTTGAAAAATCTTTGTCCTCTGTTTTTGCTTTACTAGAGATAGTAATTCAGGTTTTAAGTACATGTTATTAAATTGTATGTGCTCCTTTGTGAGCCATATCTTAATAGCATCTTTTGTACTGGATGACGTCGGGACTTTATCTTCAAGTGCAACAATGTTGTGGTACGCTGCATTGTCCATTATTAGGCAAGATGGTCGATCTAGTGCTGGGAGAACAGAATTTTCAATCCAATGTCTAAATATGTGACCATTCATCTCAGAGTGATAATCCCGATTGTCTATGGATTTTGAAAGAAAAATGAGCTCTGCATTCTGTATTAGTCCATGTTGTCGACTACCTGCATGAGCAATTATCAAGCGCTGTCCTTTGCTGCTAGGTATTAATCTCTTAATCTTTCCATCTGATGACTGCCATTCCCTTTGTTTAGTGTGGTGAGCATTGATCCATGTTTCATCCAAGTACACAATATCATAACCTTGCTTGCGCACCTCTTTTACTTCACGTAAGTACTTGCTTCTCATGACTACTATATGTGGCTTCTCACAGATGATGTTTCGTCCATTGGGATACTTTCTGAATGTAAAGCCTGCAGCTCTCACATTCCTCCATAATGTAGACTATGATATTTCAATACTGTTGTTCTTTTCAGCGATACTTTTAATTTTCTTATTGTAACAGTTTCATTCATGCCCAACATTTTGCGAATTTCACTTCTAATAAGTTCACTGTCGAAATTATCCAACATTTTTGCTCTTCCTTGTGATTTTGAATATTTGGAACATTGACGGTCACGTGCTTGAATCCAGCGATTAAATGACCGTTTAGATAAATCCAAAATGTGTCTTGTCCTATTCTCAGGGTTTTCTAAAGAATGAAATAATCTTCCTCGTTTAGCCTCTTTGCAAAAATAGTCATACATTTTTATTGCGATGTTTTGTAAACTGCAGAATTTCATTTTAAGACTCATGATAAATGTTATTGTTCCACGTTACGCCGCTGAATTAACGGAAATGGAACACACAATGTCTCGTGTTTACTACAAGTGTCTATTTGTGTCAGAAAACTCACGCGGAAAGCGTGAAAAATCGTAAATTTCAGCGTGTATAGATTTGTAATCGCTATTTTTAACTTAAATACTGTAAACACTAAGTTTTGACTACATCAATGGGTCGTTATAAATTTATATAAATCAAATAAGCAATAATAATAACCAAATGTTTGTTTTTAATGAAATTATTCCCTGTTGGGTTCTAATCATTATAACTTTACATGCAAATTTTGAAAAAAATACAAAAAGCGGTTTAAAAGATATTGATTTTTAAAGTTGGGCAAGACTTATGAAACAAGCTATAGTCATGTTGGCCTGTGTGTGAAGTTGATGCCTTGTGGGTAAGGATGAACAAGGAGATGTTCCATCTCAATATAAGTATGCTTCAAACATTTCTAGTGTATTTGTGTTATATCATACATGCAATCTAAAGCATCAGCTCTCAAATATTTTGATGAAGAACAAAAGTCACAAACCATTGACAAATCCTTTTAATAGATCCAGGAAATTATTGCCGACACCCCCCAGACTGCTCCCATAACTAGATTGGGAACACATACATAAATGCAACTGCTTATGTCAACAAAATCAATAACTGAAGAAAAATTAAAAGCAAAATCAGAAAGCACATGATCCACACACAGAGAAGTCATAAACAGACAAATTAAGAAAAAGAAACATTATTTATATAAAAAAAAAAAACATTTTGAAAGGATTGTAAAAATTCTGATCACAAAAATCAAATTCTTAGAAACTGACAGTTTCCCCACCATGTAAGCTCTTTCATGCCACATACCTTCCCTAACTGTTAACACCGGTGGTGATCCAGGGTCATTGTGACAGTTTTTTCCCAACAAATACAATGTTTTCATAAAAAATACAACTATATCATAATAGTGTAATTTGTGCAACTTTGACGCAAAGTCAGCAAGTCTATCAGAAAAATTATACTAATTGAACAGAATGCAGTTATGGCTGGCCCATCACAGAAGGTCCATTCTTCAAAATGAAGAAAGAATGTGGGTCTTAAATGTATCAATTAATTTTTAAACCATAGTTTTTCCAAAATGTTAATTGTTCCAAAACATGTGTGCTAAAATGTCAAAAACACTTCTCTAAAAATGTTACGCAGGGTATTCTCTGAGTAGTAAACTTGATGAGTTAAGTACAAATGTCACTTACAGGGAGGTAATCTAGGGTTCGTACGATGAGTTGGATTTCTTTAAATTGTGAAGGCTAATCTCAGCTAAACTGGATTGGCAAAATATGTCACAGACATAACAATAGTGAAACAATGTCACGGTGAAATAAAATGTTTAAAAAGAAAGTCTCAATATATAAGTAAAGAAAGAGTTAATATAAAATGAAATAACTAGTCACAAGCACAATACATTAAGGAAGAAATGTATTTAAAGTCACAGAAAGAAAACAACAGCTAAAACACTTGTAAGAAATATGTAACAAAACGCATCACTTCATTAAAAAAATCCTGCAACATTGTGAGCATTAAGTTAACAAAAAATGGTAATCAAAACAACGAGTCATTGGGTCTGGATGTTGGAACAATCATAAAATTATCACATTGACATCAGCAAATACTCTAGTACCAAATCCAGCACATTATAAACCACAGAACTGATGTAGATGAAACAAAAATAGGGTGATCTAAGCTTAGCAAGGTTTCTCTACCGTAACAAAAGCAAATAAGACAAATAATACTGTTGTAAAATTATGGCAAACCAAATCAATCTCTGGCATGGCAAGGATGAAGCCATGACAAAAGTGTTACTCTTTTACTCTACACACAGACAAAATGTTGGAGTGAACTAACAAAACCAGAAAGGTGAAAAAAGAAACCATCCAAGTGAATATAAAAGTAGATATGGACCAAGAATGAAATCTTAACCATAGGCTAATTCATAAACATTATAATTCAATGATATAATTGATTACTTCACTGATTACAGGTTTAAATAAATCTCACAGACCACAGCACAGGTCTATAGGCTTGTTTCCTTTAAATATAAGCATGCCTCTATTGAGTTCCATTGATCTAGTTTCAGTGGTAGACCCACTTTAGAACAAGTTGCTTTGGACACAAATGAGGTACAGTGTCAGCAGTGATGTATCTCCCAAGTCCCAAAGAGAATGGATCAATAAGAAACAAATCTGTTACATTAGCAACCGAATGAAGGGCCTCTCTTAGTGGATATAAACATGAAAACAATCAGGAGGTGCCATTAACATTGTAATGCTAGTTTGACTACAAATTTTAGCATGAGCAATATGTCTTGTTTGTCCAGCATTAGGATCTGTTGAGCCTGAAACATTCTAATTTTATGTTTTTTCTCGAATGAGATAGAACAGACCGCAGCAGGCAAGAAATACAAAATTTTTAAGCAGATGAAACATATGACGAAATGATGAAAAAAATACCTCGAGTTATAGAAAATCTGGAGTCAGTCAAAGGATGTGGAATGCATAAAGAAATGGTCTGGACTGTAAATGTCTAAATAACAATTCTCAAAAATGCATTCTAATTTTAAATATTTTAGTAGGGAAAACTCATTTTGTGCGCTAAAATGTGACCCAAGAAACCAAAACAGAATATGAATAAATAATTTCTGATTATATCTGTGTAGATTAGAGGGTAATTTTTACTGAATTTCTTGAGTGAAGTACATCCATTTATTTTATAAGTATCCTCTTATTTAGCATTCCATAACATTTTTATTTTACCATTTTGTGCTTACACAAAAAATGCATTTTAAACAAAATACATTGTACACAAAATACATTAAATAACCAATGTTGCAGTTTGAAGTTTTGAAACAAAATATATATCCAATCACATAGAGTTTCATACTTCTTGCAGATTTTTGGTTTGAACAACATTAGAAGGTCACAAGAAGAAGTCTCAAGACATCACAGTGATGGTTCAGCCATAGTCACATTTAGTGATGGAAGAGCCGTAGGTTGGTGTGGGCCTGCACAATGTTGTGGTCATTGCAGGCCTCTGTCACAACACTGTCCATTGTTGAACCCGCAGGTGATGCAATAAACTCCACACCGCTCTGTGGAAGTAAAAACACATGCACATTACAATGCCAAAAGCAGCCCTACAAAAACGTAATGGAACCACTCAAGGGTTCAAATGTTACCATCAAAATTAATGCACAACTAAGCAAAACAAACACACACAAAATAAAAGTTCAGAATCTCACCAGAAAGCATGAAATTACAATGGCCAGTGTCTCCTCCTGCACTGTTCTAAACTCACAATTAAAATTTAAAAAAATAAAAAAACAAAACATGTACATAATTCCAAGCCAAATAAGGGCACTGCCATCTATGAAGGGATGCACAAAAGACACCAATTTTCAAATTCTGTCACAAAAACATGTGTGGTAGAAAAATTAGAACTACTAATCTGTCGACAGTGAACAGAAGGAAGTTCTTGCACATCTAGTGTCACAATCTCTAACATACTATAGGTGTAAGTGAGAGTACAAAGTGATTAATTATAAACAAAAACTGCAACTCCAATCTGTGTCTGAACAGCACTTGTGTTTGACACTTTATATGATACAAGACGCCGTCTAGATCTCGTACAAAAGTTTATTCACAAAGTTCTTTATGTATCCTTTATTGCCTTTTTAACGGCATTATGTTTTTAATGGCGAGGTAAGGCTGTCAGCTTCTGATTGTTATCTGTAGACCAGGCAACTCTTGTTTACTAGCTGGGGTTACAACGACAATTATCCCGTCTGCTGAGTCCTGCCTGTTCTCTCAATTTCCTTGGGGCGACCCAGTTACACTCGATGGCCTGGTATCGCCGTGCTGACCCCTTTTTGTCTAGCTGGAATCTTGCCTCAGGGAACTGACCTCGCTAGTAGCCGTATTATGTGATCGTTAGTAGCCACATTATGTGATCGTTAGTACTTCTTAGGAATGTTGCTATTGTGCTGCGACAACTTTCCGCTGGGTTGAGGTTCTCCATGTAGGTCAAGTACGTTATGCTGGATTTAAAAACTGTTGAACACACAACAAAACTTCAGGTGTAATAATTTCGCCGGCTTTATTTCAGCCCACTGTCTGGGCACCAAAATGCACAAGTGACATAGTATTCTGATCACACTGGGATAATGAGCATTATATAATGAACATACACACACGTTTTAACTAGCCCAGCAGCAATATCACTCACCGCTGGGGCTGTAGGTTTATACACGATCCTATCTAAATCTATCAGGAAATGTTCCCCATCAAACAGCTCCCTTCTTCTAGTTAGCTTCTGTTGTCCCTACGCTAACTGCTACTAATTATCTTGGTTACCGTCTTACTCACGATCCTACCTGACTAACTGTTCCTTAAGCTCACTGCTCCTATCTAAATCTGATTCTTCCTGCCTAGATGTGTGTCTCTCTGCCGGACTATTCATTAACAAGTGCTCCCTCTATCTACTTGCTTACTAGTGCACATTTATTCTAAGTCCACTGGACTATTGGCAGACCAATACGTGGTCGCCAGTCTCCTACCTAGACGTGTATCTTTCTGCCGGACTATTCAGTCACCAAAATGCTGTCGAGCCTTTGTGTTTTTTCCTTAAATCTGGATCTTTTCATCCAATCACAATTACTTCCTCTCCTTTCTATCCAATCCTCTTCAACTACGCGTCTATCAGCTCACTCCTATCTGATCATAACTTTCACACTTCCCACATGAACTTCGTATTATCCTCTCCTTGTTTTTCCCCGTGAACTTCGTCTTACTGTCTCCTCATTTTTCCCAGTGACCTCGTCTTATTGTCTCCTTGTTTACTAACCGGCTCTTCCGTCATTTCCGCCTTCCCCTTTCTACATTTAGTTACACATCATAAGTGATCTAGATAAATATCTTGGTTGCATATAAAAGTTAATATTACACATTATGTTTGCTATGGCTGTCCAAACATCTATATCATTAGAAGTACTGTATTATTCGTGTCTTGGCTACCATCATCGTTATACAACACTCTCCCAGGTTCTGTAATTACATCCATCTAACATCTTGTACTTTGCATGAAATCACAAACATGATATTATGACTTCTGTATTGATCTGTATATTCCTAACCTTGATTCCTTAAGCATTTATCCATTTAGGGATTTGAAATATCTATACTTCTAGCTAAATATCTTCACTTGAGATAAATCTTTATGAATAATCCTTTACTAAAACATCACTGAATATTTCTCTACGTCTTGACCTCAACTGCTTCTTCTATGAATGAATGTCCCTTGAATTTCCCTCTCTTTAATCTAATATCTGATCTCAATCTCACTGTCCCTATTTCAAAAGCAAACCATTTATTTTATAGCCAAGACCCAAAATTGGCCAGCCCAATTTCTTGTCTAAATAATTCTATCTGCTTTGAAGAATACCTAGCCACAACTGGGTTCTGCACCATTTCTTTAATTATGTACAAACGTTTAACTTCAAAGGTTAGTTAAAGCCAAAACAACAAACAACTCCATTGTTGAGTGTAAAGATCCAACAGGAAGTTGACTTACCTGATAGGCTCGATCAATATTGTCCCTGAAGGGGAAAAATGCATCTGAGCTGAGGGACACACCTTTTAGCTGGGCAATCCACTCCTTTCTTTCCTCCTGTGGGAGTCAACAAGAGGGTAAGTCAAGAAAAACAGTCAAAAAGAGGATAAGTCAAGAACAACAAATAGTCAACAAGAGGATAAGTCAAGAACAACAAATAGTCAACAAGAGGATAAGATAAGTCAAGAAAAACAGTCAACAAGAGGATAAGTCAAGAACAACAAATAGTCAACAAGAGGATAAGTCAAGAACAACAAATAGTCAACTAGAAGATAAGTCAAGAACAACAAATAGTCAACAAGAGGATAAGTCAAGAACAACAAATAGTCAACAAGAGGATAAGTCAAGAACAACAAATAGTCAACAAGAGGATAAGTCAAGAACAATAGTCAACAAGACGATAAGTCAAGAACAACAGTCAACAAGAGGATAAGTCAAGAACAACAAATAGTCAACAAGAGGATAAGTCAAGAACAATAGTCAACAAGACGATAAGTCAAGAACAACAGTCAACAAGAGGATAAGTCAAGAACAATAGTCAACAAGAAGATAAGTCAAGAACAATAGTCAACAAGAGGATAAGTCAAGAACAATAGTCAACAAGAAGTTAAGTCAAGAACAACAAATAGTCAACAAGAGGATAAGTCCAGAACAACAAATAGTCAACTAGAAGATAAGTCAAGAACAACAAATAGTCAACAAGAGGATAAGTCAAGAACAACAAATAGTCAACAAGAGGATAAGTCAAGAACAACAAATAGTCAACAAGAGGATAAGTCAAGAACAATAGTCAACAAGACGATAAGTCAAGAACAACAGTCAACAAGAGGATAAGTCAAGAACAATAGTCAACAAGAAGTTAAGTCAAGAACAACAAATAGTCAACAAGAGGATAAGTCAAGAACAACAAATAGTCAACAAGAAGATAAGTCAAGAACAACAAATAGTCAACAAGAGGATAAGTCAAGAACAACAAATAGTCAACAAGAGGATAAGTCAAGAACAACAAACAGTCAACAAGAGGATAAGTCAAGAACAACAAATAGTCAACAAGAGGATAAGTCAAGAACAACAAATAGTCAACAAGAGGATAAGTCAAGAACAACAAACAGTCATGCAATGGCAAAATGTTATGACATGGCAAATAACTATCAGGCACAAACAAATCATGATGACAGATATTTTACTACAAGTAATAGCAAACAAACAAAACCACGCAGGCAACATATCCTTCAAATGTACACACATGATGGATGCACATCCAACTATAGATGTACTAAGTCCTGTAGGCAGAGAATAAAACCCTGACTCTACCCACAACCATCCCTGCTCACAAAGCTGAAAATGTCACACTAGTTGGAGGTCTGCCAGGAAATCCCTATCAACCCACAAGTAGATCTATAGTTGGCTGTGATGGATGCCCACTGGCTATATATGAAAGTACAACAACTCTCACTACAGGTTACAAAATTCATCAAAGTGATAACTCTGCAGGTATAGAACTTGGCGAATGATAGAAGAAAAATAATTTAGTACATAACTTTATCATCATACAATTGTATGAGATCTTAACAAATACAGAGCTCGGCAGCTTTATCATACAATTGTATGAGATCTTAACAAATACAGAGTTTGGCAGCTTTATCATACAATTGTCTTCAAAAGAATGTACAGCTGGAGTGGCAGTATTTTATTATAATAAAGATCCCAGAAAGTACAAGACACAAACCTTGGCATCCCCTCCCTACCACATGCTACAAGATCAGCAGCTGGAAAGTTTGACCTACAGAAGCCAGTCTGTGAGCAACAAAGGAAGAAACCAAAAATAACACATTAAAAAATAATAAAAATAAAAAGATTTCAGAATCCCACCTCAGTAAACTGGCTTGGTGGGTTCTCGAGCAAAGCCTCCCAGGCAGACAGATCCATGTCCTGATAGAATTAACAAATAATGTGATTGGGGTGCTGTTAATAAGGATATTAACATGATTTTTTAAACAAAACATGTATCTTTATATTGTAATTTGAATACATTAAATATGATATAATGATTTAATTCCTAAAGATTTACAACAATTACTTAATGAAATAAACACGACAAGCAAAAAATATGGACTAGATATGAATATCAAAAAGACTAAAACTATGACCATTAACAAAGAAAATACTCAAAACCCACAAGTGGATATCAAAATTGAAGGAACAGACCTGGAGACAGTTCAGAACTACAACTACCTTGGACATACTATAACCAATGATGGAAAATGTACAACTCAAATAAACAAAAGAATAGGAATGGCAAAAAGTAATTTTAATGTCATGAAGAACATACTAACATCAAAACAAATAACACCAGGGCTAAAACTAAGAATAGCAAAATATTACATATTCTCAATATTCCAATATGGTGCAGAAACATGGACATTAGACAAGAAAACAGAACAGAGAATTGAAACCTTTGAAATGTGGATATATAGAAGAATAGGTAGAATTGGATGGAAAAGAAAACAAACGATGAAGTCTTAAAACAACTAAAAATGAAAAGAGAACTAAGCACAATTCAAACAAGACAAATGTGATTTTTGTGCCATGTTAAAAGACAACAGCCTACTAAAAGTAATCCTGGAGGGGAAAATACAAGGTAAAAGAGGCAGACCAAGACTAGCATGGACGAGTAACATCAAAAGATAGGCAAATCAGCTTATGACAACCTGCACCATCAAAGCAAGAGACAGAGCAGAATGGCGCTCCATGGTAGCCAACCTTCGTTGCAGAGACGGCACTCGATGATGATGAAATATGATTTACAAATAATAGTCTCTCAAATATGCTTGTTGGTTGCATTCACCCGATGACTAAAGGTGTATACCTCTTCATCATCCGCCCTTGATAGGACGATAAGTGAGCGTGTCTGTGTTGTGTTGTAGTTTGCAGTATAACTGTGATATTTACGCCTTTCAACCCAACACATCCGACCTCATAACGACATTTTTGAGTACTGTGTATTCTTTCTTCGATCCCTACTCTCTTGGCCAGACTCTAGACAGGTTAGTCTATTACTAGAGGCACCACAGAGAGGTGAAGCAGGGTCTGGATGGTTCTGATTCACCAATCTTGGTGCAAGCCATCAGCTGTGGTCGCTGACAACTTCCAGCTCTGGTTCTGTGAGGCTCGCCTTCGCCTGATCTCTCATATATATTAATATTCTTTCCAATCACAAATACAAGTTTGAAACAAGCTTCAAACAATCAGGTATTACATATTACTGCAAACACAAATATAATAATAATAATCACAGTCACAAATGCAATAATAATAAACATCTCCCACCAGTTACAAACCTATTCCACAGCAACAAACATATACAGTGTAACCACAGGCATTTTGTCCAATTTAAATACAAATTCTACACACCTGCCCCACAGTTCCAAGCACAAAGATGTCAATGGCATTGGAGATTTCAGGTCGTTTCACACCTTTCTTGAATCTCATGTTCATAACTTTAGGATGCTGCCTCAACCACCTTGTGGAGACAAGCAAATCAAGTGTAACCATCAGCTATAAGATGTTCAATTATGTTACTATTGGGTTGCTATTAATAATCTAGGGTTAATGCATAAAAGTAACAAACAGGATAAGAAAGAGCAACACAGATTGAAATTTGTTTCAAATTTTAAATCTAAGAGAATGAATCTGAAAGTAGAAATGACCTAAATATTGATAACTCCCATCAGTGATATTGCACATTCAGTAGATGAGAGTAACTATCTAGAACAGAGAAGAAGAGTTTGAGCTGAGGAGAACCAAAGTGAGAAGTCTATTACACAAATTACATGAAATGAGAA
Organism: Megaustenia siamemsis; assembly: GCA_032433765.1. NCBI lineage: Eukaryota > Metazoa > Mollusca > Gastropoda > Stylommatophora > Ariophantidae > Megaustenia > Megaustenia siamemsis. The sequence goes on from JAVIAB010000046.1 coordinate 7,029,161, forward strand.
ACTTGTGAAGATAAAACATACACAAAATTTACAGCAAATAAGAGTTAACACAACCTACCAGTTATTGGCCTTGTCTCCCGCAAGTCGCGTGCAATGAATCCTGGATTGTTGGCCTGCACCAATACCAATAACCTGTTTGAAACATCAAAACTTTCCACATTAATTTGTTCTACTTAAATGACACCAATTGTAACTTATTAGCAGGTCATCATCATTGCACTCTGAACATGTCCATAGGTGCTCAGATCCCCTCGTCAGCAAGTCTCACAATGTCCAGCGACTGACGACTTTAGTTCTGTGTTGACTGATAAGTCTTCTTATACGCCAACTAAGTTTCTCGTATCCGGCTGTGCCCATCTTAACACCCATCTCTTTCATCCAAAGGAGTGACGTGAACTAACATGTAGTAAGGGTCTTCAACAAACACATGCACATGTCGAAGTCCTGTGTTCTTCCCACTTCCCAGAGGGCATTGATGATGTCAGCCCGATCCATTGGTTGACCGTCATTAACAATAGCGCAGCCAGCCAACCTGCCCGCTCTTTCATTTCTCCATACTCCCACATGTCCTGGGATGTAGACAAAGGTGACCTTACGTATTTTTGACTTCTGCACTGACTCTACCCATTGCATAGATACTTCGATATCTCCATAGACGCCGTCACCGGTTGTGACGTCACTTAAGTAAATATATGTGGCCAGGAGCCGTGTGCAAAATCTCCGAATTTTTATATCGTATATGTAAATCGTTTTCCGATGATGTTTCCGGAAGCTATTTATACGAAACTTAAGTTGTTTCCTAACAATGAGAGTTCCGTCCGCCTATTTAAAAAGTCGGAAGTGATCTAAAACGATTATATTTTGTCTTACAACGCATGTTCCAGCTACATACGACGGTCTCATCATATTTTCACCCGAAAAAAGCATGATGCAGTAAAATAATATGGATATTTAGATTTAGCGTCCATTTTTACATAAGTGTGTGAAATTTCAAAATGATCCGTGTTAGGATGTTGCGGCAATCGCGAAAATTGATGCCCCTGCTCGCTCCATATAAATAACATGGCCGATCGGCGACTATTTCAAATGTTGAACTTTAATTCATTGCAGAAGAAAATCCTGCTAACGTAGGTTTAAATAACAAAGATAACCTGATTCTATAACCACTTCTACATATTTCTGGGAAATTTTAAATGGATATGTGGGCCCCTATTTAAATTATCGGCATTTGAATGATCTCACCATTATCGAAAATTTTCCCCATTGGTAAGCATGGCGGCGATCCAGCAGGGATCAAAGACTATGTCCACTGTTGAACTTTAAGTCATTGCAGAATAAAATCCTGCTAACGTAGGTTTAAATAACAAAGATAACCTGATTCTATAACCACTTCTACATATTTCTGGGAAATTTTAAATGGATCTGTCCCACCCTATTGAAATTATCGGCATTTGAACGACCACACCATATTATACAAAATTTCCGGTTTTCCCCCATGCTTGGTCTCTTCAACCATCATCAAGTGCCTCTAACTCAGACTCACTCAACGTTTTTTTTTAGTTATTATAGTTAGTTATATTTAATTTAAAATGTAGTATTTCCAGTTGCCTAATATTAATAAATATTCCCAATTATTGAATTGAAAGGTTTTTTTTATTTATATACTGTAAACACATATATTTTTTTAATGAATAAAAAAAATTAATAATAAAATTATACTTCTTATACACATAAAATAACAATAATAATGATGTGACTTCTTTAGCAGAAATTCAGTATTATTTTTATGTGAATCATAGAAATTGATAATTATTCTTACATAAATTGCAGAGAATTACTGTTATTTTTGACGTAAATTCCTGAAAATTACCGTTACTTTGATATAAATCAATTTAAATGACTTATTTTTGACGCAAATCAAATAAAAAGTATTATTTTTTTTATTGTACACCAAATATAATGATTATTTTGAAAATGTACACCAAATGTAATGATAATAATTTTAATTTAATAAAAAAAAAAATTTGGCTTCTTATTTAAAATTTGGCTTTTTTTGCATGGCCAACCTGGCGCTATGGTTTTTTCTTCTTTGCATCATTTAACACAGAAATAATTCACTTAAAAAATCGTAACTTTTTTTCTAATTGTCGTACAAACATGATTCAGGTATCATTGTTTTACTCACTTCGAGGGCTATTTAGCTATCCTGGTTTCAATTATTAGAAATTATTTTGAAAAAAAAACCAAAGTACCTACATTGCATACGTACAATTGTAACTTAGCAAAAAGAAATCACTAACAGTTACATCACCTACACTTATGCTCTTATAAATGACCTATTTAAATTGTGTTTGATCTATCTATCTTTCATTTCCCTGAAGTATTGTCTATTCCTGCATAAATTTTACTGTCTTTTGTAATTCTTGCAGTGGCCCATGTAGTTTTCTCTGTATTGTTTTATGTAGGGGCCAGTGTCTACTATATTCAGTGCAGTCTTGAAGTATGTGTTCAGCAGTCTGGGGTGCCTGTCCACATGTACATGTTAGTTGAGGTGCTGATCTTGAATTGTGTATACATGTGACTATGGAGTCCATTGTGTCCTGTTCTGAGGCGTATAATGATAACTTGTTCCCACCTAATCATATTATGAAAGGCATCCTAATTTGGGGCTTGTGGTCTTCTGACTGATTTGATTATCTGTTTCTTCTATGTAACTGGTGCATCTGGTTGTGTTCCTGTTGCTGTTCCTATTGCGCCTTCCTTTGCCAGCTGATCTCTCTCATTTTCTATGTATACCCCAGTGAGATGGGATCCACTGTAAGGTGACTCTGTGATACTTGCAGAGTACAGTCAATAAGGTCTGCAGATGTGGCAATTTTCTGGATTGTAGTGCCTGGAGTACTGTTCTTGCATCTAGTGTGCCTGATGATTATATTAGTTTATTGAAACAAGCTATAAATTAATTTTTCAATTTTAGATAATTTTAAAGTCTGCCAAATTATGAAAAGAACAATGAAAATATCTTCAGACATTACCTGCCCACTCTTGGCATAGCACACAGAGTTAGATTGAGTGTACTTCAGGGCAATGGTTGCCACAATCAAGTCCCTGGCTGCTTCATCAGGTAGCTGGCAATGGAGAATGCATTATTTGCTACACAGCTTGCAATTTGTATATAAAACAATATACAAATTAAAAATCATTGTCAAGTAATCTAAGAAAATGTGCCATAAAGTGCTACGTAGAACCTGTTCAACTATATGGAAGTGAATCATGGACGATACAAAAGACAACAATTAAAACACTGGAAGTAGCCGAGGTGTGGTTATGAGAAGAATTATCAGAAGAATGGTACAAATTCCATGGATAGCAAAAATTACAAATGAAAAATGTTTAAAACCAGAAATATCAAAATCATAAGGAAAAAACAATCTACGCTTATCAGACATGTCATACAAAAAAACAAGACATTAAGAATACTATAACAACAGGTAGGATGAATGGAAATATGAGGAAAACCAAGAGCAAAAATATTGAACATGGCATTATAGAAGATCACCAACTGAAATTATGACATGTATTAAGAACTGAGACACGTGAAGAGACATGTCAATCAACGTGGCACTTGATGGTGATGATAAAATACTCATAACTTCATGTTTCACACTTGTTGCAGCAAGCCTGATGCGTTTGCCTAAGATACTTACAAATAAACTTAGTACTCGTTCGTCAAATAAATTTCAGTTGTACATAGATATAATACAAATGACTATATCAAAATAAAGACAAAATAGCTGTAAATAACTTGTAGCTGTACCAAAATAAAAAACCCAACAAAGCTTCAACTGTAGAGAAAAATAAAGTAGCAATGCTCACAGAATCTCTCTTAGTCACAATGTTTGAGAACAAGCTCTTGTCTATGACAGCATCATTTCTCTTCTGCTCCATCCTAAGACCAAACAGAGTCTTTGTCTCCTGCTCTGGTGGGTTGTAATCTGGGTCAATCTAAAAGGTACAAAAACAGCGGTCAAGTTAGGCTGTCTGTATTGTGTGCACTGACATTCATCATTAACATTTTAGGTGTCTTGTTTCTCGAATTACATTTAATAATGAGACATCTTATGCAAGAAATCTATGTCAATAGAAGTGAGAAAGAGTTCATCTGTGATATATAGAGCCAATTGTGACCTATGAAAGTGAATCATGGATAGTAGACAAACAAATGAAAAGACGATTAGAGGCGACAGACATGGGATTTCTCAGAAGAATATTGTAAGTTCCCTGGACGGCTAAAAAGACCAATGAGAAAATTCTCAAAGAGACCAACACAAAAAGGGAGCTCCTAAAAAATATCAGAAAAACATTTTTCGGGCATGTCATGAGAAGAGGAAAGTCGGAATACTTGAAAAGCCGGCAAAATACAGGGAAAGAGAGATTGTGGACGACAAAGAGAGAAAATACTGGATAGCTTGGTCTCATGACATGGAAAACAGTCAACAACATAACTGATATGATGCACTGTGGTTAAAAATTGTGGAAGGACATGATCGCCTACGCCAACCGGTATGGCACATATGAATGGTGAATACTAATCTATCAGTCTGTAGATCTATGGCATATATACTACAAAAAAAATGTCATATTGATAAAGCACAGTATTTATTATCCCTAGATTATGATACCATTCTGTGTTTGGGGGGCCTTGATAGCCAAGTTGGGAAAACCACCTGACTGGACTACCGACGTTCGGACAACCCGTGTTCGATTCCCGCTGGGGGCAGTGTGAATTCTACTCGTGGTTGGAAAAAAAAAATATCCCCACGGTCGACCCAGCCGTTGGCAGAAATGGGTACCTTGGGAAGGTGAGGAATGTTGCCTCGCATCTGAGTTTCGATGCTTGAGGCGACACTATACAGAAATCTCTGAACATTTTCTGGATGGGCGGCCGAGCACATATGGGTGTAAACTCGCGTGCTAAGACACCGGTTCAAGTCTCGTACTTTACCTTTACCATTCTGTGAATAATGTCTTCATGATAAAAATTACTACCACTTAATTGTTACATTTGAAGTTCGGAAAATAAGATTTTCTTTGAACTTTTGCTACACAGCTGTGTGTTTACCCAAGTAGAGACACAGGAATAAATGCTACAATCATTTCCTGGTATGCGTTAGATTTAAAGCTTGAAATCTGACTCCATCATGTCATGACTAGAGGAGGTGTTGTGTTGTCTATTTACATGGCGGTCGTCAGTCTGATTATCCAGTCATATGCTCAGCTCCATCTATGTGCTGTATGCAGTCATCTCATGCTACAAAGGTTTATTTAGATGTCTTGCGGATGAGATTTCCCATGTGATAAGACGGATTTCTTGAAAAAAAAATTTTCTTAAAAAATTTGAAATGATACAGTACATTTTACAATGCACATGTTTGTGTCTGATCCAACACTCAGGTGTTACTGGCAGTAGTAATTAGGAAGGTATAGGGACGGGGAATGTTTGCACACTCCAAACTGTCAATTTGAAGAATTTTTATCTTGAAGTGGTAATTTTTACAACTATCGTCATGTAGGGTTATGCCAAAATATTCTACAGCTCCAAAGAAGTATTTGATTGTAAGATGGGAGTATGGTATTATATACTTGTAACAACTCTAGGGCTATAATTAACATGTGACTTTTAGGCTGCAACAATCTACTGTGACTTATGTGGGTTGCCTTGGATTTGCCACAAGAGCCAGCTTATGTCCATAAGTAACTAATGATAATGTTACACTTTGCACAAATTCTACACATTCTGGGGGTTACATCTCAAAATAAACTATAAAAATTAACCCTCAGGGAAAAGAGCATGTAAAATGAGCACAAAATAGTATTGACCAGCTAGACTAAGAGAAAGACAAACTACACTGTTTCGGCAAGAGCTTACATCAGGTACAGCAAACAAACTATACACAGAACACAAAAATCCAAGTCAGAAAACATGGCACAAAAAATGGGAGCCAGCCTGGTTAAAAGATTATTAGACAAGGGAAAAGAGCAAAATGGTGGAGAGATCTGGGATAACAACTAACAGACTCAAAGATCAAACATGCCACTCAACCAAGGTCTTTACCTGTAGGACACAGTAGCCACCATTTTTCTTCTTCTTAAGAATATCAAGGGCTCCGGGTTCATACCCAGGGGCAATAACACCGTCAGAGACTTCACGGTTGATTATCTTGGCCGTTGGTACATCACACACATCAGACAGTGCAAGAAAATCACCAAAGGATGACATTCTGTCTGCACCTGAGAAATTTATACAAACACAGACATAAGTTCTAGCTCTAAATGTCTAGATTAACTCATAACTAACACTTTTATATTATATTACTCATTATAATGAGCCGCGATATCTCAGTGGTTAGTGAACTGGACTACAAAGGACAAGAGGTAGAGTTCGATTTCAACCGACGGCTTCCGGACTCACCCAGCCTTTAATGGGTAGCGCATTTTTTTCTGGGAAAGTAAAGCGGCACGGGCGTAATACCGACCATATTGCCCCAAAAATCATGTGCCAAATGTGACAAAGCAAACATAATAAATAAAAGAGGCCTGGCAAGAATTATCCCTGTCCCCAAATTTGTAGTCAATTGACTGATCTTGAGATTGTGAGTAAATTGTTAACAGATTTCTATTTGATTGACTGATCTTGAGATTGTGAGTAAATTGTTAACAGATTTCTATTTGATTGACTGATCTTGAGATTGTGAGTAAATTGTTAACAGATTTCTATTTGATTGACTGATCTTGAGATTGTGAGTAAATTGTTAACATATTTCTATTTGATTGACTGATCCTGAGATGCATAACACAAGTGTGTACATAATCTATGCCGCTGTTATGTGCATATGTTCATGTGTATATGTGCATGTTATTACCATAGTAAAAATTACAGAATCAAAACATAAATTCTTCCAAATTGGACATTTTGCCGTATTCAAACATTATCCCTCTCCAAGCCCCCTTCTTAATTACCACTCGCAGTGACCAAGTGTTTGATTGTTTTCATTACTGTTGGGTTTTTTCCCTGATTTTGTAAGACACGATCTCATGTGAGAAAAATTCACCAATTTTCAAGAATTTTTTAATGGCTGTGATAGGAAAATTTCCTTGGTCGTTGGCCAACGTCAAATAATTCTTTGTAACCCGGGGAACTCAGCTAATAACGCAATGAGGTAGCCGACATACTGATGGACTTAAGGAAACTGTAGAGATAGACATTGTAACACGTCTAAACCCTGAGGTTAAATTCAGGTCATAAATCAATCTAAGCCAGAAAATCCTTGTTCCCCTTGACTGCCCCAGTGTATAAATACAGCTGTGTGTCAAAATGTTCAAAGAAAACACTATTTTTAGAGCTAATTTTAAAGTGGTAATTTTCACTATGGTATCATAAACACATCACTCACAGATTGACATAGTAATCTAGGGTTAATATGGCAACAGAATAATGTATTAACATCTTTTTTTTTTTAATTTACAATCACTACTTATCACTTCACATCAAAATAATGTACTTTAGCCATTCAGTCAACACATCCCTTTAACTACTGCAGAGTGGTGAGAGGTACTCAAATATTTCCTATAAGTTCTGATATTTTAATGACTGCACTCAGCATCAATCTGCCTGTGAAATAAGAAAAGTTACCTCGAGCTCTGGCATAAGCAATAGCCAGGGGAGACAAATCCTGTAAGTCATCAACCATGCATAGTTTAGCTTCATCTGAGGACAGTGGGACACCAACTGCAGCACCTGTAGGTTAATTTACTCCGCATGAGAAGACTGTCACAAACTTCAAACATGGAAAATGAACTGAACTGAGAATATAATATTTAACTAGAGTTAGAAAATAAATTGTTCATTCTTCTTCTTCTTTCCTTCCTCATTTGTCTTTCAGCGTTGAGGGGAGATATAATTTGCAGTCTTTTGCTCTTCTGTTGTTATGTTTCCTAGTGTTTCTAATATTCTGTCAATTCATCTTTTTCGTGGTCGACCCTTGGGTCTGGTGCACTCACATTTATTGAGGGCTCATTGTGTTGTGTTTTTGATCGTTGTTTCTTTACATATTCTATGATGGGGGTTATTCCTAGCTTTTTCTTTTCTTAGTTCTTTTCTGATCTTGTCAGGCTGTTTCCTGTCGTTTGTCTAAGATAGTCCTCACACTTTATCTCAGCAGAGGTAATTTTTCTTCTTGTTCTTGTATCTAGGGTCCAGGATTGGCATCATTGTTCAAAGGAAAAGCCAAATTAACATTGACGTGACAAGCAGGGTTTCTATGGTGAATATTATGTTGTTGCCCCTATTTTTCAAAGACAACATGTTTTAAAATGTCAGACCGTTATACCTTTCCAGGGAAAATTTCAGATATTCATTTCAGCGATCGGGTGAACCCTGGGTTAATATATATGAAGATGATTATAGTGGACCACTGTTATACCATATATGTTTTATAGTGGACAACTGTTATACCATACAAGTTTTAACCATCCAATCAAGCTTCCTTCTCCAGTCACGCTTGCCTCAAAATCCATCAATCCAGAATTGTAAAGTCATCATGCTGCAGACACTACCAAGCCAGGATTCTTATGTCATTCACTGCAACATGTCCAGAATTGTAGAGTCATCATGCTGCAGACACTACCAAGCCAGGATTCTTATGTCATTCACTGCAACATGTCCAGAATTGTAGAAAGATCTCTCTAAGTGTGAAGCATTTTCAAATGTGCAGCTTTAAAGATATGGAGAAACTCATGACTTCAATGAAACTAGTTCCATGAACATAATAGAAAATAACCTTTATCGACATACCTGCTGGGGAAACATGCTTGAATGATGTGGCGGCTGGGAGACCAAGAGCTTGCTTCAGCTCTCTCACCAGTTGCCAGGCATTGAGAGCATCACAGAGGTTAATGAAGCCTGGCGAACCATTCACAGCTGACAAAAAAAAAAAAAAAAAAAAGAAAATGCACAGTTGATTGACACTGATATATTAGTTGCATTTGATCATTTGTGTCCTTCTAGAAGAAGCTACATTTTAAAATTCACACATTTTTGGTGATTATAAAATGAATATTGCATCTCTCGAAACTCCATTTGCCACTCTTTGACCTTTCTGTTGTGGTCATTAACTACTGAAATATTCACATATAAATAATTTTTTAAAGCTACAAATATCCCCATTTTGTGCCAAGTTTCACAAATTGAAACCATTTCAACAGAGTACCTCTTTTCTCAGTGTTCCACTGTTAAGTAGGCGTGTCGATAGTTTACAGCAAATCCACAACATCTGCCCCATTCCGCTCACCCTAAACATCTTCAAAACGGATGAGTAGATTTGTTAACAATTTTTGCCCAGACAAAGGTCATTTTGGCCCACTTTTAACTACTATGAGTTCATTAACACGAGTGACAGCACAGTGGGCCCTTTTTTTCCTTTACAGCTATCTGAGAGGACTAGACATCGGATCACATTACCCAGAGATTAGAGGAGTGTAAAGCCACAAAGACACCAAAGAATCTATTTTTTTTTTTTAAATTCCCACTGCCTGTGGTGGGATTTGAACCCTGGACCTTCCTATCAAAAGGCCAACATCTTACCTCTAGACCACCCAGTCTCCAACAGAGTATCAATTTAAAGAATGAGGTGAACGCACAATACTCGGAACAATTTCATCCTTTAGTGATGCAAAAATGTAAGATTAGAACTAAAACATCAATTTGGGTTGAAAATAGATACCCTGGGCATGGTCGCAATTTACAAAATGTTTAAAGTAAATATCCTTTTATAGTAAAGCCATAATTTAATTTCCTTAACTCTTTCCGTATGGAAGCTTTTTATCAATGCAAAAGAAGAGATTTCATAGACAAAATTTGTCATGTTTTTAAAATTCAATCTATATATTGATATATTATATATGAAATTTGGATAATTGAACAAGAAATTAGATTTCACCAACACCAAGTTGATACAAGACATGTAAAAAAAAAGAATATGTCTTTACGACGGTTCACACTAAACAAATTGAAAGTAACGCACTACGTGGCGAAACATACGGAAAGAGTTAATTAAGGTTTTATGATTTTGCACATGATCAATGGAACTCTTGGTGGCTTAAAATGTCTTAGAAGATACAAATGAACTTGGGTGGTCCAAAGCAACAAACCTTTGAGTGGAAGCTCTGGAAGAGTTGTGTAGATCTGGGCTGGCTTCTGGTGGGGGTTCATGCCATACCTCAAGGTGAGTTGGGACACTCCTGCACTGTACTCACGTCGGAAATAGTTGGATATAGCTGCATCATACTCTGCTGTGTGAGTGAAAGCCTGTAAGGAACAGTTTAAATTATAGTAACTGGTTATGGAACGTACAGAAAAAAAATAGAAAACTAGAAAAGGCAAGTTATATATGGAGAGGACAAATCATAAAAATATCTCAAGGGCATTGATTTTAAAAAAACATCCAAAAATAGTGATGGTTGGAGAAGCCTCAAGCTTAGCCTTATATACCAAAAAGAGCTTTCATTGAATGAGGTCATAATGTGCTTGTATGGTCAAAAAATATTGAGAATTTGTCTTGCTTAAATTGAATTAAATGATTATGTAAAGTAAAGTAAAGTATGAGACTTGAACCGGCGTCTTAGCACGCGAGTTTCCACCCATATGTGCTCGGCCGCCTATCCAGAAATGTTCAGAAATTTCTGGATAGTGTCGCCTCAAGCATCGAAACTCAGATGTGAGGCAACATTCCTCACCTTCCCAGGGTAATACTCTGGTACCCATTTCTGCCAATGGCTGGGTCGACCATGGGGGTATTATTTTTTTTTCCAACCACGAGAACAATTCACACTGCTCCCAGTGGGAATCAAACACGGGTTGTCCGAACGTCGGTAGTCCAGTCGGGTGGTTTTCCCAACTCAGCTACCGAGGCCCCCTGATTATGTATTATTTGTAAGCTGCTTCAAGACTTCATGAACTTCTAAAGACAAGAAAAATTAGAGATTGACGTGTCTCTTCTGGAGGATAAAAGGTTCATCAAATAATTCAAAATTCTACACTGGACATTAAAAAAATCAACATTTCTAACCAATGAAGATTATTGTAAGTGAGGACTTCCACATTTGTCACTTTGTCCTTTTAGATGATAAAAGAATATGGCACTGGCTTCTCATATGGAATGCTTTTAGCCTTCTCTCTTGCTCTGCTAAGTTGTCCATGATAGTTCATGTACTTTATGGACAACTAGCTGAAGGCAAAAGAATTAGAGGGAGTGGAAAATATTTACAGATGTAGGTAACCGTGGGTGTTTGGAAAAAAAAAAAAAAAAAAAGAATCCAATATCAATGTAAACAAATGCAAGTGCTTCAGGGCTTACTGAAAGCAATAGTTAGTAAGGTATAGGGAATGGGGATATGTTTGAACGTGATAAACTGTTGAATTCCAAGATTTTATAATTTGAGTTTGTAGATTTTTACTGTGTTGAGTTACCAGTTATATATGAAAATGCTCAGTTCCAATAATCTCAAATCATTCACCAGTTACAGTGTAATACGAACGAGACTAGAGAATCATCACAGCATGTGACAGGTATCTTGCTACTATTCATTAGATAAAGCTATCTTTATTTAAAGCAAGGTGATACAATTTCATACCACCATATTTTTGTATGCATTCAGCATCATCAAGTGCAAACTTTGAATCTAAAGTTATCCACCATGGAATATAATTTTAGTCTATCTCTTGCCCTAAAACCATAGTCTAGAATAGATTCCCCTATCCATCTTCTTATATCATTAGTACATATCTTAGTTTCTTTTACCCAGTTTTATGAAATGTCTATTCTCCAATGCTCAGTTTGAAAATCTCAAATCACTCACCACAAATGGTGTAATACGAACGAGACTAGAAATATTCATCACAGCATATGGAGAAACAGGCCAACCTGTGTAGAGAGCGCCAGGTGTTGGTGTTGTTTTGTGTTGTCAAAGAGAATCCAGCAGAAAGTCTTAGCCTTATATACCAAAAAAAGTGTAATATGAACGAGACTAGAGAATCATCACAGCATGTGACAGGCCTTGCTACTAATTCAATACATGAAACAACCAATCATAATTTAACCCTAGAGTCTTTTGCCTTGAATGTGAACACACAGGACTGTGTCAAGATTTCAGAGAAATTACTATTTTAAGAGCACCTAATGTTACATTTAAGTGGTAGTAATTTTTACTATGGTATAGTAACTGGGAGAGTTATAGATAGGTCTCATAATCTTGGGTTAAAACAAGATGGCATGACAACTTTATAATGCATAGGATCCTATCCATTCAACATCATGTGACAATTTTGCATAAAGATCACCCAACATGAATATCACTGTATCTCTTATTCTAACACCGCTCCCTGTGATACTTTCCCTACCCTACCTCCTGATATTATTAGCCCATAATTTGGTTTCTATTACCACTTCTAAGAAACATTAATTTCAGTATGTCAGTGTGCCACATCCCAAATTCTTCTATAAACCCACACAAGAGTTTCAAATTGTTTCTTTACCCATGTCTCAGACCCTACACAAGTGTTGAGTAAACAATTCAAAATGTCAGAAATGATGTTTTTATTGTCATATGACAATTCTTGTCGTAACAAATGCTTTCTGACTTTATTCTTTTATATATTTCTGGTCTCACATTGTCTATCGCTCTTTACAAAGAGTGGACACATGTCCAACATGGCTACATTCTTGGTGGCTCTTTCCATCAACACCGAGGATTGCAGGAAAAAAGATGGACTTTAAAGAGCACCTATAAGCTGCACATAATCAGGTTTATTTTCTCCAATGCTCAGTTTCATAATCTCAAATCACTCACCACAAATGGTGTAATACGAACGAGACTAGAAATATTCATCACTGCATATGGAGAAACAGATCAGCCTGTGTAAGGGACACATGTTGTTTGTGTGGTTTCGAGTTGTCAAAGATTTAAAGCAATGGATGTTCCATAAAATATAATCCCATTGTTGGGGAGTGGAAAAATAAAACTACTGCCTAAGGGCAGCATTTGGGTGGTAGGGCTAGTGCTCTGATTTGTTAGTACCTTCTCCAACTTCAAGATACAGGTTCCCATTTGTTCCCTCTTGGCCGTGACATTAAAACTAGAGATAAACTAAAAGGATGTTCCAATTTGTTCCCTCTTGGCCGTGACATTAAAACTAGAGATAAACTAAAAGGATGTTCCCATTTGTTCCCTCTTGGCCGTGACATTAAAACTAGAGATAAACTAAAAGGATGTTCCCATTTGTCCCCTCTTGGCCATGACATTAAAGCTAGAGATAAACTAAAAGGATGTTCCCATTTGTTCCCTCTTGGCCGTGACATTAAAACTAGAGATAAACTAAAAGGATGTTCCCATTTGTTCCCTCTTGGCCGTGACATTAAAACTAGAGATTAACTAAAAGGATATTCCATGATGGGAAACCTTTGATGTTGGCACATGATGAAAAGAAAACATGGATGGTATGGTATTATTTGTTTTATCTAGAGCTTTAATGTTTAAGGTAGATTTTTTCTATTAATGTTGACAATGCATAAACCATATTTTGGCCTTTTCTTTCTGATTTTTTAATGTAAGGATTCCTTAATGTGCACTGAATGACCAGACAACAAATCATAATGCTCAGTTTTATAGTTTATCTGGTCTCACACTGTCTATCCACTCTTTAGATACATGTCCAACATGGCTACATTCTTGGTGGCTCTTTCCAACATTAACACAGAGGATAACAGAAATAAAGATTCTAAAGAGCACCTATAAGCTTCACATAATCAGGTTTATTTTCTCCAATGCTCAGTTTCACATCTCAAATCACTCACCACAAATGGTGTAATACGAACGAGACTAGAAATATTCATCACAGCATATGGAGAAACAGATCAGCCTGTGGATGGGGCACTTGTTAGTGTTGTTTTATGTTGTCAAAGAGTTTAAGCAATGGATGTTCCATAAAATACAATCCCATAGTTGAGCAGTGAAGAAATAACCTTTATGATAATAGGTACAGCATTTGGGTCATGGAGCTTTCACTTATTACCTTCTCCATGAGTCAGATACCGATTTTTTCCAGCTGCAGAATGTGATTGAACCTATGATCACTGTAACACAAAGACGGCAACTACTGGCACACAGAATAGGTTAAAAAAAACAACCCATAAATGTAGTAAGTCCCTTTACGTCGATAACAATAAGGAGAACACTTAATTATGGATGGATAGGAATTCAAAAACAAAACATGTAAACACCAAGAATAATGAAGTTTTGAAGCAGCTGAAAATGAAAATAGAACCCTTAAATACAATTCATATATGACAGAATAGAATATTTCTATCACATAGAATGACATAATAAAAAAAAAAATATATTTACGTCACATAGTACCATTGCTGGTGTATGACGGGGGGGGGGGGGGGGGGGGGGGGGGGGGAACGATAGAACCAGAGGGATAAAGGCCGCATGGTCAAGCAGTCGCCACGACATGTGAAACTCAGGATTTTTATTTCACCCCCGATAGAAAAATCCTTTCTGTCTACCGAGGGCTTCGAACACTGAACGTCGGCTTTTCAGCCAGCGGAACAGTGGTTTTAACTGCACGGCCACGCGCACCTGACACAATAACATACTAAAATTAATCTTTTTGTTAAAACCAGGTAATAGAAAAAACACATGGGGCGAATAATATCAGGACAGATGATAATATCAGACTGGGGCGTCTATCATGAGTGCGGTATTAAGACTAAAATATAGATAGACTAAAATGGTACTCCATGGTAGGTAACATTTCATACAAAGTTCACACATGATGATGATGTATAGATGAAAACTTGGGCACTATTTTTAGTAGTAACTGAGTGCTTTGTTGTTTTGGGTAGACTAATATTAATTTTACTTAGGCAACCAATTTGGCCTCTATCGATTTTAGACAGCAAATAATTCTTTAATGTGTTGAGTAAGAGTAAGTAAAAACAAAGAAAATATTCAAAACCCACAAGTGGATATCAAAATGGAAGGAATAGACCTGGAGACAGTTCAGAGCTACAACTACCTTGGACATACTATAACCAGTGATGGAAAATGTACAACTGAAATAAACAAAAGAATAGGAATGGCAAAAAGTAATTTTAATGTCTTGAAGAAAATACTAACATCAAAACAAATAACACCAGGGCTAAAACTAAGAATAGCAAAATGTTACATATTCTCAATATTCCTATATGGTGCAGAAACATGGACATTAGACAAGAAAACAGAACAGAGAATTGAAGCCTTTGAAATGTGGATATATAGAAGAATAGGTAGAATTGAATGGAAGGAAAAGAAAACAAACGAAGTCTTAAAACAACTAAAAATGACAAAAGAGTAAAAAAAACTACTAAGCACAATTCAAATAAGATAAATGCGATTTTTTGACCATGTTAAAAGACACAACAGCCCACTAAAAGTAATCCTGGAGGGGAAAATACAAGGTAAAAGAGTCAGAGGCAGACCAAGACTAACATGGACGAGTAACATTAAAAGATGGACAAATCAGCCTACGACAACCTGCACCATCAAAGCAAGAGACAGAGCAGAATGGCGCTCCATGGTAGCCAACCTTCGTTGCAGAGAAGACACTCGATGATGATGTGTTGAGTGACCAAACAAATAATGCTCAGTTCCAATAATCTCAAATCATTCACCAGTTATGGTGTAATACGAACGAGACTAGAGAATCATCACAGCATGTCACTGGCCTAATAACATGTCATGATGCACTTACAATTCATAACATGAGACAACCAATCATAATATAAAGCAAGGTGATAGGACAACATTTTCATATCCGATATCGCCAGTGTTTTTATTTATTCATTATCATGTGCCAACTTTGTATCAAAGATTAACCTTTTCACTTTTTATTCTTAGCATTTACTACTAAAATATCATCCATGCATAAATATAGACTTTTTTAAAGAAATTTTACATTTTGTATCCAGTGTCACAAATTGAAACCACCTCCACAACATATCAATTTTACGAATGAGGAGAATGTACCAGACAGAACGTTATCCATAAAAGCTGGTTAATTTCTCAAGATTATAGCTAAAATGTCACTTTGAAATTAAAACAAAACAGCTTCGCAGCATACAGCAGAAAGGTAACACATTCTGACATGCTATGACAATGATAGGATACATTCAAAAATGTCTTGCCAGTTTAATCAGCTGAATCTACCAACCAACCATCCCACAAACTCTAAGGTTACTTTAGCTGAATCTACCAACCAACCCACAAACACCCAGATTACACGAATTTACCAACCAACCCATAGACACCAATTTTACATGAGCTGAATCGACCAACCAACCCACATACACTCAGTTTACACAAATTGAATCTACCAACCAACCCACAAACACCCAGTTTACAGAGCTGAATCTACCAACCAACCCACAAATTAACTGTACAAACCAGTTCCAACCAAAACTCAGACCATCAAAGACATTCATCTACACTGCAATTGGAACGGTATAGGCTGCACTTGACATAAATTAACCCAGAAAAGGGGGTACTCATAAGAGTCTAAACTGTAAATGTGGACGAGGTGACTTACAAATAGACTATATCTGTCTCTATAAGCTAAAATGTCATAATCAATTGAGCAAACAATTGTTATAAATAAGCCGCCGCCCACCCCCACATAAAAAAAGTTGTTAACAGAAATTACTATATTAAACACCTGTAAATAAAAAAAAAGTTCCTGTTGCTTAAATAGTGGGGTGGGGGGTGGGGGGAAAGAGGACTATTGATGTCAACAATAATCAAAGGGTTTGTTTATAGTTGACGCTGCAAAGTTGCTGTTTGTGTGAGTGTCATGTGATAGCCTGCAATGGTCCTGGCCTTGTTTATAATCCAGCAGTCGGTAAACCTTAAGTTGGCCACCGCTGGTTTAAAGGGCAGAGAAAAGTACAAAGTACAAATGGTTAAAAGTTATATTTGTCCATTTGTATAATTGATATGGAGCTAATGGGACATTTTAAAAAATTGCATCTTTAACAAAAAATGTCCCATTTTGTTGTAATGATGATGTCAAGTTTGCCACTACCTTTTTAAGGGTTAAATTAAATTAATAAAAATATATGTAAATCCATGATTCATGTTTCACTCAGGCCTAGAAATCATCATGTGAAAACATGAACTTTGATAAGGCAGCTATAAAGTACAAATATAATGAATTTCCCGTCACACAATGGCTACTCACTTTGACAGCCAAGCGTTTCCTAGTTTCTAGGGTCGTATCCTTATCTGGTGATTCCTTGATCTCTTCCAAAATTCTGTTGAAATTAATGGTTAGCATACAACATAAACAAAAAGAACATAATTCCCATAACAACACTAAGCCCACCTAAAAGACCGCTTTAATATCAAATAAAATAAAGTGGGCTTGATTGTACTGTCTTGCAAAATTAATCTCACTGCTTTTCATTACAAAACCATATACCATATTCTGAATTTCATTTTATTCAAATTGTACAATTATATTTCTAGGTCAGAGAGAATATTAATGAGAGTGAAATTAAATGATTCATAAAACAACACTTTTAACTTGACTTATTGGTCATCATTGGTAAATAACTTTGGACCATCAAATTAAGTCTGGCTTTCTTTTTTATTAGGGAGCCACGATAGCTCAGTGGTTAGTGAACTGGACTACAAAGAAAAAGAGATAGGGTTCGATCCCAACCGACAGCTTCCGGGTTCACCCAGCATGTAATGGGTACCAGATTTTTTCTGGGAAAGTAAAGTGGCACGAGTGTAATACCGACCACATTACACCAAAAATCATCAGACCTTCGGGTCTGTATAATGTATGGCCACTAACACCATATTCCCTATACGCATTAATTAGACATTACTAATAGAGTATTCTTTTCTAATCAAGTTCAATACTTGGATATTAAACTGCTGATAAAACATACAACAACAACATGTATTCTTACTGTATAATAAAAACTATGATTGTACATAAGCTTTTCAAATGTCAGAGTAAGAGAGAAAGGGACACTGATAAGATAAGAAACTAGACCTGCTGTAATCTTGGGGGTCACAAACAATGGTCACACGAGCATGGTTCTTGGCAGCTGCTCGCAGCAGTGTAACTCCACCTGGAAAGTCAGATTGTAGAAAACAAAGTCAACAAAAATATTAAACTCAAAGTTTTTATCAGAAATGGGGATTGGGTTAACCACAAAACATTAAAACAGATGATAGAAAAAAAAATTAATTAAAAAAAAAAATTGTAACATATATGGTGACAATATTGCAACAATTGTACTGGCTTATAAACACAACCTCACAGGGGAAATTAAAATACTATGGCCATGTTAAAAAATACAGCTGGCTGGAAAGAATGATAAAGGAAGGCATTGTTCCTGGACTACACAGCATGGGCAGACCAAGAAGTTGGTTTCACGATATCTAGGAGACCTAGTAGGCTAGAGATTGAGATTCTTTCAGGTGAGCTGTGGTGAATACAATGTTCTGTGGGAGATCTGGCTAGAGACAAAGATTCTTTCAGACAGCCTGAGGTGAATGCACTGTTTTGTGGGAGATCTAGCTAGAAATAAAGATTCTTTCAGACAGGCTGAGGTGAATGCAATGTTCTGTGGGAGATCTGGCTAGAGACAAAGATTCTTTCAGACAGGCTGAGGTGAATGCAATGTTCTGTGGGAGATCTGGCTAGAGACAAAGATTCTTTCAGACAGGCTGAGGTGAATGCAATGTTCTGTGGCAGATCTGGCTAGAGACAGATTCTTTCAGGCGGCCATGGTGAATGCAACATTCTGCAAAAGACATGCAACCTGGTGGTGATGTTGCAACAATATAGCAGGACTACGTACATTAATAACCACTGCCAAGAGACTTCTACCATCAGCTCCCTAAAACATCGGAGCTCCCATAGAAGAACAGTAGAATTATTTCATGTTCCCTAATTAATTGCAGCTTCTTTGTTTTACAGAACCATCCGATAATGTAAATGAATATAATACAATTGGCATTTAGTAAAGCTGAAAAATAGCAAGCTAGCCAACCCATCAGAGATTGGAGATTAACAAGGTTCTATTTTCAGACAATCAAGCACATATACATACAATACATGGAAAAATAGAAGGTGTAGGTATATGTGCCTGATTTTGAATAGACTCAATAGCACAGGCTCGAAATACAACATGAAAATCAACATCAACAAAATATATCTCATGAATATCACAAAAGAGAAACAAAACATAAAAACTAAAACAAGTAGAGCACTTTAAATACTTAGGAAGTCAAATTGAACGACAATTCTAAAACAGCGGAAATAGACTCAAGATACAACAAAGCCTGTCAAATCATTGGACATCTATCACCATTGTCCAACAAGAAAATAACTCTAGGGGCAAAATGGGCACCCTACAAAACAATCTTCATCTCAATGTTGTGCTACAATGCCAGTCCTGGACCCTAAATGCAAGAACAATAAGAAAAATAACCTCTACTAAGTTGAAATGTGTTAGACGAATGACAGGAAACAGCCTGAGAGATTAGATCAGAAATAAAGAACTGAGAAAAAAGTTAGGAATAGTCCCCGCCATAGAATATACAAAGAAATAACAGATAAATTGGTTTGGCTATGTGACAAGGCAGAAAGATCAAAACACAACACAAAATTCCTTCAATAAACGTTGCGCGAACACTAGACTCAAGGATTGACCATGAAAAAGATGGATTGATAGAAAATTAGGAACACTAGGAAACACAGTAGGAGAGGCAAACAGATGAACAAAAGACAGCAAATTATATCTCCCCTAGATGCTGAAAGGCAAATGAGGAAGGAAAGAAGAAGAATAATAGCAACATATAGAAGTCTGTTCAAAACCATTACTGACCAATATCAACCTGTTCCACTGCATCCTCAACCTTGACATTAGGATCAGCCACAGTTTTGACAAATGGGTACAAGTTGCACACAACAATTCTGAAAACACAAAAATAAAATGGCATAAAAACTGGTGGTCTCACAAACTGGCTTGTGAATCTAAAATTAAAGATAGCAGAGTGACAGTTGTTCCAGATAAGGCAAAATTAAAAAAAAAAAGAAATAAAATGTGTGTGTCAGGTAACTAAAACATATAAGTTAAGAAATGTGATGTCATATAATGTATTTTCTCTCCTTATGGGTAAGCTAATGTCCACTTTGGGATGAATACAAACAGCCTTATGTGCATGGTATTCATTATATAGTCGTATAGTCAATATTTAATTAACCCTTGTCTTCTAGACCTTTTCCTATCTTGTCATTGTTTATACACATTTAAAGGACTGAGGGATATTGTCTGTGATGGACTTATAGCCTAATTTTTTATTCTATCGTTTCTTGTCACAATCACCATCCTTAGGCATTTTGTCTCAATAGTGACAAGTCTATGACAATAGACGTGAGAAAGAAGACATGAAGCAAATAATGTCAGAACAGATGATAATATCATATAGGGGAGTCACAGAGTGTAACATTAGGACAATAAGACTAAAATAGTACTCCATGGCCGATAACATTTCATATAAAGTTCACACATGATGATGATGTATAGATGAAAACTTGGGTACTAAGTTTTGTAGTAATTGAGTGCTTTAATGTTTTGGGTAGACTTTTAATATTAATTTTGCCAAGGCAACCAATTTGGCCTCTATTTATCGATTTTAAACAGCAAATAATTCTTTAATATGTGTTGAGTGACCAAACAAATGATGCTCAGTTCCAATAATCTCAAATCATTCACCAGTTATGGTGTAATACGAACGAGACTAGTGAATCCTCACAGCATGTGACAGGCCTAATAACACGTAATGATGCACTTATGATTCATGACATGAGACAACCAATCATAATATAAAGCAAAGTGATAGGACAACATTTTTGTTTCCATACAGTGTTGCTATATAGAGACAATTCTGACCTATGGAAGTGAATCATGGTAGACAAATGAAAAAGTGATTAGATGCCATGGAGATGGGATTTCTCAGAAATGTTTTCTGGACAGCTAAAAGACTAATGAGGACATTCTCAAAGAGGCCAACACAAAAAGGGAGCTCCTAAAAAAAAAAAACAGAAAAAAATATTTTTCAAGCTCATCATAAGAAGAGTTGGTTACAGCTGGCAAAAGAGGGAAAGATATCGCGGATGATAAAGAAAGAAAATCCTCAATAGCTAGGTGTTATGGCACGAAAAAACAATCATTACTAGATTAAAAGGATGTACTGTGGATAAAGAATTGTGGAAGGACATGATCGCCTATGCCATGCAGAATGGTACATAATGAGTGACCATTTTATTTTCTTTGGCTATTTAAAGTTTGGCAATGATAGCAGAGAGCTGGCAGAAATATTGTGCTGTAAAAAGCTCTCTATATTTTTTTTTCAACTTAAATGTTACATGTTTGTTCTATAATATTGGAGGGTACTGTCCAAACATTGAATCTGTTTTGCTTGTTTTAATTTATTGTTCTCAGATTAATACTTCCTTTTCTTTCCTTGCTACAATCATGATGTAGCAGTCGTTGCTATTCACATTGTGATCCTTGCAGGCTTTTTTCAAATCAATGAGATGTTTAACTCATTTCCTATTGCTACTTTCTGTTCCTGGGTAAGTTTTTTTCATAATTATTTTGTCTAGCGTATTCCCATCTGAATTTTTTTAACCTGAAAAATGATGTAAGAATGCTATGTGCCTATGTTTTGAAACAAAGAATAATATCAAACACTATATAACAAACAATATTTGAGGATAAAAAGAAGAGGGAAAAAAGGAAGTAGTGTTAAAATAGAAAGTTGACATAATAAGCAATTTTGGAAGAAATGAGAACGGCAAAAACTAATGGAGAGAAGTGGTCAGAAAGTGCTTGACTAAAGGAACACACCACTTCATCATTCACCCTTAAAAGGATGTTATGTATATGTTGTATTGTGGTTTGCAATAAAACTAATATTTGCGCCTTTCAGCCCAGCACATCCGACTTCAGCATGTTATTTTTTGCTACCGAGTTGTCTTCCCTCTTCGGTCCATACCAGCGTGGCAGACTACTCAGGTTAGTCTGTTTCTAGAGGCACCGCAAAGAGATGGAGTAAGGTCTAGATGGTTCCGGTTCACCGATTCAGATGCCAACCATCAGCTGTGGGTCGCTGCCAACTTCCAGCTCTGCTGCTGTGCGGTGACTTGTCTCCAGGCAAGAAAATGGCTAATAGATATCTCCAGCTGATAATTATCTGACACAAGTACAACCCTACTGTGAACTACCTTGACTTGTCTCACCTTATCATTTGGTAGTTCTGTTTCTTCAAGTCAGCCTGATCTGACTCCTGAAGCCGAGCCAAAATTCCTGGAAAAAAAAAAGCACGAATGTTATAAGAAAATGTTATCAATAAAGATAGGATGACAATCATAAAGATACAGACCTTCATTAACGGATGCTTGCACAGAATAAAAGGATGGAAATGGCAGGATAAAATCACTAACGTAGAATTATAATAGCGTCAAATACCAGCGGACAAAGAGATACAATGAAGATGATGGTGCTGGATAGGAACCACATTGCAGGAGTTAAAAAAAGTTTTTTAAAAAAATTAAAAAGTGAAATAGTTAAATATAAGCCAAGGAGGACCAGTTGAGCAGTTCTGAGTTAATCAAAGGAAGGTTCAAGTTTGTTATCCATAGTTAACAACCTAGTTTAAAATGTCACTTGATGTAGATTAATGCAATAAGGACCTGGTAGATGTTCATTCTACACCACAGGTTAGTAACATCAACCCTATAAATTAGCCATGATAATAAGCTGGAGTCAATGACAAAGCTATTGATGTGTCATTAAGAAAAGTCTGCATATTTGTATTATAAGTTATCATCATCATCATCATGTACCCTGCCGGTTGGCGTAGGCGATCATGTCCTTCCACAATCATCTATCTACAGTGCATCGTATCAGTTCTGTTGTTGACTGTTTTACATGCCATGACACCAAGCTATCCAGTATTTTCTCTCTTTGTCGTCCGCGATCTCTCTTTCCTTTTATTTTGCCAGTTGTAACCAAGTATTCCAACTTTCCTCTTCTCATGATGTGCCCAAAAAATGTTGATTGCTTCTTTCTGATGTTTTTTTAAGAGCTCCCTTTTTGTGTTGGCCTCTTTGAGAACTTCCTCATTGGTCTTTTTATCTGTCCAGAGAACTTTCAACATTCTTCTGAGAAATCCCATCTCTGTGGGATGGATAATTATAAGTTATAGACTGCAAATAAAGTCACGTAGCAGTTTGATCTTTGGATATGTCATTGTGTTATGCCCTAGGGTGTATGAAGGAGATCTTTTCTCTATGTGCCCAATACTTATTACATTCATATATGATTTTTATAAATTTATAGTATTTATTATGTCATTGCATATAGATTCACTGTCGAGATCGAAAGTTGTGGAGAGACATGATCACCGACGCCAGCAGGCATGGTACTTGATGATGATATTAATTTCAATGGGAACAAAAGCACACATTAGCACTAGGGATAAAAGCTACTCATTGCTATTATTTGTGCTAGAATGTGTGAAACCCCACATCTTTGCAGTACTCTTAACCCTAGATTATGATACATATCTGTAACTATACCTGTAATATCAAAAGATCTTGTTGGAAACCACAACTCAATGTATATGCCCATTTAGCACCCTGTTTAGTGAGGACAAAGAAAAGGAATTTGTTTAGTCTATAAGGCAAAGCAAAAAAAGAAAAAGGGATTTAAATGCTACAGAAACATTAGTTAAACTTTAAAACTACCTAGCATTAAAATATCATGAATGTACCTCCATGAACAGCTGGATGCAGTGTCTTGACTCGACCTCCTAACATTTCGGGAGCACCAGTAAGTTCCTCGACCTCACTAAAGAGATTCAGAGCATAAATGACAAATACATTAGAACATTACAATGATCTTAATATATGCTTCATATTGATAAAAACATATACTCCAAATATGTTACATTTTTTTCCTAAGTCCAATTATAAGCAAGCATTATGTAACAGCAGAATCAAATTAAAGGAGATCAAGACATGTCATACCCAGCACACAGCATTCATTTCTACTATAATATTAGAGATAAGACTGAAGATAATGAGCCAGCAAGTTAATTTTGATTAAATCACTTCAGGATTTATTAACTCTTTCCGTACGGAAGCTTTTTATCAATGCAACAGAAGAGATGTCAGAAACAACATTTTTCATGTTTTTAAGAATTAATTTAAATATTTATATTTTAATTTTTAGTTAATTGAACAAGTAATTAGATTTCACCAAGACCAAGATGATACATGACATGTAAAAAGAATATGGTTTGATGATGGTTTACACCAATCAAATGAGAGTGACACACAGTGCGGCGAAACGTACGGAAAGAGTTAATAAAATAAGGAAACCTACACTTGTTCAAAAATGTTGACTAGGAGTAATTAATTTTTGACAACTGAACATCTGAAGATCATCCTAGCACAGTACAAAAAATAAACTAAGAATAAATGATTTTCAGTTCTTTTGTATGGTTCTGAATGAAGGAAAACACAGGGTGTGGTTATCATTTACTGGACAAACCAAATAGCAACCAAAAACTGTAGAACATGTGCAACTGAGTGTAAACTCTTATGTGATAACATTTAGATAATGCCGCCTTATTATACATTTTATTTTATGCAATTTGCATAATCAGCTTTCTAGCTCTAGCATAATTTAGTAAATATTGCATATACATGGCAGGAGTGATCAATAACATGGACAGGAGAAAGGGTACAGATACAGAGATAACAGACACTGAGTATGTTATGTTCTTGTAAGAGATCTGAAACCATCATAAACATAAGGTTCCGTTGTTATTGCAATAGAAAAACTATTAATAAAGACATGACAGTAGGTTCCAGAGGTAATTCAATAGTAAAACTATTACTAAAGACATGACAGTAGGTTCCAGAGGTAATTCAATAGTAAAACTATTACTAAAGACATGACAGTAGGTTCCAGAGGTAATTCAATAGAAAAACTATTACTAAAGACATGACAGTAGGTTCCAGAGGTAATTCAATAGAAAAACTATTACTAAAGACATGACAGTAGGTTCCAGAGGTAATTCAATAGAAAAACTATTAATAAAGACATGACAGTAGGTTCCACAGGTAATTCAATAGAAAAAACTATTTCTAAAGACACATGACAGTAGGTTCCAGAGGTAATTCAATAGAAAAAACTATTACTAAAGACACATGATAGTAGGTTCCAGAGGTATTTCAATAGGAGGACTATTACTAAAGACACATGACAGTAGGTTCCAGAGGTAAATCAATAGGAGGACTATTACTAAAGACATGACAGTAGGTTCCAGAGGTAATTCAATAGAAAAAACTATTACTAAAGACACATGACAGTAGGTTCCAGTAGGTTCCAGAGGTAATTCAAGTTCTCAGGAGAATGTTGAAAGTTCCTGACAGCTAAAAAGACCAATGAGGAAATTCTCAAAGAGGCCAACTCAAAAAGGGAGTTCCAAAAAAACTTCAGAAAGAAACAAAATTTTTCGGGCACATCATGAGAAGAGGAAAGTTGGAATACTTGGTTACAACGCAAAATACAGGGAAAGAGAGATTGCGGGCAACACAGGAAATACTGGATAGCTTTGGTGTCACACGGCATGGAAAACAGTCAACAACAGAATTGATATGATGCACTGTAGATAGAAGATTGTGGAAGGACATGATCGTCTACGCCAACCGGTTATGGCACATGATGATGTAAAGCATTAGTGGGGAGGGAGAGACAGACCACACACAACGATTTGAAGACCTGTAAAATAACTGTTAAAAATGTAAGACTGTATAGTATTGTGCAGCATCTAACCTTACTGGGATATTGGCATCTCTGATTGCTTTGGCTGTACCTCCGGAGGCTACTAGTCTGAAGCCCTGGGAAGACAGCTTCTGTGCAAAGTCTGTGAGTCCTGTCTTGTCAGACACACTGAACAAAGCTGTAAAGTCACAGGGACACAATGTATAAATTACAATTTCAGTCATTACAATAAAATCAATTATTAGGCATAACTGACTGCCAGACTTTGAATAGAATGGCTTCACTGCAGATGGAACATTCTGCTCAGCCACCGTTCCAGCAACCAACTAAGTGTTCACCTCGATTGTTCACTGTTCTATTGCTTGTGTTCACCCGAAGGAATGCACCTCATCAACATCAGCCATTAAAAGGACGTTAAGTGGGGGGGGGTGGGGGGGTGTCTGTGTTGTGGTCTGCAATATAACTGTGATAATTGCACCTTTTGGCCCAACACGTCCAACTTGAGCATGATTGTTCTAATCTATTGAACTGCCTGAATGATGTTGACAGGTGTGCAACTTTAGAAGGTACAAGCTTTTCAGTAGCCTTTAGAGTATATTTTAATGGTAAAGTTCCACTTTCATAAACAAAACACCACAAAGAGGTGACCTAATGTATCAAAGACATAAAATCAAGTCCCTATGCAAACAAATTAGTGACCTTTCACAGCTAAACCATACCTTAAAGTATGCACCAAACTGGGAAAAGACACTAACAAAAAACATCAAAGGAGAGACAATAGACAAAAGTACTTGTACACTGTATAACAATTATAAAAGTAAAGTATGTTTGACAGGAGTGGCTCATGGATAAAATAATATATTTGAGAGAAGTGACTCATGGTTCCATATATACATACATGGGTTATCAAACAATGTCATACTTTATCATATAGGATAGAGGGACAGAGACATTCATAGAATACTGTGACAAAACCAGGTATTTATGTGCTTCAAACATTTTACATTTTAATTAAGGTATGAGGTGCTCGTGCAGCTAAAATCACTGTTTCGCTGGCTGAAAAGCTTGTGTTTGGAACTTGCGGTAGACTGAAAGTATTTTTTCAATCAGGGGTGAAATAAAAATCCTGAGTCTCACACGTCGTGGCAACTGCTTTGACCAAGTGGTCTTTATCCTTCTGGTTCTATCGGTCATAGTATTGTGAGCCTCCCGACATACATACACCAGCAATGGTATTATGTGTTATAAAAGATATATATTTTTTTAAACATTTTACAAACTCTACTCTAAAACCAAAGCTCTCATTGGATAACTTCAATGGCAGAGAATAGCTTAAACACCTGTAACTATGAGCAGTCAGTGTGGAAGCAGATTGCAAAAGCAGACATATTACATATCAGTAATTTAAGCATATCAACATACAAAAACAGAATTGAGAAAAATATTGCATTAGACAGTTTGCAGCCAGTAAAAAATGGAATTGCATTACAATCAGCAGCAAGATATCAGAAAATGAGAAAGCTGACAGACTGACAAAGGAGGAAGGCTGAAAGCAGAATATGTATCAAGTTCATCAATAGACCAGTAGAATATGTAATGACAATAATGAATTTGATCAAACACACTTCTTGACCTTTTAAAGAGGTACTATCTGGACAATGGTAATATCCTAGTGTAGGGACATAAATTAAGGTGATCTTCCCTTGGTTGGTGTCACAATAAACCCAACCATGAGTGGTTCTCAAAAACTAAAAATTATCTGTGTTCATCCCTAGTGACACATTTGATTGTATTTGTAGGCAAGGGTTATGCCGGTTAGCAAATAGAACTTTTCCCTTGAGTTGTTTCTCTTTTCTCTACAATTAGTGGTCTCATAATGATGATAGATTAGATAACCACCAGTACAATGTCACTCAAAGGGATATTACTCTCAAACTGAAATAACTTATGTCTCGAAACTGGGACTTTAAATTTACCATAACTATGGACTGGTGGACAACTACCACCTGACCTTGACACACAAACAAGTCATTTCCAACCCAGAACACTCACGACAGGTAACACAACATGCCTTTAACTTTACCCCAGTAAAGATTTACATCATACAGACAAGCACCCACTTGAAACTACATAACTTTATACAAGAATTCCTTGCTTTACCACACCGTAATTAATGATTTACTGCATCCAAACCACAGTTCAAAGGCTATGAGAGCAAACCCAGACAGAAAATCCAAAGAGATTGTTATATTCAACTAAACAACTGCAGGCATGTTCAAAGAAAAGATAATTGGAACTGCACAAAATACTCTTTCTCTCCACTTTAACTCCACTATAAATAAAGTGTATTTATTCTTTTCTCTTTTCACTGA
The DNA here is from genome assembly GCA_032433765.1 of Megaustenia siamemsis. Lineage (NCBI taxonomy): Eukaryota > Metazoa > Mollusca > Gastropoda > Stylommatophora > Ariophantidae > Megaustenia > Megaustenia siamemsis. Next base: position 7,057,509 of record JAVIAB010000046.1, read on the forward strand.
TACCTAAAAAAGGTGTCGTGTTTATATCATTTGTCTTTCTTGAGCTGCTCGAACTGTCTAGTGTCTGAATTAGTGACTTTCCTTTGTTGTTACATGTCTCTGCATCTATCCATCTACTATCTACTTCTGGGTCTTCCTCTTGGTCTTTTTCCATGCATTCTCGAGAAGAACAGAACACCCTTGATGGTGGTTGATAAGAATTCTTCCGGCTTTCGGCATGTGACTGTCTTGGCAACATGATACAATTTTTGATGGAAGTCATATTTAAGATATAAGTGAATATCAATGCCCGTAGTAAAAGAAATTCAAGCGTTCTTGAGTGTATTTATTATTAGTTATTTTCAAAACCAAATAATTCACCAGACCTAGAGGGTTCATAATTCACTTGCGCAACAAACCCAGTCATACTGGTTTATAATTATTATTTATAACTATTTGGTTTATAAGGGAAGGTCTTTTAATTTTAAGTTTGTTTAAGTTAAGCAAATCAGATCTGAGTTCTTATTCTAGTCTAGCCCATCAAGTTAAGTTTTTCATTCTACATGTCAAAAATAAAATATTTATATTATAATTGCATCTTCCTAATCTGAACCATTGAGTATGATTGAGTCCTGTCTGTGTCTCCACATCAAAGGTTGGCTAACATAGGGCCATTCTACTCATGTCTCTTGCTTTGATAATGATCATAGTGCAGGTAGTCATACTACTTGTCCATCTTTTGATGTTACTCGTCCATGTATGTCTGCCTCTTTTACCTTGTATTTTCCTTTCCAAGATTACTTTTAGTAGACTGTTGTGTCTTTTACTTGCCCCAAAAATCCCATATATTGTTTGAAATAGTTTTTTTATTTCATTTTTAGTTGTTTTAAAAGTTCATCATTTGTTTTCTTTTCTTTCTATACAATTATTCCATATATCCACATTTCAAAGGCTTCAATTTTCTGTCCAGTTTTCTTGTCCATGGCCATATTATATTTCTGCACCATACACTCATACAGTACAGTATACAGGAATGTTGAGAAGATATAAATATAACATTTGTAGACCTGGTGCTTATTTTTTTATAATGTCTACTTCTTCTTTCTTTCCTCATCTGTCATCTGCCTTTCAGCGTCGAGGGGGGGATCAGCGTCTTTTTTTAATGTGTTTTAGTATATTTTTCAAGGCACTAAAATTGCTTTTTGCCATTTCTGTTCTTTTGTCTATATTCCTCATGTCAGTCATTAATTCACTGCTTGATGCAGGCCCTCATCAAAATAGCGATCACCGAGTAACCTAGTAGGCTAGTTCTATGGCTCTATTTTTTTATTTGGAGACGACAAAGTCAAAGGTGAAAGTTCGTTTTGACTTTCTACAATGTTTTCCCTCATTTAACTAACGTTTTCTACAATAAATGTTTTTCCTCATTAATTGACGTTTCTAGAATAATGTTTTCCATCGTTAACTTCGACGTGACTTTTCCCTTTTAGTAGAAGAGTAAATTTAGACTAATTAGTAAATAACATATTGCTAACATTAAACATTGTTCTCAATTCTCGCATTTAGAGGCCTAGCCTAGTTAGTTAAAGTAAGTCAAGTAGTAAGTGGTGGTGGTGGTGGGGGGAGAACAATACTTCAATTATTTATTGCACAAAAAGTTTCAGTTTATAGTTCCATTAATTGTGTTGTTTCACCCATTTCTGGTTTCAGGATTCAAAGAAGAGTCGACAGCGGAATGACATTTTATTTTGCTTTACTTTTAGTGGCCTTGCTCGTCAACTCAACTTCTGCTCTTTCTGGCTGGTGTGGTCACCGTGTGGTGTGACTTGTGAGGTAATAGGGGGCCGTCTAGCTGCGACGTATGGCCAGCAAGAGACAGTTACTGCGCAGCGATTATGAACACGTAATAAATACACTTTATTTAACGCTCACCTATTTCTCCAGACATCTTGTCTTTCGTCCAGGTATTGTGAAATAATGTCCCGACAAAGCAACTGGACGGACGAGCAAGCCTGGCACACGTGGGTCCAGGCAGACGCAGAGACAGGAAGAACCTCGTAGTTCGGGTCATAGGTCATGGACAACTTTCACTTCATGGCGTCATAAGTCACGTGTGCTAACATATGTTTCTTAATATGGTGTACAAAATAGGGGGGGGGGAGAAATTATAATTCTTTTCTTAATCAAGAAATGTTAGTCAAAGTTGTATGTACAGAAAATAAAAATAATTGAGCAAAAACTCATTTAATAAAGTGGCTTGATTAAGTACATCATCATTATATTTATTGTTCGTTTGTCTGGCCGGTTAGCTCAGTTGGTTAGAGCGTCGTGCTAATAACGCGAATGTCGTGGGTTCGATCCCCATACTGGCCAAGTGTGAAAACTTATTTTTTTGTGTTGCGACGTCATCATAGACTATCTTTAAATACAATAATTGGTGAGCAGCAAGCAAAGGTCGATGAACTCTTTTTGTTTCTTATACTACATCCCATCTATCTATCTATCTATTGACCTTTCGAGCCGTAACCGGCCCATAGGGCGTAGACCAAGATACACCTTCTCCTATATGAATTTTTGTTCTAGCAGTTTTCTTTTAAAGATATTTTATCAAATCTCGCCATCTGTCTCTGTTCTGTGCAAGCAGTTCTATCTCATTGAGGGAGCCGATTCCTGCTGCTCTTGCCTCTCTCATCAATGTTCTTCTCAGTGTCTCCCTGGGTCTTCCTCTTTTTCTTTTACCTGTTGTTTCCCATATGAGGGCTTGCTTTGCTATTCGATTATTATCTCTTCTCATCACATGTCCAACGTATGACCATCGTCTTTTCTTTATTACTGAAGATATTAGTGGTTGATTGGCGATTTCTCTAATTTCCTCGTTTGTTTTGAATTCGTTCCATTCTATACCAAGTATTTTCCTTAGACATTTATTTTCGAATGCGTTCAACTTTGTTTCTATATCTCTTGTTGTTTTCCAGCTTTCACACGCATACGTAAGGGTTGATAGTACATTTGATTTGAATAGCCTAAGTTTTGTGTTTGTGCTAATGAGTTTTGATTTCCACAACTTTTCAAGGCTTCTGAAAGACATTGCTGCTTTAGCCAGTCTGATTCTAATTTCTTTGCTCGTATCCCCTTCTCGATCAATGTGACTTCCAAGATAGATGAAGTGATCGATCTCTTCTACTGGTTTGTTTTCCATGTATATTTTGTCACTTGTTGGAATTAAACTTTTCATGACTTTAGTCTTTTCATGATTGACCTCAAGCCCAATTTTGCTGGCTATTGATGATAGTTCATTTGTGTTTTCCTGCATCGTTTTTATCTGATTGCTGATGAGAACTATGTCATCAGCAAAGTCCAGGTCCTCCAAATGGTCTCCTTGTATCCATTCGATGCCTTTATTACCAGTGCAGCATTTCTTCATTATGAAGTCCATAACAATTCCAAATAACAAGGGCGATAAAATACATCCTTGTTTAACCCCAGTTTCTATTGGGAAACATTCGCTCAGTCCTTCCTCTGTTCGAACTGCACATGTGTAACCATCATACATGTCTTTGATAATATTTATGATTTTTGATGGTAAGCCATGTATATATACATCCCATCCCATTACATTAAAGACATTTTAATAAAAATGCAAAGAAGCATATCTAAAACAGATGTGCAACGAGATTGAAATGCAACAAAAAGAAGATGCCAAATCTATATACAAACAAATTGAAGAATTAACAGGAGGAAAAACGCAATAAAAACTAGATGTTTAAGATCAAAGGAAGGAGGACTGTTGATTGAACAAGGAAGCATAAGGGAACGATGGACAGAATACATTAAAGATCTTTAATATGATGAACGAACAGAAGTAAATATTAGGGATAATGGAGAAGGACCAGAAATACTCAAAGAAGAAGTGGAAGACGCCTTGCGCAATATGAAAGCAGGAAAAGCTACTGGACCAGATAATCGGTCTGGTTTGTGTTTTGTTTGAGAGCCACATTCTGACCCTCGCCATTGTAGATGGAGCAAATATTTGCAACTATCGCCCCTTCAATCCATAACCCATTGATCAGACCAGCCCAAAGCAAAAGGCATCAATCTCGTGCGAACTAACTACAAACCGTGATTCATTGTTACATGAGGCAGAACCGTCATCAAACCATATTCTTTTTACATTTGTTGTATCATCTTGGTATTGGTGAAATCTAATTCCTTGTTCAATTATTTCAAGATCCATATATACTACTTTATGTGTTAGATAAATTTAAACATGTAGATTAATTCTTTAAAACATGAACAATTTTATCTCTAAAATCTCTTCCGTTGCATTGATAAAACGCTTTTGTACGGAGAGAGTTAACATGCCCCAAAGAAATCACAAATAACAATCCCAACTGGTGCAGCCGGGATTTGAACCCACAACCTCTCTGTCTTGTCAATATATTTTGCCACTATTAGCTATTGGTGGACATAGAGAGCTTGTGGAGTCTTATGTTACCGCTGTCTCAAGAGTGTTTAGGACAACATATTTCCATAATTTCTTGACTATCCGATGCCTTTAAATGTTCTCGCCACTCATGGCCTAGACATCGGAGAGCGACTCATAACTGACTGTTCACATCAGAGGAATAGAAGCTGACCAAGAGTATGTCCAAGCATGTAGGGATCGATCATTCCCGATAACCCGTGGTGTCATTGGAGCACCACTAACAGAGGACCTAGGTAGTCTAGAGATAGGACCTGGTTAGTCTAGAGGAAGGACACAGATAGTCTAGAGGTAGGACCTGAGTAGTCTAGAGGTAGGACCTGGGTAGTCTAGAGGTAGGACCTGGGTAGTCTAGAGGTAGGACCTAGGTAGTCTAGAAATAGGACCTGGGTAATCTAGAGGTAGGACTTGGGTAGTCTAGAGGTAGGACCTTGGTAGTCTAGAGGTAGGACCTGGGTAGTCTGGAGGTAAGACCTAGATAATTTGTTATTATTGTGCCCAAGTATTTAACGCTCTGCACTTGTTTAAGATTTGTCCTGTTTATTTTTATGCTGCATGATGGTGATGATTGTTTCTTCATTACGACCATTACTTCTGTTTTCTTACTATCCAGACAACACAAACAACGCACAACTCAATAACAAACAAACATACACAAAGACATGGTCTAGATTTGATTACATATTTTAATTTGTGAACAAAAAGATTCTGTTAACACCCGTTTTTCTTTTCTTCCTTAAATTTTATCACAGAAAAGTTGTACAAATTGTGTACTTGACATTCTGACATCTCATTTAAGCTGCTGACATTTACATTGTGTACGCATGCAAACAAACAATGGAATCATGAACAGGCCACACAAAACAGGTGCCAACCAAAATGAAAGTCCTGTTTATTCCAGACTTGGTTGTCCTGTCTGGAAGGACATACAAACCAACTTGATAAATGACACTTCTACCTGTAAAGAAATCATGATATACTTACACCTTGTACAGTGGAACATATTTATAATTGATTAGAGACACACATAACAAATATATAAATGACACATTTTGTTAAGAACATTATTCAAGACCTACAGCTTGCATCATAACACTTCTGTTTATAAGGATTTTATTGAAGACCTAAATCTTACATAAAAACACTTGTTTATAAGGATTTTATTGAAGACCTAAATCTTGCATAAAACACTTCTGCTTATAAGGATTTTATTGAAGACCTAAATCTTACATAAAAACACTTGTTTATAAGGATTTTAATGAAGACCTTTTAATCTTGCATAAAAACACTTCTGCTTAAAAGGATCTTATTGAAGACCTAAATCTTGCATAAAAACAATTCTGCTTATAAGGATTTTACCGAAGACCTAAATCTTGCATAAAAACACTTCTGCTTATAAGGATTTTATTGAAGACCTAAAATCTTGCATAAAAACACTTGTTTATAAGGATCTTATTGAAGATCTAAATCTTGCATAATAACACTTCTGTTTATATGGATATAAATGAAATCTTTACGGGCCCATGCAGTGAACACTTAACACTCCAATTTCTTTCAAAACACAGAAAAAGGCCCCAGCATAGCCTACCAAGTGTTTCCAGTGTGTCCATCCTCTCCTGCAGACATTACTTGTGCCTGTCATGATTGTGAATCAAGCACTTGCACAACGTATGCAGCTGCACATGTAGTTTTCTACCCCAAAGTCTAGAACACCCAAAAGTCCAGTGCCTCTCAAAATCTAGAACACCCAAAAGTCCAGTGCCTCTCAAAGTCTAGAACACCCAAAAGTCCAGTGCCTCTCAAAGTCTAGTGCCTCTCAAAGTCCAGTGCCTCTCAAAGTCTAGTGCATCTCAAAGTCCAGTACCTCTCAAAGTCTAGTGCCTCTCAAAGTCCAGTGCCTCTCAAAGTCTAGAACACCCAAAAGTCCAGTGCCTCTCAAAGTCTAGTGCCTCTCAAAGTCTAGAATAACCAAAAGTCCAGTGCCTCTCAAAGTCCAGTGCCTCTCTAAGTCCAGTGCCTCTCTAAGTCCAGTGCACCTCAAAGCACAGCACACTTATGTTTTTCTGGTTTGCCTTCACTTGAATTCAACTTGTGAAGATGTGCAACTTTGGAGGAAATAAGATTTGATTTATAATATGGCTTTTGGCAACTTCACAGACACTTGGTGGCAAGCAATCATGATTTATCAGTAGTTGGGTAATATATTAATAGTGTCTTATCACGGATGCTGTTATACTGGATAGACAGATCTGACCACAGAATGAACAAGGTGCATATGTGGGTGTATGACTTCATCTCCTTTCACCTGCACCTTTTGTCTTCTGACTTTGACATAAACGCTTCCATGAATGTTCCTGTGCCATTTATTATTTTTGTTCTCCATGAACTATGATCTGATGCCAGATCCTCCCAGTTTCTTTTGCTGAAAGAGAATTCACTCAAGGAAGCTCTTCAAACATCCTTATATCTCAGCACTAGCTACCCTTTAGTCTCTTTCCATCCCTAAAATTAACTGTGTCTTGGTACATAGTGATATTGTATTGTTTAATTATGTTGTAATTTCAATCAATCCATCTTCTTCTTGTTGTTGTTCCATTTTGTTGTTATAAGCTCTTGTTGCTGGTGCTGAGGGGTTCATATGCAGTAAATGTTAAAATTACTTTAATTGGTCTCTCTATAAATTGCAAACGTGGAGGTCCTCACTCTCACAGACCTCCTGAACATCTACACGCTGCTCAAACAACAACGGTTAGGCTGGCATGGCCATTTACACCGCATGAAAGATGGTCGCATACCAAAAGATATACTTTATGGACAACTAGCAGATGGGAAAAGAACTTGGGGACGCCCAAAACTCTGATTTATAGACGTGTGTAAACATGACATGAAGGCTCTGAACATAAACCCTGCAGCCTGGGAAGACATTGCAGACCGTAATCTTTGGAAACACACTCTAAAGCTCCAACTCAAGCAAAAAGCAGATTCATAGAAAAAAGAAGACAATGTGAAAGAAAAAAAAAACATTTCCTAAGGGCGCTGCAACATCCATAGTCAACTATGACTGATGGAGACTACTATAGTCAACTATGACTGATGGAGACTACTATGGTCAACTATGACTGATGGAGACTACTATGGTCAACTATGACTGATGGAGACTACTATGGTCAACTATGACTGATGGAGACTACTATAGTCAACTATGACTGATGGAGACTACTATAGTCAACTATGACTGATGGAGACTACTATAGTCAACTATGACTGATGGAGACTACTATGGTCAACTATGACTGATGGAGACTACTATAGTCAACTATGACTGATGGAGACTACTATAGTCAACTATGACCGATGGAGACTACTATAGTCAACTATGACTGATGGAGACTACTATGGTCAACTATGACTGATGGAGACTACTATGGTCAACTATGACTGATGGAGACTACTATGGTCAACTATGACTGATGGAGACTACTATAGTCAACTATGACTGATGGAGACTACTATGGTCAACTATGACTGATGGAGACTACTATGGTCAACTATGACTGATGGAGACTACTATGGTCAACTATGACTGATGGAGACTACTATAGTCAACTATGATTGATTGATACTATAGTCAACTATGATTGATTGAGACTACTATAGTCAACTATGATTGATTGAGACTACTATAGTCAACTATGATTGATTGAGACTACTATAGTCAACTATGATTGATTGAGACTACTATAGTCAACTATGATTGATTGAGACTACCTATAGTCAACTATGATTGATTGAGACTACTATAGTCAACTATGATTGATTGAGACTACTGTAGTCAACTATGATTGATTGCGATCTTGAGTTTGTATACATGTGACTATGGAGTCGATTGTGTCCTGTTCTGAAGCGTATAATGATAACTTGTTCATATCTATTCATATTATGAAAGGCATCCTGATTTGGGGCTTGTGGTCCTCTGATTGATTTGATTAACTGTTTCTTATGATGGTATGTAACCGGTGTATCTAGTTGTGTGCCTGTTGAACCTTCCTTTGCCAACTGATCTGCTTTCTCATTTCCTGGTATTCCACAGTGAGATGGGATCCACTGCAGGGCAACCCTGTGGTGCTTGCAGAGTTCAGTCAACAAGGTCTGCAGATGTGGTAATTTTCTGGATTGCAGTGCCTGGAGTACTGATCTTGCATCTGTCAAAAACACTACAGGCTGTGGGCTAAGATTACTGTTCAGTAGTTTTTCTATTGCCAACTTTATTGTTTGTATTTCTGCATCATAAGGCCAGCTCCTTGTCGTGAGGATGGGGCTTAACAGTTACCAGGGACTGAAAACCAAGACTGGCCAGGCCTTCCTACAACCGAGCAAGACCATAGTCTGCTCTAGCAATTTTAAGTGCTGAAGTCGAAGGCAACCAGCCAAAAGGCGCACTACAACAATCAGGATGCCACGCACTCACGCCAATACTATTAGAATAATTGCTGTACCAAACTTGAATTTTATAGTATTATTGAGCTAACTTCTTCCTTTCAGCTCCCATTACTAAGCCATGCTCTTTTCAGCTTGCATTACTGAGCTATATTCTTCTTCTTCCTTTCAGATTCCATAACTGAGCTGTATTCTTCTTCTTCCTTTCAGATTCCATTACTGATTTATATTCTTTTTCTTCCTTTCAGCTCCAATTACTGAGCTATTCTCCTTTCAGCTCCCACTACTGTAGCTATTATCTTTTTTCTTTACAGCTCCCATTACTAAGCTATTCTCCTTTCAGCTCCCACTACTGGAGCTATTATCTTTTTTCTTTACAGCTCCCATTACTGAGCTTTGCCAGACCAATTTACTTTATAGAATATGTGACGTACCATACATTTGATAACAATGTATTAGTTCACTTTATATCAAAACTGTTGTAACAATTCACAATACAGCACAAATGATGTACTAATCTACTTTATAGTATGATGACATACCAATCCACGTTATAACATAATAGGTGTTCTATTTGACTGATACATCATTGAATAATGCTAAACCAGTCCACATTATAGCATAAATAAGCAATAATAAATTGATCCACTATATTGCATAATTTGTGTACCAATTTAACTTATAACACCATGCAGCAATGTTAACCCAATCCACTGTATAGTACAAACGTAAAATATTAACTTAATCTCTGCTGTATAGTACAAACGTAAAAAGTTAACTAAATCTCTGCTGTATAGTACGAACGTAAAATGTTAACTAAATCTCTCCATCTCCAAAATTAAGAACATAGAAAAGTGTAAAAAAAAAAAATAGACGTACACCTACCAAAATAAATATTAAATGCGCTATAAAAATTCAGTTACAAAAGTAAAATGACAGTTTGCAAAATTGCAAAGCAAATTACCCATGAAAGAAGTATACACAAATGGAAGAGCATTATCTTACAATGCATTAATGCTACAGTTAAAAAAAACCAGAAGATTGTAAAAGTTTCAACATAAGGAATGTGAATTTGGCAAAACTGAATAAATGGAACAAAATATTTGAAGCAAAATTGCAAGAAGATGTACTTATATTATCGTTGTCAATTTCTTGTTATTTGTCGTTAATATTCTTTCTTCTTCTTCTTTCCTTCCTCATTTGCCTTTCAGTGTTGAGGGGGTTGTTTAATTTTGAGGTCGGATATCTATCCCGAATTTAGACATGAAATTAAATGTCTTAGAAAACAAATGTCTACATAGGATATACATTTCAAACAAACTTATAAGAGATGAAACTAAAGAAGAATATGCGTTGAACTTTATAAGAAGAAGGTGCTGGAAATACATCGGTCATGTGATGAGAATGAATGAAGAAAGACTACTCTGTCAGGCATTCATGTGGAAACTATCTGGTAAAAGAAAACAAGGCAGACCAAGCGAATAGCTACACAGAACAATTAATCAGAAAGGCTCTACCATGGAACTAAAAAACAACCAAGAACTACAAGAACTAGCAGCAAATTGTCAATCGTGGAGAACTATGACTTACGCCATATGTGCCGTATTTGTCCCAAGAGAAAAATGAATATTGAGGTGAAGGTAGCGGTACCAGGGCTAAAGATATGAAACATCTCACAGCTTGTGGGGAGCCGCGATAGCTCAGTGAACTGGACTACAAAGGACAAGGGGTAGGGTTTGATCCCAATCGACGGCTTCCGGGTTCACCCAGCCTTAAATGGGTACCAGATTTTTTTCTGGGAAAGTAAAGCAGCACAGGCGTAATACCGACCACATTACCCCAAAAATCATATGCTGAAGGTCTGTAAAATATAGGGTCACTAACACCATATTTCCCTATACGCCACTTGGCGTGACGGGGTACTTTACTTACTTTTTACTTTCACAGCTTGTGCCAGGATTGGTGAACGAGAGCTATCAAGACACTAGTCCATCTCTTTGTAGTGTCCACAGCAAGAGGGAAAAACAGTCAAACGAAATGATAAAGGAACAAATAGTAGGGCCTCGGGAGCCTAGTTGGGAAAACCACTCAAATGGGCTACCAACGTTCGAACAACCTGTGTTCGATTGCCACAGGAAGCAGTGGGAATTGTACTCGTGGTTGGAAAAAAAAAATACCCCCACGGTCGAACCCGCCGTTGGCAGAAATGGGTACCAGGATTGTACTTTGGGAAGGTGAGGAATGCCGCATCGCATCGTGAGTTTCGATGCTTGAAGCGACATTGTCCAGAAGTCTCTGAACACCAGTGGATAGGCGGCCGAGCACATTTAGGTGAAAAACGTGTGCGCTAAGACGCTATTTCAAGTCACGTACTTTACCTTTATGGGAGCCGTGATAGCTCAGTGGTTAGTGAAATAGACTACAAAGGACAAGAGGTAGGGTTCGATCCCAACCGACGGCTTCCAGGTTCACCGAGTCTTTAATGGGTACCAGATTTGTTTCTGGGAAAGTAAAGCGGCACGGGCGTAAAACCGATCAAATTACCCCAAAAATCATGTGCCGAGGGTCTGTAAAATTTATGGTCACTAACACCATATTCCCTATACGCTACTTGGCATGACGGGGGGACTTTACTTTTTTTTTTAAACTACCTTTACAGGGAGGCAATCTGGCAGTGAAAAATGCTGTAGATGTGTTGGGTCAAAAGGTGCGAATATTGACCACAACATTTCTTTAACAACTGCTTTGAAGTATGGATAATGGATGCGGATGAAGAATCTGGAGCTGAAGACATGAAAGAGCTGGAAGTGGTCAGTGACAAGCTGTAGTTGGATCAGTGAAACATAACTGATCAAGATCCGACACCACCACTCAATGTTAACCATTGAAACTGATTCAAGTAGAAATCAATAAAGAAAACTTAGTACTCAAATGTACTATGCATATTTCCTTCTATGCTGTGTGCAGTCACTGTACTGGCACTGCACACATAAAAAAATGTTGCAAGTTTTATTGTACAAAATATGATTGATAAGGTCACTGTACATTTTCATCAGTTACATTTCCCAAAACAAAAGATAGGCCAGCATAAGTAACTACTGACCATTCATCGCTTGCACTTTTGAATCCAGAGATCCCTCTGCCAAATTAATGACCCCACACAAGCTCATGTGTAATTACAAAGTTGATTGGCAAATATCTACATCAGGAACCATCAAAATGTCAACAAAAGTTTTCTACACTTTTATTGGTTACATGTATCTATCTATGTCACATGACAGGTTAGCCCCAAAATTCATAGTCTCGTTTCAAACGTAGATTTGATACAATGTGGTTCATGTATAAGAAGAGCTTTTATTGCAATTCTTTTTCCATAAAATCAAATGCTTAGATTAATTTTAATTTGGTAAAATATGCAGAGTGTTGCACTTATAACCTGTTTTCCATTACAAATATCTTTGTATGGCTTACATGACTATTTAAAAAGAATCCTTACAAATTATGGGAAATCCTTACAAGACAGAAGGTATGGGAGTAGTTGTCGAGTGAACAAACACATGCAAGCCACACAGACAGCATATAAGGTTAAGTGTTACCAGTGTGTGACTGGCCATAGTGAAAGTGAGAACTACTTAACCAACCTTGTTGGGACTGGGATTTCACAAAACACACTAACTTTAGTTCAGATTGGCATCACCACTGTCGAGGCATTTCCATATCTGCTCTGTCACCCTTTTTCTGTCTTTTTGTATGGAGCATGTGTTTGGATAAGTCCTTTTGTTTGGAGCATGTGTTTGGATAAATCTTTTTGTTTGGAGCATGTGTTTGGATAAGTCCTTTTGTTTGGAGCATGTGTTTGGATAAGTCCTTTTGTTTGGAGCATGTGTTTGGATAAGTCCTTTTGTTTGGAGCATGTGTTTGGATAAGTCCTTTTGTTTGGAGCATGTGTTTGGATAAGTCCTTTGGTTTGGAGCATGTGTTTGGATAAGTCCTTTTGTTTGGAGCATGTGTTTGGATAAGTCCTTTTGTTTGGAGCATGGGGGACTGGTTGGTCTCAAGGCAAGACGAGACCGAGAGGTTGTGGGTTCAAATCCCGGCTACACCGGTTGGGATTTTTATTTATGATTTCTCTCTGCAGCAACCACCTCTGGTCTCAGCAGTGAGGCCTGGTTTGAAACGCCAATTACTCATCGATGGAAAAAATATGAGTACCTCTACAGTCGGAGTTATCTGCCTGTGCTGCGAGGGACCCCTGTGCACACGGCTGCCAGGGAAAAATGGATTAACACGCAAAATTCAGTTCCTAGTCTCTAGGGACTTCGTCAGAGGTAAAATCTGGCGAACGAAAAGAAAAAAAATTGGAGCATGAGTTTGGATAAGTCCAAGACGTGAAAGTTTAGAGGATACAATAAGATGAACGGCCTGTGGGAAGGACTGCTGATGAGCTAGAGTAATACTTACCTAGACAATTCGAGCTGTCATGAGTAGAAAAGCATGTTATACAGATAGAACTGGCAGCACGCTCAACTACACAGTGGCAAGTACTGACACATGGCTTAATTCAACATCTACCCAAAACATGTGTACTCCAAAACTTGGTATTTGTCAGAGAATTATAGCTCAACTCAACACATGTGTACTCCAAAACTTGGTATTGTCAGAGAATTATCGCTCAACTCAACATCTACAACACATTTATACTCCAAAATGACAGAGAATTATAGCTCAACTCAACATCTACTCAACACATGTGTACTCCAAAACTTGGTATTTGTCAGAGAATTATAACAATCTCAGCAGTTACAGTTAACAATAATGGCTATTAGCCCCTAATGAAAAAAAAGTGCTGCTGCACTCCATGATTCACCAGTATCAGTTTCAGAAATAATTATAACAATTCAGCACTGCACCCTGTTTGCAGTCCCTGTCATGTGACATCCATGGGGATCCCTGCATCTTTCCCAAACAGCATCTCCTCATGGTTGGGTCTGTTAAAAAAAAAATGTACATAACAAATTGCACTAGAATGATGGGATTAATTTACTGTAAAACTTTCCATACCGCAAGCCATTAAAATGAGTTTTAGTTACTGACTTTTTTCAGATTAGTAGTAAAAAAGTAAAGTACCCCCGTCAAGCCAAGTGGCGTATAGGGAATATGGTGTTAGTGACCATAAATTTTACAGACCTTCGGCACATGATTTTTTGGGGTAATGTGGTCGGTATTACGCCTGTGCCGCTTTACTTTCCCAGAAAAAAATCTGGTACCCATTAAAAGCTGGGTGAACCGTGAGCCGTCGGTTGGGATCGAACCCCACCTCTCGTCCTTTGCAGGACAGTTCACTAACCACTGAGCTATCGCGGCTCCCTTTTTTCAGATTGCCAGACCATATTACCTCTGATGACTTCTGTGTTACAAGCAACATCTCTTGTTCCTCTGATAGCTCATAGTCAATTCGTGTGGTAGAACCGTTTCATAGCCCACATTAGTACTCTCCAACTGAGAGGATTTAACTCTTTTCTTTAATCACTGGTCTTCTCTCTATTTCTGTCCTGTGTCCTACCCCTATTCCTCCTTGCGCTATCTTTATTACCTCTCTTGTTCTTTTTCCAGTTTGCCACCCATATTATCTCTTTTCTATTTATTTTCTTCGTATCCTATGGGACACCACCTTTTATTTTTCCAATTTTTCATTGTTTGGGTTCCTTTGGTCTAATTAAATCCTACTTGCCCTATTGTCTATTAATCTTTTAACCGGACCAGATGTAAATCGTAAGCCACTGTCTTTTCTGGCTTGTTTTTGAGCTGTGTCATTGTGTATTCTGACTCAGATTTTTATGTTTAATATGTCTAGTTTGTTTGATATACCTAATAAAGGCTTTTACTGAAATATATGTATAGTTTGTTTGATATACCTAATAAAGGCTTTTACTGAAATATATGTATAGTTTGTTTGATATACCTAATAAAGGCTTTTACTGAAATATATGTATAGTTTGTTTGATATACCTAATAAAGGCTTTTACTGAAATATATTTTATCTTGTCCTTCTGTTAGTCTCAACATCAAGTACCGGGCCTACTGGTGTAGGTGATCATGTCTCTCCACAATTTTTGATCTCGATAGTTATTTATCATTTCTGGTATTGACCTTCTGCCAAGCCATTCTCTTAAGCTGTCTGGTATCGACATTAGTATAGCTGTTCAATACTATTATGTTTATTTATATCTAGGTACTGATGCAATGAACTCTGGAGCCAGTTTTTTTTGGATTTTAATTTGTTGGTGTTTCCGTAAGTGTTTCCACAAAAACCCTGTAACGTTCTTATTTAGCCTCTTTTCCAGCTTCCTAAACAAATTGTTTGAACAAATCATATGTGTCTCAGAGAAATTTGTTTGCTCTTGTTTCTAACAAACAAAAATGTGTGAAAAATGGCAGTGTCAGTGTGTGAAAACCTTTGGTAACGAATGTGTTAAATGCATTAACAACAAATTGATAGTTTATTGCAGTTGATTATCATTGTGATATTGCATATTTACCATTGTGATATAGCACATTTACCTTTGTAATGATGAATATTTTCCACTATGATGTTGCATATTTACCATTGTGATGTTGTATATTTACCTTTGTAATGTTGAATATTTACCACTGTGATGTTACATATTTACCTTTGTAATGTTGTGTATTTACCACTGTCATGTTGCATATTTACCTTTGTAATGTTGCATATTTACCACTGTGATGTTGCATATTTACCT
Organism: Megaustenia siamemsis; assembly: GCA_032433765.1. Lineage (NCBI taxonomy): Eukaryota > Metazoa > Mollusca > Gastropoda > Stylommatophora > Ariophantidae > Megaustenia > Megaustenia siamemsis. The sequence goes on from JAVIAB010000046.1 coordinate 7,073,169, forward strand.
TTGTAATGTTGTATATTTACCACTGTGATTTTGCATATTTACCTTTGTAATGTTGTATATTTACCACTGTGATTTTGCATATTTACCTTTGTAATGTTGCATATATACCACTGTAATGTTGCATATTATTATGTCCAGACTATAAGAACATCAGGTCAAAACTGGGTATAATAGAAAGGATCGCTTTGCAGGGAGACACAGAAGAATAAGAATCAACACGACATTGGAGTCAGCCACGATACACTCATCGGCCACGATACACTCAACGGCCACGATACACTCATCGGCCACGATACACTCATCGGCCACGATACACTCATCGGCCACGATACACTCATCGGCCACGATACACTCATCGGCCACGATACACTCATCGGCCACGATACACTCATCGGCCACGATACACTCATCAGCCACGATACACTCATCAGCCACGATACACTCATCAGCCACGATACACTGAGGAAATACTAGGGAGGAGATCTGAACACATTTATGGATTGTCCATTGAAGATGACCTGTTGACTGAATTAAACAATCTTTTAACCCAACACATCTGATGTTCTCACAACATTTTGGGCACCAGTTTTTCCTTTCCTCTTCATACCCAACTTTGCTTCACCAGATTTGTTTATTTCCATGGCTGGGGGAGAAGCAGGATCTTCATTTTATTATTATTTTTTTTGCCAGCCGTTACCTCTAATGAAGTCCCTGGAGACTAGAAACTGAATTGTGCGTGTTAATCCGTTTTTCCCGGGCAGCCGTGTGCACAGGGGTCCCTCGCCGTGCAGGCAGATAACTCCATCTTCGGAGGTCTATCTATCTATTGTCCTTTCGAGCCGAAGACGGCACATAGGGCAGAACCACAATCTCAAAAACAGAAACCTTGCGTGCCAAAGTGGCACATATTGCAGAGATCGGAGGTACTCATATATTTTTTCAGTCGATAAATAATTGACGCTTCAAGACAGGCCTCACTGCTGAGACCAGGGGTGGTTGCCGTAGAGATAAATGATAAATAAAAATCCCAACTGGTGCTGCCGAGATTTGAACTCACAACCTCTCGAGACTGGCATCTTGCCTTGAGACCAACTAGTCACACCCCTCCCCCCAATCTTAATCAACTCTGATAATATCCTGCTTGGTGGGGATATGTTGGTCATGTGATCAGAAGGGAATCACATTGCTATCCCTCAAATAGCAAGTAAATGAAAAAGAAGCCAACCAAAAGCAACACTATTAAGAACACTGAAAAGAGAGGTAATAACTAGGGGGCATGGGCTCCATTTCCAAGAGTGAGAGGCACACCCAGAACAGGGATTTGTGACAAGACACAATGTAAGTTCTCTGCAATATCAGCCCTGTGTATCATCACTGGCCAGGAAAAGCTAACTAATATGGTAAGTCAAGTACCAATTTTCTTGTGTTGGATAAACTGGGGAATGTAACTTGGAATGAACCAATGTTCTTGCAGTAGCAATACTACCATGGGATCACCAAGCTGGATGGGTCAAAGGTCTGGAACCAGAAAAAGTGAGACACAAACATGGTTGAATTTGGATGCAATGGGTTACATGCTTAACATAATGGCACAATGTAAGCTGTCAAACTGAAGATGAAGAATGAACCATTAACTATTGTGGTTTGAAAGGTTTTGTGGTTCTTATTATTGTGTACCTGACTCTTGATAAATCAAATACATCTCAATATATTAAGTTTGTATTATAAGGTGGACTACCTGAGAACATCATAGTCTGGTAGAGATGCTGACACAGGCAGTTTGTAGAAGTTTGCTGTGCCAGAGCAGCCTGGAGTTACTTTGTTACTGAGCATGGACTGTGGCTGCAGAGCTGTTGCTGTTGTGGTGGTGACTGCAGCTGTAGGAATGGTGGCTGATGAATACGACGGAAATGTGATTACTGGTGAGTTGCACAAAGACGACATTGTGATTAAAGAAGAACTGGATGGGAGGTTGAGCTGGAGCGCATTTCTTGCAGATGATAATGATGAAAGCCCACTGTTCTTGGCTGAAAGAAAAAAAAAAAACAAGACTAATTTATAATTTCATGTTGTTCTTTCTTTCAGCTTCCTGAGGAGCATAGGTCTTCAACAAACACTTTATAAGCCTGTCTATTTTTTTTTTCCATTCTCTTAAGATTCCCATCATCTTTCTCACTGATTCAATCTGTCTACTCCAAGTATATTTTGCCCTTTCCATTTGTCTCCTCCCATGAGGATTCTAAAAAAGTGCTTGTGGTGTAATACTTACTCTCAGATGGCTTCTGTAGTGTATGTTCTATCCATGTCTATCTCTTCTATCTATGTTTTTATTATTATTTTTTTTCTTAATATGAAATTTTAAAATTATTATTAAACAATTTTGTTAAATGATTTGTTTTCAATTATTAATTATTTGTTGATTTAAATACATATCTGTGTGTTTTGCATGTTCCTGCTGCAGGCCTATCTAATTTGTGTTGTCCACTTATAACGTAAACCTTTAACCATACTGTTTTTTTTCTATTTTTTGTCTATATATTTTTAAGATTGTTAGTATGTTCTATCCAGCGTCATTGTCTCTACCTACATTTTATCCACAGGTTGAGAAGGTAATCCTGATAGTCTTCTTTTCTTTACTTTCAGACTTCAATTTAAAAAAAAAAAAAAAAAAAAAAAAAACACATGAGTTCTAGGTGATTGAGTACTTCAGCTTCACATCTCTAGTGAAGTCCTGATGGGTTGAACTTTGCATCAATATGACTTTTTCCCCCTGATTTTTTTAATACTGGCAAGCCGTGTGCTTGGATTGTACCAAATCTGAGGTTTGAGAGTGGTAAATAATGTACTAGAGAGTGGAGTTGGTAGATTTGGCAATAGAACTTGGGACAGTGGAACGACAGGGTGATGGTTCAGTTCTCAGGTATGGTGAACACTGATCAGTTTGAAGGGCATCTTGGGAATCGCATGGTCAGGTGATGAGGTCGACAAGCCAAAACTAGTGGGCTGGATTAGTCAGTTCTCACTGGTGCATCGTGCAGAGAAGATATATTAGGGTTAGAGCAGGAATGCACTGGCGAGATGGATGACTGCATTGAGAGAATGGCTGACATTGGATGGTGAGGTTTAGATAATTAGTTCAAGTAGAAAGATCTAGAAGAGGTGGAAAAAGCTATAAAAACAATGAAAAAGGGAAAAGCAGCAGGACCTGACAATATACAGATAAAGATGATACAGGCACTAGAAGATTTTGGCATTGAAGTGATTACAGACATATGCAACGACATATACCACACAGGATACATTCCAAACGAACTAAAAACATCAACTTTTATTGCATTGCCTAAAAAGAATGGTGCAGTTGAATGCAATGACTTTAGAACAATAAGCCTAATGAGCCATCATCATCATCGAGTGCCGTCTTCACAATGAAGGTTGGCTACCATGGGCACCATTCCACTCTGTCTCTTGCTTTCATGGTGCAGGTTGTCATAGGCTGTTTTGTCCATCTTTTGATGTTACTCGTCCATGTTAGTCTTGGTTCTGCCTCTTTTACCTTGTATTTTCCCCTCCAGGATTGCTTTTAGTAGGCTGTTGTGTCTTTTAACATGTCCAAAAATTGCATTTGTCTTGTTTGAATTGTGTTTAGTAGTTCTCTTTTCATTTTTAGTTGTTTTAAGACTTCGTCGTTTGTGATGTAACATTTTGCTATTCTTAGTTTTAGCCCTGGTGTTATTTGTTTTGATGTTAGTATGTTCTTCATTTCATTAAAATTACTTTTTGCCATTCCTATTCTTTTGTTTATTTCAGTTGTACATTTTCCATCACTGGTTATAGTATGTCCAAGGTAGTTGTAGTTCTGAACTGTCTCCAGGTCTATTCCTTCAATTTTGATATCCATTTGTGGGTTTTGAGTATTTCCTTTGTTTATGATCATAGTTTTAGTCTTTTTGATATTCATATCTAGTCCATATTTTTTGCTTATCATGCTTATTTCATTTTGTAATTGTAGATCTTTAGGATTTTCTGCTAGTAGTACAGTATCATCAGCATATCTTAGCTTATTGATTATCTTTTCATTAATTTGTAGGCCTGGCATCTCTATGTTTTTAAAGATTTGCTCAGTGTATAGATTGAACAAGCTTGGTGATAGGATGCATCCCTAATGAGCCATATTACAAAAATCTTGCTAAAAGTTATACAAGGAAGGATTCAGAATAAAATCAATACTGTAGTATTGTAATATTTTTCATGTAAAAAGAATATGGTTTGATGACGGTTCACTTTAATCAAATCGAGAGTGATGCACTATGCGGTGAAATTTATGCGGCCGAAATCGGCATGGTGCACTGTCCGGCGAAACATACGAAAATAGTTAACAAAAAGTTATAAGTCACTTACCAAGTGTAGATGATGATATTGAACGATTTGCTTTAGACAGCAGGAAAGTGGCACAGGATGGTACTTGTGAAGACGTGGTGATTGATACTGATTGATTTGATGATAAAATTGACTGCAATGAAGATGGTATCTGTCGTAATGAAGATGTTGATGACGATTTCTGAAGCAGGGCGGAAGGAGATGATGATAAAAAATGGCTGATGGGTAGCTTAGCCTTCATTGGACTATCAGGCTGATAGTCTGCTGTCATTGGCTGTGAGTTTGTTGTAGTTTTATTTGTTGCAGCATTGATGTTCAGTGAGTCTGTTGTTTTGTTCACCAAAGTAAAACTAAACTGATGTGAGACAGTCTTACTGCCTATAGGAGATGCTGCTGCCTTGCCAATGCTGGTGGGGACCGTTCCTTCTAAGATGGATACATTTGTCAATTGTGTGGGTTCTATAAGTGCTTGCACAGCAAACTCAGCACAAGCTGAATCTAACGTGAAGTGAGAGCTACAATCACTCAAAGAGACTGTTGAATCAACTAGAGTAGGTATTGCTGCTACATCATGTTGCCTTTCCAGGAACAATTTTTGTTGTTGTTCTTGCTGCCTGTCCAGCAGTTGTTCCCTGTGTGATTGAAAACTTTCTACATCAAATTCTGATGTCTGTCTGTCTTGTTTCCTTCCATCGTCATTGCATCTTCCTTGGGCCTTGTTATTTACAGCAGAAATATGTGTCTTCTCATAAGGATGAAACTTGGGCCTGTACCAAGGACTGTGAAATACAAAGTTATTTCAAATTATGTAGCAGCAACAATTAACACATGCCTCAAGAATAAATTGAATATTACAGTAGCAATCAATATCTATAGGAAAATAATAAAATTCCAGAATAGAAGCTGGCAGCATATAGCCCATGAGCTAAAATAATATGACCTACAGTTTAGTTTAGTCGACGGACATTACCTTAAGTGCACAAATTTCCTCCCCAGTATGTCCCTCAGTGTGTGGAGATTGACGACTGCAGTTTTTTTTTTTTTTCCTGTTTGCCAGCTTTGACCTCTGATGAAGTCCCTAGAGACTAGGAACTGAATTTTGCGTGTTAATCCATTTTTCCCTGGCAGTCGTGTGCACAGGAGTCCCTTGTCGCACAGGCAGATAGCTCCGTCTTCGGAAGTACTCATATTTTTTCCGTTGATGAGTAATTGACATTTCAAGCCGGGTCTCACTGCTGAGATCAGGGGTGGTTGCAGCAGAGAGAAATTATAAATAAAAATCCCAACCGGTGCATGAACCCACAACCTCTCTGTCTCAAGGCTGGCATCTTGCCTCGAGACCAAACAGTTACCCAACTCCAGCTCTGTGTTGATTTGTGACTCTTCAGTGTCTCCCCACATAGCACTCCTCTCTGGCATCTCCAATTCTGACCAGATGTCCATGCAGTTTGGAGACATGACAGTAGATTAATAATCATTGATCAAATCGTTAGCTCATCTTACATCCCTGAGGGCATTCAGAATGTCATCTTAGTCCTAAGCAACTCCGCCATCCATGGCAGCTGTTCCTGTCCAGCTTGTTCATTTTCTTTCATGCTACATTTTCTTTCATGCTAGAGTGTCCAGGGATGAAAATGAAACAGACCCTAGCCAGTTCTCAGTTTTTTAGTGACACCAGGCACTGTCTTTGAGTCCAAAATGCTAAGACTTTCCTCAGCATACTCACCGAGTCACTCAGAAAACATACATGAATAATGATATCATAAAGTTGTGTTTCTAGCCAGGCCATAGCTTTAGTTACTGCCATGACCTACAGGGGTCAAACTACTGGCAGTTACTATGAAAGCATTGCTCTCCACCTTTACTGTTCTTCATTTGACCTAAGCTGTGAAGGCCCATGCACTCCTATTTCTTTCTGACATGCAGTCCACAACGTAAGTACAGAATTTACCCACCCTGTCGCGATTGGACAAAGTACTGATTGATTTTTGAGTCTACAGTACTGGTACAACGACAATCAACTTCAACAAAATGACAATAAATGTCAGCACAACGACAATAAACATAAGCACCACGGCATTCAACTCCAGCACAACGACAATAAACTTCAGCACAACGATAATAAATGTCAGCATGGCAATCAACGTCAGCACAACAACAATAAATATCATCATGACAATGAACTTCGGCACAATGACAATAAATGTCAACACAGCTACATTCAATACATTAAACTTCAGCACAACGACAATCAATGTCAGAACAACTACATTTAACTTCAGTACGACCACTAACTTCAGCACAACGACAATCAATGTCAGAACAACTACATTTAACTTCAGTATGACCACCAACTTCAGCACAACGACAATCAATGTCAGAACAACTACATTTAACTTCAGCACAACGACAATCAATGTCAGAACAACTACATTTAACTTCAGTATGACCACCAACTTCAGCACAACGACAATCAATGTCAGAACAACTACATTTAACTTCAGCACAACGACAATCAATGTCAGAACAACTACATTTAACTTCAGCACAACGACAATCAATGTCAGAACAACTACATTTAAATTCAGTACGACCACCAACTTCAGCACAACGACAATCAATGTCAGAACAACTGCATGAAAACTTCAGTACAACCACCAACTTCAGCACAACGACAATCAATGTCAGAACAACTACATGAAAACTTCAGTACAACCACCAACTTAAGCACAACGACAATCAATGTCAGAACAACTACATTTTACAACCACCAACTTAAGCACAACGACAATCAATGTCAGAACAACTGCATGAAAACTTCAGTACAACCACCAACTTAAGCACAACGACAATCAATCTCAATACATTGAACTTCAATGCAACTTTTTTTGGTGCCAGGTTATTTTGTAAACTGATTCGGACACCAGCAGTCAACTAAGAGTCACAATCACTTTCAGCTCTTTCAATGTGCCTATCTGCTTCTCACACCATCTCAGAATTAACCAAACAAACACAGCCAACTAAGAGTCACAATCACTTTCAGCTCTTTCAATGTGCCTATCTGCTTCTCACACCATCTCAGAATTAACCAAACAAACACAGTCAACTAAGAGTCACAATCACTTTCAGCTCTTTCAATGTGCCTATCTGCTTCTCACACCATCTCAGAATTAACCAAACAAACACAGCCAACTAAGAGTCACAATCACTTTCAGCTCTTTCAATGTGCCTATCTGCTTCTCACACCATCTCAGAATTAACCAAACAAACACAGTCAACTAAGAGTCACAATCACTTTCAGCTCTTTCAATGTGCCTATCTGCTTCTCACACCATCTCAGAATTAACCAAACAAACACAGTCAACTAAGAGTCACAAACACTTTCAGCTCTTTCAATGTGCCTATCTGCTTCTCACACCATCTCAGAATTAACCAAACAAAGTCAACTAAGAGTCACAAACACTTTCAGCTCTTTCAATGTGCCTATCTGCTTCTCACACCATCTCAGAATTAACCAAACAAACACAGTCAACTAAGAGTCACAAACACTTTCAGCTCTTTCAATGTGCCTATCTGCTTCTCACACCATCTCAGAATTAACCAAACAAACACAGTCAACTAAGAGTCACAATCACTTTCAGCTCTTTCAATGTGCCTATCTGCTTCTTACACCATCTCAGAATTAACCAAACAAACATAGGCAAATAAACTTACATGTTTCTGTCCCTAGTGTAAATAATATAGTCAGAATAAATATTAGACTGATGGTGATTGGAGGGATTGTTGGGTTGTTTCACAGCCTCATCCAACAGAATATCTCCTCTGTCGAAAATAACTCTGTTAACAAACAAAAAACAGAAAATGAAATGGAAGCATAAAATAATTATTCTGAAAATGTAATAATGTAAAATAAACACAAAATCGTATTAAGCGGCTTAACTAATAGAGAGACAAATATGATGTTTTGGCAAAAGCCTTCAGCAGGTGCGGAGCCACGATAGCTCAGTGGTTAGAGAACTGGACTATAAAGGACAAGAGGTCAGGTTTGATCCTGATCGATGGCTTCCGGGTTCACCCAGCAGTATATGGGTTCAGGATTTTTTTTCCTGGGAAAGTAAAGCGGCACGGGCGGAATACCAACCACATCACCCCAAAAATCATGTGCCGAAGGTCTGTAAAAATTAGTCACTAACACTATATTTCCTATACGCCACTTGGTGTAATGCAGGTCTTTACTTCTCCAGGCACAGAATTAAAAATATACAAAGATCAACACAATGGTTAAGTACTATTCTAAAACAAACAAAGAAATATAAACATGAAAGCCAAACACTGATGTGAAAAATGGCTGAAAAAAATGGTGAAAATGTAATCACTGAATTAACACAACACCTTAAAAACCAAAAAGCAGTAAAAGAAATATTTCTCACAGACTAAGCCATTATAACTTGATCTTTATCCTTCTAGCACCACTACATGCAGCATAGAGCTCATATAATTTGTCACCATCCATCTCTATTCTGGGCAAGATGTTTGATCGTATCAAATGAGTCTCTGCCAGCCAACCTTGCCTCTGTGTTCATTTGAGTGTCACCATAGGTTTTCCTCTTCTTCTGTGTCATGACGTTTATACAGTTTTAGAATTTTCTTGATGTTGTCATTTCCTTTTCACCCAATCTTTGCTTTCTCCCCTCTCTTATATATATGCCTTGTATGATAACTTAATTATATTAACTCTTTCCACATGTTTTGCCGCACTGTGCACCATGCCGATTTAGGCCGTGTACATTTTGCCGTATAGTGTGCCACTCTCAATTTGATTATTGTGAATCGTCATCAAACCATATTCTTTTTACACGTCTTGTATCATCTTGGTATTCTTTTTACACGTCTTGTATCATCTTGGTATTCTTTTTACACGTCTTGTATCATCTTGGTATTCTTTTTACACGTCTTGTATCATCTTGGTATTCTTTTTACACGTCTTCTATCATCTTGGTATTCTTTTTACACGTCTTGTATCATCTTGGTATTCTTTTTACACGTCTTGTATCATCTTGGTATTCTTTTTACACGTCTTGTATCCATCTTGGTATTATTTTTACACGTCTTGTATCATCTTGGTATTGGTGAAAACTAATACCTTGTTCAATTAACAAAAAATTCATAAATGGTATAAAAAAAAATGTAAAGTACCCCTGTCACGCCAGGTGGCATATAGAGAAATATGGTGTTAGTGACCCTATATTTTACAGACCTTCAGCACATGATTTTTGGGGTAATGTGGTCAGTATTACGCCCGTGCTGCTTTACTTTCCAGAAAAAAATCCGGTACCCATTTAAGGCTGGGTGAACCCGGAAGCCGTCGGTTGGGATCGAACCCTACCCCTTGTCCGTGGTAGTCCAGTTCACTAATCACTGAGCTATCGCGGCTCCTCATAAATGGTATGTTATGTGTTAAATATAAAAATGTAAAATGATTCTAAAAATGCTGAACAATTTTTGTCTCTGAAATCTCTTCCGTTGCATTGATAAAAAGCTTCCATATGGAAAGAATTAAATAAAAAGAAGAAAGTGGTGTAGATGACATACAAGAAGCCTCAGTGACTGAGTGTGCTGGCATAGTGATCAGATAGGCTTGGGTTTAATTACCAAAAGTGACAGATTTTTTTCAGTCTGACAAGGCTCAGAGTTCATTGCAGCCCCTAAAAACAGGTTCCCTGTAATTTTCTAGGAAGTAGAGGTGAAGCAGTGATTAATCCGGATTGATTTATCACTATCTCAACTGGTTGATTTGAAGCAGTGATTTCTGTATCAGCCGACCCTTGTAGCAGAAGATAAGAAGAAGTCTTATTTTGGTGAAGCGCTATACGATCATCTGTTTCCACAGATTTCTTTGCATGATACATCATCGGATACTTGAACCACTACTGTACTTTAAGTACTTGATCCTTATAGCTTCTGCTCTTTTCACAACCACGGGCACGTTCAAGCTTGTGGCCCTTGTAACTACAATTGGCCTGGTGTGACTGTGTGGAAATCCAGGGGTCAATCAATTTGCTTGTATGCCCAATGTACTTTCTTGGGACTCTGAACCAATACAGTGTCCCGACCTTTTGGGAGCTCGAAGCGCCAACTGACCCAAGGTCAAAACCTCTCCTGCTTTACGAATAAAACCAAGAGCCCGTTCAGTGACCCGTAGCATACACACCCTCGGTTTCGTTAAAGAGTGTATGCGAATATCATCAGCGATAGCTCCCACAATGACAGATCATCTCACATGTCTTTTGACGATTTGTGTTTTCAACAATTAAACAAAAAGTCAACTAATTGTCCCACGTCACACGACAACTATTAATTGTTTATTAATTTAAAGAACAATTTCAATTATAATATTTACATCAGCACGTAACAACTCTCCAGCAGCACGAGTCGTTCATTCAGGGTTGGTTAACACTGACCAACTGCCAAGGCTCTCCTTCCAAGAGCAAACTAACATCTCTTGTTCAGCCACAGTCAGCTGTCCAAGCACTCTCACTGACCTTTTTCTCAACTGTCCTTTTTTTTCTATGTCACCCCCCGTTCTATTTGGTGCACTGTTTCTTTTGCTTTCTTCTCAATCTCTTTTGCTCGCTGCACAACTATATTTCATTCTGACTTCTGCAACTATTCGGTCCACTGTTATACTACACATCCTGCTCTATACTCCATGCTACCTCCCTGCTTCAGAGGCAGCCTGGCATGATACTGGCCATATCACTATAATATGTACTGTGGTCATGAAAAAATGATGGTCACTAACACCATATATCCCATAAGCCTAGCTTCCAGGGGGTGGAAACATTTACTTACTTTTTACTCACATTACGTACAGTCAGGACTCTCTCAGGAGCTGGGATAAATTGTGACAACAGGAAAAATAGAAGGAGTAAGGAGATTTTTTTTTTTTTTGGGGCGTTCGCCAGCTTTCAACACAAGGACTGGTGAGGTCCTTAGAAACTATCTACTTACCTGCCTAATTTACCTATCTGTTGTTTTTTTGAGCTGAAGATTGCACATATGGCAGAAGTTCTAGACTCTTGTGTTTGATGATCTTTCAACTGTCAGACCTTGTAAAGGACCTTCATTGTCTCTCCTCCGTCTTCATAGGTACTCATATTTTTTCCCGTCAATGAGCTATTGACGTTTCTAGCCGGGCATCGCTGCTGAGACCAGGGGTGGTTGCAGCAGAGAGAAATAAAAAAAAAAGAGAACTAATGCAGCCAGGATTTGAATTCCCAACCTATCTGTCTCAAGACCGTCATCTTGCCTTGAGACCAGCCACAACCTGTCCTCCTGATAAGAGACATTACTTTTCTTGGTAAAATAAACTCCTAAATAGCCCATACTCCAACTGTCTTGGCAATTACCTTCCTCCTCGTCCCACTCTCCTCCTGGCATAACCCACACATCCTGTTGGCAGGGACGTCAGTGAGAAACAGAACTTCTTATCTCCCCTGCCGCCCTCGTCAGATCCATGCCATGGCCAGTTCCCCAAGCCGCAGTACATAGGCTGTAAATACAGGCAAAATAAACACTGATAAAACAATAGAAAGACCAAAGAACACAACAACTTATAACAAGTTGCTACTTATTTCTAGGCAATTATTAAACTAAACATAAAAGAATTGTTAGGGCACTGTGAATGTCAATATTTAGATAATCGGGGTGGTAAATTATGCCAGCCAGATACTAGTACAACATATGAGGAAGAAAAAAAAAGAGAACAAATAAATGAAATACAAAACAAAAGGGCTACCACAAAAATGGTGCCTACTACCAGCTCAACAGAAAAGAATAAATAAAACAATTTCTTAAACACTAAACAGATGACAACAGATTGAAGTACCACCTTTTCAACACCATAAACACAGGAACATCTGATGAATGTGAGTGTGGGACAGACAAAATGACTGCTGAACATCTGATGAATGTGAGTGTGGGACAGACAAAATGACTGCTGAACATCTGATGAATGTGAGTGTGGGACAGACAAAATGACTGCTGAACATCTGATGAATGTGAGTGTGGGACAGACAAAATGACTGCTGAACATCTGATGAATGTGACTGTGGGACAGACAAAATGACTGCTGAACATCTGATGAATGTGAGTGTGGGACAGACAAAATGACTGCTGAACATCTGCTACAATCTTGCCCAACAAAAGATGAACTGAGAAGACTCTTGTGGCCATCACCGGTACCATACCGTGACAAGCTGTATGGTGATGTCAATTGCCTTGAGCTCACCAAACTCATTAACTCTTTATGTCCGCGGGAACGCTGTCATGGTTACTTACTTACTTTCATTTTGCCAAGCGAACGCTGACATGGTTACCTTCATTTTGTTTCGTTTTAGTAAATACTACACATTTTAAGCTACCACATCCGCAAGGGATATAACACTAATAGAATTTCCTGTCTTTGGGCACGCTTTGGTCGATTAACATGGGCATAATTTGTTCACAAAATCGTCAAAATTTGAGTTGTCTTATAAAGTATTCAATCAGCTGATTCGTGTTTATAAGTGAAAAATGGCTAGCAGCGGTGAAGTATCTACTGCTCCTAAACATGAATTATTATTAATAGCAGAAAAAACTAGGAATTATGTTCTGAGAACTTTCAATGTAATAGTGATCTTAGTGACTTAGTTTTAGTAGCACGGTTGGATTAAAATGTACCCCCACTTTGGGTAGGTGAGTACCAATTTTTACATAATTTTTTTTTTTTTACAAAAAATTTTGATTCTTAATTGCTTAAAAAATTATTCTGTAAAATCATCCTAAATAGAATAAAGGATTCAATAGATACAGTAATGCGTGAAGAACAGGCTGGGTTTAGAAAAGGGAGAAGCTGTCTTGACCACATTTTCACTCTACGACTTATATTGGAGGAACACATTGAAAAGCAAAAACCTTTTGTACTTAACTTCATCGACTTCAAAAAAGCATTTGATAGTATTCATAGAGATTCTTTGTGGAAAATTCTGAAGCAATATGGCTTACCATCAAAAATCATAAATATTATCAAAGACATGTATGATGGTTACACATGTGCAGTTCGAACAGAGGAAGGACTGAGCGAATGTTTCCCAATAGAAACTGGGGTTAAACAAGGATGTATTTTATCGCCCTTGTTATTTGGAATTGTTATGGACTTCATAATGAAGAAATGCTGCACTGGTAATAAAGGCATCGAATGGATACAAGGAGACCATTTGGAGGACCTGGACTTTGCTGATGACATAGTTCTCATCAGCAATCAGATAAAAACGATGCAGGAAAACACAAATGAACTATCATCAATAGCCAGCAAAATTGGGCTTGAGGTCAATCATGAAAAGACTAAAGTCATGAAAAGTTTAATTCCAACAAGTGACAAAATATACATGGAAAACAAACCAGTAGAAGAGATCGATCACTTCATCTATCTTGGAAGTCACATTGATCGAGAAGGGGATACGAGCAAAGAAATTAGAATCAGACTGGCTAAAGCAGCAATGTCTTTCAGAAGCCTTGAAAAGTTGTGGAAATCAAAACTCATTAGCACAAACACAAAACTTAGGCTATTCAAATCAAATGTACTATCAACCCTTACGTATGCGTGTGAAAGCTGGAAAACAACAAGAGATATAGAAACAAAGTTGAACGCATTCGAAAATAAATGTCTAAGGAAAATACTTGGTATAGAATGGAACGAATTCAAAACAAACGAGGAAATTAGAGAAATCGCCAATCAACCACTAATATCTTCAGTAATAAAGAAAAGACGATGGTCATACGTTGGACATGTGATGAGAAGAGATAATAATCGAATAGCAAAGCAAGCCCTCATATGGGAAACAACAGGTAAAAGAAAAAGAGGAAGACCCAGGGAGACACTGAGAAGAACATTGATGAGAGAGGCAAGAGCAGCAGGAATCGGCTCCCTCAATGAGATAGAACTGCTTGCACAGAACAGAGACAGATGGCGAGATTTGATAAAATATCTTTAAAAGAAAACTGCTAGAACAAAAATTCATATAGGAGAAGGTGTATCTTGGTCTACGCCCTATGGGCCGGTTACGGCTCGAAAGGTCAATAGATAGATAGATAGATAGAATTGCTTAAACTCTTATCCTTCAATTTTTTTTCTTCAAAATAGTGTTTCTGATTATGAATCTGTGTCCTTTTCCCTTCAATTTGATGCCTAATATATATGTCTATGACTTGTCATAGTGAAAATATGAAAAATTTAGTGAAATAAGTATTTTTCACGAAGAAAAAATTATGGCAAAACACTAGTGACTGGGTAGAAAAAAAACCACGAACATTAAGAGTTAATACTATTGTCTAGGTGAATGCAGGCAGAAGTAGATTTAGATAACTGACATGAACTTTTGCACTACAAGAAAAATACAACATTTCGTAACTATACAAGTGGTACTGGGAAATAAAGATCCATTACTCTACAGAGCCACGAAGGCTCAATGGTTAGTGAACTGGACTACAAAGAACAAGAGGCTGGGTTCTACGCTATGAGATAGTTGAATATAGTGATGAACTACAGCGCTTGGATCAATAGACATTTTAACATGTCCGGTTCATGAGGTGAAACTCATATCATAAATCAAGCTTTGCCAGCAATTTAGAGTCAAAGAGAATAAATTTATCGTGTTTTGCCTATTGTGAATACACTACAGTGTGCCAAAAGTTCAGAGAAATTACTATTTAAGAGCACCTAGTTTTGGAAGCAGTGATCTCTGCAAAAAGTACCATTTTGGCACGCAAGATTTCTGCTTTTTTGAGATTGTGGTTCTGCCCTATGTGCCGTCTTCGGCTGAAAAGGACGATAGATAGATAGAATGTTACATTAGCCTCGGTGGCTGAGTGGTTAGTGTGCTTGCTTCCTGACCAGAAGGGTCCGGGTTTGATCCCCAGCAGTGGTGGATTTTTTTCGGACTGACAAGGCTCAGAGGTGATACCGACCACATCACCCAAAAATGTGCCATGGTCATAGAAAAATATGGCCACTAACACCATATTCCCTTACGACTAGATAGGCGTGGAGGGAACCTTTACTTTTAATGTTACATTTAAGTGGTAGTAATTTTTACTACTGTATTGTAACTGGAAGATTTACAGGTAGGTATCGTAATTAACTGTATAATAACCAGGCTCATCAAGCTACCATTTGGGGATAATGAGAAAACATTCACAACCTTCTCACCCATGAACATGGCAATAATTAGAAACGGCAGTCAAGAAAACACACATTATACAAAGATAAACACACAACTAATATACAAAGATAAACACACCACTAATATATAAATATAAATACACCACTAACATATAAAGATAAACACACAACTAATATACAAAGATAAAGACACAACTAATATATAAAGATAAACACACAACTAATATACAAAGATAAACACACACCTAATATATAAAGATAAACACACCACTAATATACAAATATAAATACACACCTAATATACAAAGATAAACACACAACTAATATACACAGATAAAAACACAACTAATATACAAAGATAAACACACAACTAATATATAAATATAAATACACAACTAATATACAAAGATAAACACACAACTAATATACAAAGATAAACACACAACTAATATATAAATATAAACACACAACTAATATACAAAGATAAACACAGAACTAATATATAAATATAAATACACATTTCCTAGCAAATTCATTCATTCCCTCTTTTCCTTTCTCACTTTCTTTGTCATTGACAATTTAGTTGATTTATTAATTTGCTTATTTTTGTTTTTCCAAGGAAATAAAACAGACATACTTCTTCTATTAAGCATTCAAAGTGATTAGAAGAAACTGTATCTTAAAATTCAAACAAAATTTGTGTGGTTAAAAATGGAATAATACATACCTGAGACTCTCAGATTTGCCAATCATTGATTTGTTTGTTATGAGCATTAACTGTTAGAATATCATTCACACATAAAATATTGTAATTTATTTTAGCTAGAAATGTAACATTTTGTATGTGGTGTCACAAATTGAAACCACTTAAATAAAATAGCAGTTTTAGGAATAAGGGGAATGTAACTACATATTCAGGATATCCATAAATTATGCCAAAATTCCAAGATTAGAACTGAAATTAAGATGAAAACAAATTGTTGTGTTTGCTTGCGTTCACCTGATGACTAAAGGAGTATACATCTTCATCATCGGCCCTTAAAAGGACGTTAAGTGGCAGTGTCTGCATTGTGTTGTAGTTTGCAGAATAACTGTGATATTTTGGCCTTTCGACCCAACACATCCGACTTCAGCACAACATTTTTGAGCACCGGGTTGTGTTCCCTCCTTGAGCTCTACTTGCTTGGCCAGACAAGACAGGTTAGTCTGTTACTGGAGACACCATGGAGAGGTGGAGCAGGGTCTGGATGGTTCTGGTTCACCGATCCTGGTGCAAGCCATCAGCTGTGGGTCGCTGACAACTTCCAGCTCTGCTGCTGTGAGGCATGCTTTCGCCTCCACAAATTGCTGTGAAATGCAAGAATCATAACTTACTTGATGATAGTAGCAGTTATCTCTTCTCCGGAAAGCAAACATGCCATCTGGATCATTCTTGTCCTCATGGTCAGACTCTGACAAACACTGGGGAATGCACAGATGACACTTTAAAAAATGGAAAGCAAATATGATTTTGTTTCAAAGAAAAAAAATAATATAATTCAGACACAGCGTGAGATAAGCCTTAAAACAGGGAATACTTGGAAAGATTTTAAAATACCACCTGGAAAAAAAAAACTATCTTTACAGCAAAGATAAAATTACAACAGCTGTGAAATGTGTGTAAACTAAATTTCCGAAAGAAAAATTATGTTTACATTATTATCTCACTGTTTTGTGATTGAGGTATCAACCTTCATTTTCCTCTTTATTAAAATTTTAAATATCTACCAAAATGATTTTATGTCAAACAAATATTATTTCCATTTTTTGAAATATTCCATCCTTAATTTGATGTATGATAAGATATACATTATTTAAAAAAAATATAATTATAACAGAATTTTTACACTGGCAACATTGGTTTTCACAAATCTAAGTTAGATAATTCAGCTTAAACCAGCAAAATAACTGGGAAGGGAGAGAGAGTTAACAAATTATATAATAATATAAATGATTTTTGTATCAAATTTCTTTTTAACTTGTTTATTTGCTAAGGATGAAAAGGTTTGGCCACTTGAAGACAGAAAGATAAAAACACAACCAAACGAGTCTTCAATAAATGCTGAGAGAATGCTAGATCCAAGGGCTGACAAAAAAAAAAAAGATGGAATATACAGAAGAGCAAATGACAGCAAATTAATCTCTCCTCAGTGCTGAAAGACAAATGAGGAAGGAAAGAAGGAAGAACTATCTTTACAAGATGACCAAGTTGGTGATAAGAAATAGACTGCCATACTTGACCTGTCAACCTTTACAGTTCAACATGTGTAAATGTACATGTGTCCATCTCCATGTTGTTCAGCATCTATGTGTCTGTCAAGCAGCAGTAGCCTCTGCCAGTCATAGCTGACTATGGATTTTGCAGCACCCCTAGGAAATATTTTTTTTTCTATTCTATCTTTTCTGTTCCTTACTTGAGTTGGAGCTTTCAGAGTGTATTTCCAAAGATTGCAGTCTGCAGTTTTCTCTTCCAAGATTGCAGGGTTTGTGTTCAGAGTCTTCATGTCATGTTGACAGAGTCAACTGTAATCTGTAAATGAGAGTTTTGGGCACCCTCTAGCTCTTCTGGCATCTTCTAGTTGTTTATAAAGTATATCTTTGGTATGTGACCATCTTTCATATGGTGTAAGTGGCCAAGCCAGCGTAACCTACGTTGTTGTCTGCCAAGTACATGAATAGAATCATGGAGCTGAGACAGTCAGAAGATGTGCAGAGAATGATGGAACAAGGAAGCCAGACAGAAAGGAACAGAAACTACCATTGGTTCCTGATACAAATCCAGATGTCAAAGTGGAGATATGACCTGGTCATTATTATGAAAATTGATCCTGTTTCAAGATGTAGCCAACCAACTGTCACTTTCTCCTACTGTTGCAAGAGATGTTTTTTTGTTGTGACTAGACAGAAAGCACAGCACAATCAGTCTCACTCTTATTATTGCAGTGGTCACAGATAATGATGACGTTAAGATGATTAACAATCATTTGAAACAGTAATGTCATCAACGTTGTTAAGATGAATAACATTCATTATTTGAATCAGTAATGTCATCACACCTTTCACTATACACAAGCCCTTTCATTGAGCATCCTCTTCGTACTTGTAACTTGCAATAATCGACTACTTTTTCTTCTGCCTACACCTCTAGACATTAATATTAATGAGTTCAAAGAAAACATTTGTCAGCTCAAGGCTGATGACATCTCATACAGCTAACTTCTAGATGTCAACCTCAATGAGTTCAAGGTAAACATCTGTCAGCTCAAGGCTGATGACATCTCATACAGCTACACTTCTAGATGTTAATATTAATGAGTTCAAGGAAAACATCTGTCAGCTCAAGGCTGGTGACATCTCCATACAGCTACACTTCTAGATGTCAACATTAATGAGTTCAAGGTAAACATCTGTCAGCTCAAGGCTGGTGACATCTCCATACAGCTAACTTCTAGATGTCAACATTAATGAGTTCAAGGTAAACATCTGTCAGCTCAAGGCTGGTGACATCTCCATACAGCTAACTTCTAGATGTCAACATTAATGAGTTCAAGGTAAACATCTGTCAGCTCAAGGCTAGTGACATCTCCATACAGCTACACTTCTAGATGTCAACATTAATGAGTTCAAGGAAAACATCTGTCAGCTCAAGGCTGGTGACATTTCCATACAGCTTGTCTCTGTATGGTGCCAGTGATGGCCACAAGAGCTTTCACATTAGTGTTGATGTTTGGTCAATAACTCCTTCCCTCTCTGTACCTTGACTCCACAAACAGAGGAAGGTGACCACCAGTAGCACTGGATGGGCTATTCTGAGGTAGGGAGCCTGGCAGGACTCCATGGGTTGATCACCGTATCGCTTAAACCGACTCATTGGTGCAGAAACGTTAGCTCAATAGGTGCAAAAACTTTAGCACATTGGTGTATGAGCACCGTGAGTTATCTATTTGTTGTTGTAATAATATCATGAAGCAAGAAATCATTTATCTAATTCGTTTTGAACGGCTTAACTAGCGGGTGGGAGTGGCCATGGTAACAATGAATTAGATATCTAGTTTCTTGCTTCCTGGCATCACTGCAAAAGGACACAACCATCAAGCACTTACAGGTGATAAAACATCCTCATCTGAGCTGTCCATAATGTCAACATCACATGTGGACTGCGGATGCTGCGGTGGGTGCATGGTAATGTGGGGTATAACCTGGTTTTGTTGCTGTGGCTGCTTCCTCCTGCGGTAGCGTCGTTTATGTCGCACAGGTGGGGTTTCTTCCTGAAAACACATACATGACAAATTCTTTGAAAGACTTAATATTGACACAAAACATGACAAATTCTTTGAAAGACTTATTAATACTAAAACAAAACATGACAAATTCTTTGTAAGAGTTAATACTGACACAAAACATGAAAAATTCTTTGAAAGATTTAATACTGACACAAAACATGACAAATTCTTTGAAAGACTTATTAATACTAAAACAAAACATGACAAATTCTTTGAAAGACTTAATACTGACACAAAACATGACAAATTCTTTGAAAGACTTATTAATACTAAAACAAAACATGACAAATTCTTTGTAAGAGTTAATACTGACACAAAACATGAAAAATTCTTTGAAAGACTTATTAATACTAAAACAAAACATGACAAATTCTTTGAAAGAGTTAATACTGACACAAAACATGACAAATTCTTTGAAAGAGTTAATACTGACACAAAACGTGACAAATTCTTTGAAAGCATTAACACTGATACAAAACATGACAAACTCTTTGAAAGAGTTAATACTGATACAAAACATGACAAACTCTTTGAAAGAGTTAATACTGACACAAAACATGACAAATTCTTTGAAAAACTTAATACTGATAGCCACAGCCTATCAGAAAAAAATAATAATTTAACAGTGAATTTATGTCACAGGGTAGACAAGAACAGCTTAAAGACTTGGTAAGAGAGGATGAGACACAACAAGACAAGAACAGCTTAAAGACTTGGTAAGAGAGGATGAGACATAAGACAAGAACAGCTTAAAAACTTGGTAAGAGAGGATGAGACACAACAAGACAAGAACAGCTTAAAGACTTGGTAAGAGAGGATGAGACATAACAAGACAAGAACAGCTTAAAGACTTGGTAAGAGAGGATGAGACATAACAAGACAAGAACAGCTTAAAGACTTGGTAAGATAGGATGAGACATAACAAGACAAGAACAGCTTAAAGACTTGGTAAGAGAGGATGAGACATAACAAGACAAGAACAGCTTAAAGACTTGGTAAGAGAGGATGAGACATAACAAGACAAGAACAGCTTAAAGACTTGGTAAGAGAGGATGAGACATAACAAGACAAGAACAGCTTAAAGACTTGGTAAGAGAGGATGAGACATAACAAGACAAGAACAGCTTAAAGACTTGGTAAGAGAGGATGAGACACAACAAGACAAGAACAGCTTAAAGACTTGGTAAGAGAGGATGAGACATAACAAGACAAGAACAGCTTAAAGACTTGGTAAGAGAGGATGAGACACAACAAGACAAGAACAGCTTAAAGACTTGGTAAGAGAGGATGAGACATAACAAGACAAGAACAGCTTAAAGACTTGGTAAGAGAGGATGAGACACAACAAGACAAGAACAGCTTAAAGACTTGGTAAGAGAGGATGAGACACAACAAGACAAGAACAGTTTAAAGACTTGGTAAGAGAGGATGAGACATAACAAGACAAGAACAGCTTAAAGACTTGGTAAGAGAGGATGAGACATAACAAGACAAGAACAGCTTAAAGACTTGGTAAGAGAGGATGAGACATAAAACAAGAACAGCTTAAAGACTTGGTAAGAGAGGATGAGACATAACAAGACAAGAACAGTTTAAAGACTTGGTAAGAGAGGATGAGACACAACAAGACAAGAACAGTTTAAAGACTTGGTAAGAGAGGATGAGACATAAAACAAGAACAGCTTAAAGACTTGGTAAGAGAGGATGAGACATAACAAGACAAGAACAGCTTAAAGACTTGGTAAGATAGGATGAGACATAACAAGACAAGAACAGCTTAAAGACTTGGTAAGAGAGGATGAGACATAAAACAAGAACAGCTTAAAGACTTGGTAAGAGAGGATGAGACACAACAAGACAAGAACAGCTTAAAGACTTGGTAAGATAGGATGAGACATAACAAGACAAGAAGAGCTTAAAGACTTGGTAAGAGAGGATGAGACATAACAAGACAAGAACAGCTTAAAGACTTGGTAAGAGAGGATGAGACATAAAACAAGAACAGCTTAAAGACTTGGTAAGAGAGGATGAGACATAACAAGACAAGAACAGTTTAAAGACTTGGTAAGAGAGGATGAGACACAACAAGACAAGAACAGTTTAAAGACTTGGTAAGAGAGGATGAGACATAAAACAAGAACAGCTTAAAGACTTGGTAAGAGAGGATGAGACATAACAAGACAAGAACAGCTTAAAGACTTGGTAAGATAGGATGAGACATAACAAGACAAGAACAGCTTAAAGACTTGGTAAGAGAGGATGAGACATAAAACAAGAACAGCTTAAAGACAAACGGAAGAAAGTCACATAAATTCACTGCAGCAATGCTCAAACCCAACAGATAAGAGCACTTTACCCCAGGGCATGTCTGCATCCATTCACCGTGATTGTTGAGGGCAAAGGGGAGACAAACGCTGGGTGTTTTGCTCGCTCCTCCTCTGCTTGAGTGAGAGCAGCACCCGAGAAATCTTCCATTTCATTTCTGTGAGGAAGTGAACATATTTAGAAAACCTAGACTATATAACCTTCACTACATACAATTTGAACAAAGCATGAAGATTACTGCAGGTTTCTTCTTCTTTTCTTCCACATCTATCTTTTAGAGCCGAGTTTTTTTTGCGGGTTATCATTATTGCATGCTGAACATATCCATATCCCCTCTTCAGCATGTCTAAGCCTCTTATTTCTGGCTGTACTCATCTTAACTCCAATTTTCTGTTCTGTTTCCTTGTCTAATGTCCATGTTTCTGTACCATACAGGAATGTTGAGAAGATATAACATTTTGCTATTCTTAGTTTTAGCCCTGGTGTTATTTGTTTTGACGTTAATTTATTTTCACGGCATTAAAATTACTTAGTGCCATTCCTATTCTTTTGTTTATTTCAGTTGTAAATTTTCCAACACTGGTTACAGTATGTCCAAGGTAGTTGTAGCTCTGAACTGTCTCCAGGTCTATTCCTCAACTTTGATATCCACTTGTAGGTTTTTGAGTGCTATCTTTGTTTATGATCATAGTTTTAGTCTTTTTGATATTTATATCTAATCCATATTTTATTTTGCTTGTCATGTTTATTTCATTTACTCACAGAAATTATAAAATTATATTATTGTATTTCTGTATAAACAAATATAACCATTTTTTTTCCTCCGTTCGCCAGCTTTTACCTCTGACGAAGTCCCTAGAGACTAGGAACTGAATTTTGCCTGTTAATCCGTTTTTCCCTTGCAGGCGTGTGCACAAGGGTCCCTCGCCGCAAAGGCAGATAACTGTATTCGGAGGTACTCATATTTTCTCCATTGTTGAGTAATTGACCTTTCAAGCTGGGCCAAGGGTGGTTGCCGCAGAGAGAAATCTTAGGTAAAAATCCCAACTGGTGCAACCAGGATTTGAACCCACAACCTCACTGTCTCAAGGCCGGCGTCTTGCCTCGAGACTAACCAGTCCCCTCATTCATATATAAATATTTACTTTTGACTAAAAAAGGTTGATATTTTGTTTGTGATGTCACAAACTGAAACTGCTTCCATAAAATATCAATTTTCAGAATAAGAGGAATGTACAGGACTCTCATCATAAACAATGCAACATTCTAAGATTATAACTAACAGCTACTTGAGATAAAAACAAACAAACATTGTGTCTGTCACACAATGCTGGTGATTTTAAAGGAAAAACTTTTCTCATCGTTGTTTAGCCTAGTTAAAAAATTATGTGGCAATATAAGACGTACCATTTAAGAAATATTGCTAATTAGAACCCAGACACCCTTCTGGATGTGAATCACACGGCAATAAATTAAGAAAGAGACATTTCTTACGCCAGAAATATGTTTTTTTAAAAAATGAAATGCTGAAATAGTAATGCATTAAGCTAAGTAATACTAAATGAAAACAACATAAATTGTCAATATTAACTAAAAGAAAAGTCTGAGAAAATTTGTGACAAAGGAAAAATATAGTGCAAAAGAAGTTGATGAAGACAGAAAGAGAAAATCAAAATAAAATAAATGTTCATGAAAGGATTAAGAGGTCTTAATGAAATGTGCAAAATATAATTCTATCTATCTATCTATTGACCTTTCGAGCCGTAACCGGCCCATAGGGCGTAGACCAAGATACACCTTCTCCTATATGAATTTTTGTTCTAGCAGTTTTCTTTTAAAGATATTTTATCAAATCACGCCATCTGTCTCTGTTCTGTGCAAGCAGTTCTATCTCATTGAGGGAGCCGATTCCTGCTGCTCTTGCCTCTCTCATCAATGTTCTTCTCAGTGTCTCCCTGGGTCTTCCTCTTTTTCTTTTACCTGTTGTTTCCCATATGAGGGCTTGCTTTGCTATTCGATTATTATCTCTTCTCATCACATGTCCAACGTATGACCATCGTCTTTTCTTTATTACTGAAGATATTAGTGGTTGATTGGCGATTTCTCTAATTTCCTCGTTTGTTTTGAATTCGTTCCATTCTATACCAAGTATTTTCCTTAGACATTTATTTTCGAATGCGTTCAACTTTGTTTCTATATCTCTTGTTGTTTTCCAGCTTTCACACGCATACGTAAGGGTTGATAGCACATTTGATTTGAATAGCCTAAGTTTTGTGTTTGTGCTAATGAGTTTTGATTTCCACAACTTTTCAAGGCTTCTGAAAGACATTGCTGCTTTAGCCAGTCTGATTCTAATTTCTTTGCTTGTATCCCCTTCTCGATCAATGTGACTTCCAAGATAGATAAAGTGATCGATCTCTTCTACTGGTTTGTTTTCCATGTATATTTTGTCACTTGTTGGAATTAAACTTTTCATGACTTTAGTCTTTTCATGATTGACCTCAAGCCCAATTTTGCTGGCTATTGATGATAGTTCATTTGTGTTTTCCTGCATCGTTTTTATCTGACTGCTGATGAGAACTATGTCATCAGCAAAGTCGAGGTCCTCCAAATGGCCTCCTTGTATCCATTCGATGCCTTTATTACCAGTGCAGCATTTCTTCATTATGAAGTCCATAACAATTCCAAATAACAAGGGCGATAAAATACATCCTTGTTTAACCCCAGTTTCTATTGGGAAACATTCGCTCAGTCCTTCCTCTGTTCGAACTGCACATGTGTAACCATCATACATGTCTTTGATAATATTTATGATTTTTGATGGTAAGCCATATTGCTTCAGAATTTTCCACAAAGAATCTCTATGAATACTATCAAATGCTTTTTTGAAGTCGATGAAGTTAAGTACAAAAGGTTTTTGCTTTTCAATGTGTTCCTCCAATATAAGTCGTAGAGTGAAAATGTGGTCAAGACAGCTTCTCCCTTTTCTAAACCCAGCCTGTTCTTCACGCATTACTGTATCTATTGAATCCTTTATTCTATTTAGGATGATTTTACAGAATAACTTTGAGGCAACTGACAAAAGTGTCACGCCTCTCCAGTTGTTACAATCTCTAAGATTGCCCTTTTTTGGGATCTTAACAATGATTCCTTTTTTCCATTTATGAGGCGTCTTCTCTGTTTTCCAAATGATGTTGAACATTTTTTGGAGATGTATTAAATTATGGCTATCAATTGCCTTGAGGATCTCAGCTGTTAACTTATCCTCTCCAGCAGCCTTGTTATTGGTCATTAGCTTTAAGGTGGTTTCTATTTCACTCAAGGTGAAGTCATCTAAATTTACATCTAATTCTGCTGCTGGTGTTTCAGCTTCAAAATCTATTAAACTGTGAGGTAGTGGACGGTTAAGAATTTCTTTGAAGTGTTCCGCCCAACGGGCTTTTATGTCTGCGCTTGTTGTTAGCATTAATCCAGATTTGTCTAGAATTGGTGTTCCACCGGATGTATAGGTGTTTGTCAGCATCTTTTGTACAGTATAAAGAGTTCTGCTGTCTCCTGTAATTGCAGCTGTCTCTGCTTTCTCTGCCAAGTTGTCTATATAAGCTCTTGTATCTCTTCTTGCCGAACTTTTCACTTTGTTGTCTAATTCTTTGTATGTTGCTTTTGCCAGAACCTTTCCAAGATCTGTCTTTACATTAGTCATGGCTCTCTTCGCTTCTCTTCTTTCTTTGATGTATTTCCATGTGGTGTCTGAGATCCAAGCTCGTTTTTCCATTTTCTTCAGTCCAGCACTTGCTTCTGCTGCTGTCATTAGTATTTTGCTCTGTGAGTCCCACATTTCATTGATATCTAAGTCTATTTCACCAAGTGCTGGATAACAATTACTTAGCTCTATGTTAAACTTTTCCTTTATGGCTTCATCTTTCAGTTTATGACTATCAATTTTATGTGTAATTGACCTCTTCTGTTGGTTTCTAAATTTTAATCTTATTTTCCCAATGCACAGGTTGTGGTCACTATTAACATCAGCACCTCTGTATGCTCTTACATCTATTAATGATGATCTGAATTGTTGTTTAATACATAGGTGGTCAATTTGATTTGATGTTCTATCATCAGGAGATATCCATGTTGTTTTGTGGATATTTTTGTGTGGAAATAATGTCCCACCTATAACTAAATTTTCTATTAAACATAATTCTATTAATCTTTCTCCATTCTGACTTGTTGTATTACAGCCTTCTCTCCCCATCACATGTTCCACTCCTGCGTTATCTTGTCCTACTTTGGCGTTGAAGTCTCCCATTACAATTAAAAGATCGTGTTTTGGTATTTTGTTTATAAGTTGTTGCAGTTGGTTATAAAAATCATCCTTAACTTCATCATCAGCTTCGTTAGTAGGCGCATAACATTGAATAATTGAAAGTCTTCCATGTTTTGTTTTGTATCGTGTTCGTATCAGACGGCTATTTACCGGTTCCCATTCTAATAAACTTCTTGCAGCTTTGTCTGTCATCATTATGCCTACTCCATCACGGTGTTTTCCATCTTCCCTTCCAGAAAAAACTACTATTTTATTATCAATAGATCTCCTACCTGTTCCAGGCCAGCGCATTTCGCTTAATCCTAAAATATCTAGATCGTATCTGTCCATCTCGCTCGCGACCTGTGCATGTTTCGTCGGAGCGGCCATTGTTCGCACATTCCAGAATCCTATTTTTGTTGTTGTTTTAGGGCCGAAAAAACTATCACTACTATCTACTGCTAATTTACACATTCTGTATCAGGTCTACGTTTCATTAACAACATCGTTTTTACGATAGCGGCTTGTTAAACCTCTGATCAACGGTTCTATACCAAGCCGGAGAAAAATAATTCCTCCATTTTGGAAACAACCAAAATATAATTGGCTGCACATAAAGGCATTGGAGGCTAGCATGTTATAGTGTGACTCAGTCATGAGCGATAATGGAAGAATAGAAGAATATGACGATAGACAGAAGAATAAAAGAATGAGGCGACGACGATGTGAAGTAGGATAGCTTTAGGCGGCGTAGCAAAGACAATCTTCAGAGGATTAGCAAGGAGACGTTAAGTCTACCCAACTCAGTCCCTGAGTTGTAATCAACTCTTAGATTACAGGTAAAGGCGCACAGATGTCCGGTCTGTAGCTTGTAGGTTATGTAACTCGACGAAGAGGGCGATAAGCTCCAGTCGCGCAGGTGTGGACACTGAGTAGATTATCACTAAGACTAGACCGGAAACTCTTATATCGGCAGACGCCTTGAAGTCCAGAGAAGACCTGAGATGAAAGCGGACAATTAAACTGCCCCGCGTAAACAAAGGGCCAAGGGAGGAGTTATGTTGTAGGTTTTTAGTTGTGGGAAAAGGTTTGAGAAGATTGACAGGTTGTCGATTAAAGTAATGGACTTGACTTTGGAGATAATTAAAAAAGGCGGAGCTAGAGAGATAGTGACGGTCAAGAGACGTAGGTTAGGCCGTATCAGTGGTCGGGGGGTGTGGTCACCTGGGACTTAAACCCCGAGACCCTGGGAACTAAGTAGATTAGGAGAGGAGATGCCCAGAATGCTTTGGGAGGGGCAGTAGCTAGAGGAAGACTAAGAAGCCAGGGCTTGACTGAAAAGGGACGGTCGGCCAGAGACTCAGAGAGACATTCAGCTACACTCAGTGAGACTCGGCTACACTCAGCCAGACTCGATACAATTCGGCCACACTCGGCCAGACTGAGCACATTCAGATACTAGTTCCTCAGCACTATCAGAAAGAGACAGGCAGATGTACTTAAGAATACTATACGGAGTAAACGGTCAACAAGATAGATAGATAACCACAGATAGAACTTTATGAATACGAAACTGCCACACACAAACGTTATTTGACAATTCACCAACGCCTGTCGGCTATGTCCAGTAACGACAATTTGTAATGCCACAAGTAGAAGTCATCAATAAAAACGTTGTTTATACTTGTACTAAAAAGATTGATGAGTTATATATGTGTGTCAAAGGAAAGAACAAGTAGTAAGTCAGAAAGAAGCATGAAGAAGTCCTGCAACATCACATTTCCTTTCTGTTGCCGTGACGCAGGATTTTATTCTTTTAAAGAAGAAGATAGAAAGAAGCTATGAAGAAGCTCTGCAACATCACATTCCTTTCTGGTGCCGTGACCAGGATTTTATTCTTTTAAAGAAGGACCTGGAAGAAAAAAAAAGTAAGAATTTTCTCTTAACCAACTCTGACGTCCATCTACGCACTTCCAGCGTAAACCTACGCACTTCCAGCGTAAACCTACATACTTACAGCAACGAGTGCCGTCCTCATAATTTGCAAGTACCCATGAAGTTGAGCCTAGTAATGTGTTTGTGTACAACACACCAGCGAACCTTGTCTACAGAAGTTAATCAAGCCTAGCCATCTGTGTCCAAAATAGTACATCGAAGTCCAGTGTAAGAATGGCTGCCTGTTTGTGAGACTACACCCTGTTTATCTTAAAATCCCGAAGAAGCGACTAGAAGTGCCAACCCGCAGTGATCTTTCCCCGAGCTATATCAAAGTAGAAGTGAACATTCATATTCATAAAGTAGAACTTCCTGTAAGGAAAGAAGTAAAAGTGAAATAGACAGAGAGAACAAAATGTGAAAATGATGTCCACATTGAGAACCTGAAAGAAGACTAAGTAGTTAATTATTGTTTTAAATTAGTATATTATTGTGTAGTTGTTAGGATGTTACATAAGTGTGTTAGGTATTCCATGGACTTCAGAAGCATGTAAGTTGGATTTTTCTTATATATTTTAGAGATGCATATGATATGTTGTAACAAGGTTGTGTGAAGTAAATAAGTTTTTTCTTGAGTGTTAGTGGAAGAAAGTAGAAATTCTTTGACTGATCTAAACGTGTGTGCATGTGTGTGTTGCTACCGAATAAGTTCATTGTTAATTAATTAATTATCAAGATGAAGAGAGGCATGACTCCCACCTTGCAGACCCTGCAAGAAATTAGTAGAGTCATCACCGGTTTAGAAAATAGTTTTAGACAACAAGAAGTGAGTGCCAGTATCTCAAATTACTCTGGCGATCCATCCAAGTTCAGACAATGGATGGCAGAAATTGAAAAGTATGCTCTCATTTTTCCTATAAATGAGGAAGACAAGAAATTAATAGCTTTTAAAACAAGTAGAGGCGAAGTATCTGACTTCATCCAGAGAAGGCTAAAGAATGAACCTTCAAGCACATGGAAGTCCCTCCAGATAGATTTAAAAACTAGGTATGCTGCTGTAGGAGATGCCTACACTGCTTTCATACTTTTGAGGAAGTTTAAACAAGAAAGAGGGGAGACAATAACTGCATACAGTAATAGACTTTTAGAGCTAGCAGAGGAATCTGGTTTAGATACCGACAGTTTTGGTAGACAATTAATAGAGATTTTTATAGATGGACTAATATCCACAGATCTAAAACTACACTTAGCGAGACTGAACCCTGAGACGCTAGATGAAGCTATTAATGTCTCTATTAAAGAAATCGGGTTCATGAAGAAATTGAATTTAAACCTACCTGAAGAACGCCCAACCATCAGTGAATGGTTTAATAAAAGAAAAATAGTAGAAAAGCCTAGGGAAGTTAATCAAGCGAGTATTAGATGGAGAAATAAGGGAGGACTAAGTGAATTGAGTAAAGAAGTATATGCAGTGAGAAGGGAAACAAGGCATGTTCACGGAAGAAGATTAGCACCCCAGGAATCTAGGTGGAGATGGAATGACAAAAGACAAACTGCTGGACGTAAGAGCTATGAAATAAATAGTGTAGACAGGATTGAAATGAATAAAGTGAATGGTAAATCAAACTTGTGGACACATCATGTTAACCCAACACCCAGGCGTGGTTGGCAAGATCCCTCTGGAGTCAAAGAGAAGCGCGCAACCAAGCACGTGGATGCGAAAACGACCAAGTGGTCCAAATCAAACGGCCCAAACATCAAGACAAACAGACTGTCTAGCCTGAAACAAAACAAATTAATCAGAAAGGAGAAGGAATTAGAAGAGACTGAGAACAGAATGATCGACAGTGCTACACAAACAGAAGGTACTGATAGAGAAGTATTAGTGACACAGGTAAGCAGTGCACAAACACAGACTGTAGAGGTTAGAGGACAAACTAAACATAATGATAAGATAACACAAACGAGGGAGGTGAAGAAACAAGTTAGAGACGCCTGTGTGGCTACAAACATCCTAGAAGATGTGATATCAAGAAAAGATGCCGAGATAAGAATTATGGAAAAGAGAAGTGAAAGAGATGAGTTGATGCTACTAGAGCTGAAAGACACAGTAGATAGGCTAGAGTGCAAAAACAAGTGTCTAGAGACAAGAATTAAAGAGCTTGAAGAACAAGAGTCTGAGACTGACAGACACAGTGTATGTATGATTCGAGAAGTTGATGAGATGAAAGCACAGAATAGCCAACTTTTAGGTGAAGTTAAAGTGTCCAAGGATTTAGTTGTAAGTTTAAGAAAGGAGAAATCAGAAGTAGATGACAAAGTAAAGAACCTAATACGAGAGAAGTCTGACTTAGAGGAAGAGGTAGCGTCTCTAAGGCGAAAGAAATCTACTACAGAAAATTTGAAGAAGGAAAACGAGAAAGGGAAACTTGATAGGATAGAACGCAACAGTGATACAAATAGTGTAGAGGTTGTAAGTAAAAGTGCTGAGAAGAAAATTAACGAACTAGCAGTGTTTCATGCATTAGAGAAAGCAGCTGATAAATATGCGCGTGAAATGGACAAGGAATTAGAGGATATGGCAGATGGGGTAAAAGGTAGCAAGAAACGTCCTGAAACTGACAGATTGCCTACAATACGAGAAAGGAGGGTTGCTGCCATAAATGAAGAGTTTGAAAAGACCCAAATAGAAAAGGCAGAGCAAGTGAAATTTTGGCCATTGGGAACACCAGAACGTGATGCCATTATCGCTGAAAGAAGAAGAAAAGACGATGAAAGAGTCAAAGTAGACCTGCCTTTTGCCATACGATTGGGACGACGGCAAGAGTTTTTTGACCACCAGAAAGAAATAGATAAAGGTAACAAATTCAGAGAAGATCATAGGTCAGAAAGAGGAGACCTGACAACCACTAGTGATGGAAGAGATAAAAGATACAAAAAGAAGAAACATACATATTAAGAATTGTAATTATTTTACTTGTGGATGTTGTAACTAATAATGTGTATGAGTCTACTAACTTTGAGACGAATTTTATATGTATAATGTCAGTGTGCACTGAATGATGAGTAGGAGTCTGTAAATGTACTGTTGCCTTAATGAGGAGACAGAACTCTATGTATGAAGATGTTAGTGAGTCACCTGAAGTAAACAAACAAAATGGTAACCATGTTTACATCGGTTTAAAAAGTGTGAGTCGAGTTAAGAGAACTTAGAATTTACAGGAAATAGAGGAAACTAAGAAGAGACGAGAGAGTCAGTGACCCGAGTTGGAGAGACTCTATGAGTTCTATAGGAATTCCAAGTGTGGAACAGCATTGTGAGATGTGCAGATGTGTGGATGAAGTGTGTTGTGGATATTTTAATGGAAGCCTAGACAGACTAGATTCTGTATCAAATTTAAGTCATAATTTTGATTGCTATGTGTTTGTGATTACTCTATGCTTCAATGTTCGGTCTGTCCAAGACGGTGGTGTGTATGATTTGAGGAGAAACATGTGAGATGCACATTTTTTTATAAAGACAATTTTATGAAAATGTAATTATATGTTGACGGGGAGAATTGCCTAAAATTTAGGAATATGCGGGGAGAAGGAACAGATAAGAAGACTGTCGACCCGACATGAGTTGACCAGTAAATTAAGCCTGTGGCTAAGAGATTCTGTAAGAAAGCGTATTGCTATGCAGACAACTTTATTAGCAGTGCCAGAAGAGCACGTGTTCAGGGAGAATAAGAGAACAGAGTAGACGGGTCTTGTTTCTTTTTCAGAACTGGCACAGATATGATGCCGAAGAAAGACTAAACACGTCTTATTAGGCAATTAAGAGAGTACAGTGCGAAGGCCGATCGAGCCTTAAATATTTCAGAATTGATGTTTCCACAAAATGTTTTGTATACATGAGACACATGTTGTGTCGCAAAGATGTTTATTGAATGTCATGATATTGTTGTAGAATTATGAATGTTGTATATGTAAACACCAATTACAGAACCTACCAGTTTAAATTAAGAGACGGAAAGAAATGTGGGTTAGACATAGACAAAACAGACGATGACCTCAATTTAGCTGGCCTACATTCAGGCTAGGTCCAGAGTGACGTCACGTTAGTCAGAGGCTTCAAAGCAAAACAAAGTGGCATGGCAGAGCGATGTTGTAAGATGATTGTATACATGATGGATTTTTCTTTTGAGATTCCAGTTTATAGATGTTGAATTTGTATTTCTAATTGTTGTAATAATTGATGTACAATGAGAAAAGGAAATTAGTTAGCCCATTAAGGAAGTAGAAAGAGAGCAGTCACACTATGTTTTTATTTTGAGTTAAATTGATCAATGAATAGACCAATTCAACTGAAATGTTGAGGGAGATATATGTTATAGTGTGACTCAGTCATGAGCGATAATGGAAGAATAGAAGAATATGACGATAGACAGAAGAATAAAAGAATGAGGCGACGACGATGTGAAGTAGGATAGCTTTAGGCGGCGTAGCAAAGACAATCTTCAGAGGATTAGCAAGGAGACGTTAAGTCTACCCAACTCGGTCCCTGAGTTGTAATCAACTCTTAGATTACAGGTAAAGGCGCACAGATGTCCGGTCTGTAGCTTGTAGGTTATGTAACTCGACGAAGAGGGCGATAAGCTCCAGTCGCGCAGGTGTGGACACTGAGTAGATTATCACTAAGACTAGACCGGAAACTCTTATATCGGCAGACGCCTTGAAGTCCAGAGAAGACCTGAGATGAAAGCGGACAATTAAACTGCCCCGCGTAAACAAAGGGCCAAGGGAGGAGTTATGTTGTAGGTTTTTAGTTGTGGGAAAAGGTTTGAGAAGATTGACAGGTTGTCGATTAAAGTAATGGACTTGACTTTGGAGATAATTAAAAAAGGCGGAGCTAGAGAGATAGTGACGGTCAAGAGACGTAGGTTAGGCCGTATCAGTGGTCGGGGGGTGTGGTCACCTGGGACTTAAACCCCGAGACCCTGGGAACTAAGTAGATTAGGAGAGGAGATGCCAGAATGCTTTGGGAGGGGCAGTAGCTAGAGGAAGACTAAGAAGCCAGGGCTTGACTGAAAAGGGACGGTCGGCCAGAGACTCAGAGAGACATTCAGCTACACTCAGTGAGACTCGGCTACACTCAGCCAGACTCGATACAATTCGGCCACACTCGGCCAGACTGAGCACATTCAGATACTAGTTCCTCAGCACTATCAGAAAGAGACAGGCAGATGTACTTAAGAATACTATACGGAGTAAACGGTCAACAAGATAGATAGATAACCACAGATAGAACTTTATGAATACGAAACTGCCACACACAAACGTTATTTGACAATTCACCAACGCCTGTCGGCTATGTCCAGTAACGACAATTTGTAATGCCACAAGTAGAAGTCATCAATAAAAACGTTGTTTATACTTGTACTAAAAAGATTGATGAGTTATATATGTGTGTCAAAGGAAAGAACAAGTAGTAAGTCAGAAAGAAGCATGAAGAAGTCCTGCAACATCACATTTCCTTTCTGTTGCCGTGACGCAGGATTTTATTCTTTTAAAGAAGAAGATAGAAAGAAGCTATGAAGAAGCTCTGCAACAAGCAATATAATCATGAGAATTGATACTCAATCATACAAGTCTGAAAATAACTCAAAACTTATAACAGAATGTGATAAGCATTATAAGAACTTGCATGAATCTTTTAATCTTCTCCAGTTTCTTGCTATTCTTTTAAAGTCATTCCATGTCTTATCCACCCTCTTAATCTCAGCTTCCACCTATCTTCTCCAAGTATAATTTGGTTTTCCTCTTTGCCTTCTCCCCTGGGGATTCCAAGAAAAAGCTTGCTGTGTAATATGCTCAGTTAGTTTAAATTTGTCATTTCTGCTGCTACTTGCGCTGCTTTTCCTTGCTCATTTAAAGTATTCCAGGTGCCAATTCTGGAGGATTTCCTGGTAGACAAAAGACGAGCCGGCAACGCAGATTCTTTGCAGCTTTCTCTGGGCTGCATCATAAGCAGAGAGCCCTTATCATCATCAGATGGCAGATTTACTCTTTCTTTCTTTGACTTTTCCATGTTTGTGAAGTTTTTGTGGCTAATTTTTCTACAGTACAGGATTAGCCAGTTCCTTGCCCAACCCTCCTTAGTCACCTCTTATGAACACACTTGGTAAGGAACTGTGCTACAACTCCTTACTCACCTTTCAGGCCCCAGCAGCACACTTGTGAGTTATGCTATGGAAGACCTTTATTTTTTTTCTAATCAGGAAGCTTTAATTACCATGGCCTCCTCTTTTATCTTTCTTCAGACCTCCATTCTCCACTATTTCCCAGTCAAGTATCTCACTGGCTACACAGCTGAACATTCAAGTCTATTATATCATTGGCTATACAGCAGAACATTCCAGTCAAGTAAGTATATCATTGGCTACACAGCTCAACATTCTCCTGTGCACGACGTATGTATTTTATATCTGGGTACATTTGTTGTTATATTTCAAGAATAAAAATTTCTACCTTTCAAAAGTGTACATTTGTTATCTTTCAAGAATCAAAATTCTTACCTTTAAAAAGTGTACATTTGTTGTTATCTTTCAAGAATAAAAATTTCTACCTTTCAAAAGTGTACATTTGTTGTTATCTTTCAAGAATCAAAATTCTTACCTTTCAAAAGTGTACATTTGGTGTTATCTTTCAAGAATCAAAATTCCTACCTTTCAAAAGTGTAAATTTTGTGTTATCTTTCAAGAATCAAAATTTCTACCTTTCAAAAGTGTACATTTGTTATCTTTGTTGTTGTGGTTGTTAAGGATTCAGAAGCCTGTGAGCTGATGCCCTTTGGCCCAATGCCATGTCATGATATCTGCAGGTATCTCTGAGATCCCTTGTTGTTCTGTACAAGGTGTTCCATTTTATCAGATCTTTGAGGTAAGTAGAGTTACTCTGATGCTGGTCAATATGGACACTAACCTTCAAAATAGAGGAACCACTATCACTCACAATTTAGAGAGTATAACTAAGAGAAGCTACAAATAATCCAACTTGTTTTAACATCATTTTTCCTGTCTTCCTCTATTAGTAGCCTACTGTTTAAAATGTCTAAAACTGTCAGTAACAAGAACTCACCTCTTTGCCACAACTTCAATTGTTAGCTGCAGCAACTCTTTCTTGCTTTTCTCTCTTCTCTTTAACAGCTCTAATAGAGTTCTGAGGAAAAAAAAATTGTTTAAAATATTAAAAGAAAAATCTTCCCACTTCCAGATTAGTCTGCCTCCTGCGTTACCCATGACAGGTAGAGTGTTCTGGGCATGCTGGTGTGACAGGTAGAGTGTTCTGGGCATGCTGGTGTGACAGGTAGAGTGTTCTGGGCATGCTGGTGTGACAAGTAGAGTGTTCTGGGCATGCTGGTGTGACAGGTAGAGTGTTCTGGGCATGCTGGTGTGACAGGCAGAGTGTTCTGGGCATGCTGGTGTGACAGGTAGAGTGTTCTAGGCATGCTGGTGTGACAGGTAGAGTGTTCTGGGCATGCTGGTGTGACAGGTAGAGTGTTCTGGGCATGCTGGTGTGACAGGTAGAGTGTTCTAGGCATGCTGGTGTGACAGGTAGAGTGTTCTGGGCATGCTGGTGTGACAGGTAGAGTGTTCTGGGCATGCTGGTGTGACAGGTAGAGTGTTCTGGGCATGCTGGTGTGACAGGTAGAGTGTTCTGGGCTTGCTGGTGTGACAGGTAGAGTGTTCTGGGCTTGCTGGTGTGACAGGTAGAGTGTTCTGGGCATGCTGGTGTGACAGGTAGAGTGTTCTGGGCATGCTGGTGTGACAGGTAGTGTGTTCTGGGCATGCTGGTGTGACAGGTAGAGTGTTCTGGGCATGCTGGTGTGACAGGTAGAGTGTTTTGGGCATGCTGGTGTGACAGGTAGAGTGTTCTGGGCATGCTGGTGTGACAGGTAGAGTGTTCTGGGCATGCTGGTGTACACAGCAATGAACTAGCAAATAAACTTATTGACAGCTCTGGCACTGAATGTTGCCTTAAAGATAAAGTACAAGACTTGAAGGTTGCCCAACCCTGCCCTGATTGGCGCAAACAAGTAAACTGTTCTATTGTCCAACAAGGAAATAACTCTGGAGGCAAATGAGCACTATACAACACAATCTTCATCCCAACGCTGTGCTAATGCCAGACCTGGACCCTAGATGCAAGAACAATAAGATAAATAACCTCTACAGAGATTAAATGTGTTAGACGAATGACAGCAAACAGCATGAGAGATAAGATCAGAAATGAAGAACTGAGAAAAAAGTTAGGAATAGCCCCCGCCATAGAATATATAAGGAAACAACAGATAAAATGGTTTGGCCACGTGACAAGGCAGAAAGATCAAAATACAACACAACAAGCCTTCAACAAACGTGAGAACACCAGACCCGAGGGTCGACCATGAAAAAGATGGATCGATGGAATATTAGAAGCACTAGGAAACATAACAGCAGCAGAGGCCAACAGAAGAGCAAAAGGCCACAAATTATATCTTCCCTCGACGCTGAAAGGCAGATGAGGAAGGAAAGAAGAAGAAGTAAACTGTTCTGTAGAGCCAGGACCAAGACAAGACATGAACAACAAACATCAAAGCAACTTACAGAGCTTTGTGTAGATCTCTGCGCAACTTCAACATTTCTCATAAGAAGTCTCATCATTCTTGCGATTCTGCAACAGACAAAAACAGACACGTGCTCTCAGGCCAGTGGAACATGTACATACAAATTATATAACACAGAAATTGTACGTTTTTGACAAGGAAAAGAACTTCTATAAATTGATTCTCTGATGAAACTACATATTCTGGATTCCCAAAAGAACTCTGTTGTTTGAGTTTGCTTGTTTGCGTTCACTCAAGAAATACACTTCATCATCCACCCTTAAAAGGATGTTAAGTGGGCGTTTATGTGTTGTGTTTTGCAGTAGTAGCAGCCTCCATCATTCATAGTTGACCAAGGATTTTGCAGTGCACCTAAGAAATGTTACCTTTTCTTTTCTTTTGCCTTGTATTTTCTTTTTCTATGAATCTGTCTGAATCTTACTTGTTTTAGTGCTTTAGAGTATGTATCCAATGATTGCGGTCTGCAGATAAAGGTAAGTAAAGGTAAAGTACAAGACTTTAAACGGCGTCTTAGCACGCGAGTTTCCATCCATAGGTCTACAGATATGTCTCCCCAGGCTGCAGGGTTTATGTTCAGTCTTCATGTCATGCTTATATGTCTATAAATCAGAATTTTGGGTGTCCCCTAGTTCTTTTGCCACCTACTAGTTGTCCACAAAGTATATCTTTTGGTATGTGGCTATTTTCATATGGTGTAAGTGGTGAAGCCAGGATAACCTATGCTGTTTAAACAGCATGTAGATGATTGGGCGGCCTGTTGTTTGCAGTAGAACTGTGATATTTGTGTTTTTCGGCCCAACACATCTGACTTCTACACATCATTTTTGAGTACTGGACTGCCTTACCTCTTTGATTCCTACTTGCTTGGCCAGACTTGATAGGTTAGTTTGTTTCTAGAGGCACCGCAAAGAGGTGGAGCATGGTCTGATGGTTCTGGTACACCAATCCTGACACAAGCCATCAGATTTGAGCAGCTGGCAGCTGCTGTGCAGCAACTTCCTGCTGTGAGGCACCTTCGATTCTGGGTTTAAATTCTACCCCAGTTTCTCGCTAAAAGTGGTATATGTGGGCCATATATCCTGAAGTCTGCATATTCAATCCTAACTGATGTCAATGTGTCAATTCTCAAGATTTTGTTTTGACTAACATCACTTTTAAGCAGCTCAGAAATATGTGTATGTTGTATTAACTGGCACAGCAGATGAGTCATTTTAAAACTCAAAATCATAGGGCTTGGTAAATGAAAACAAATACTATCATCTATCAGAGTTCTTGTTCTGATATCAATATATAACTATCATGATCATCAGGTTGTATGTCATTTGCAGAACGTTATTTACAAATTAAAGTCAATAGCTATTTCCCGTGTTTTACGGAATACTACAGGGTTTTTTTTAAATCCTCTTGATCAATCTATACTTCCATAATTTGTTTTCACGACACTTCTTGTAGTTCTTGGTCATTTATGTGCTGTGTACTGCTATAAACCATTGCCTAACAAACAGACATGAAACTTTTAAATGTATTTACTATTTAAAAAGGGTGATCAAGACTAAAACATACGACAGCTTCTGCTTTTATATTAGATCTCTCACATACCAAGAGATGCTCAACAGCATTTAATCAAGGCGAGATCCACCAAATGTCAAGACAGACCACTGCAGACTTTTGACCTCAGCTGACTTTAAAATAACCCACACCAATGAAAGCCACCAGAGGAGTGGAACCCACACCCTGGAACAACTTCTTCAAGAGAGTAAAACCCACACTAATCTTCAACATCAAACCTGGTCCAATGACAGACATAAAAAAATACTGTGGGGACACTACGAGACCCCAGATAGGGCTGCAAGCTTAGTCCTCGAAAATTGGTAAAAGACAGTCTTCTTCTTCTTTTCTTCCTCATTTGCCTTTCAGCAACAAGGGGACATACAGTATTCGGTCAGACACTATAACTAAAAAATATTGTAATCAGAAGAGAAAGAGGGATACAGAGTGAGAGAGAGCTCGCCTAGCAACATCAGATTAAGTAAACCCAAAATCCAAAGACATGAAATTCAATAATTGGGAACAGCAATTAATCTAGAAAAGAAACTTCAAAACAAACAATCTATAAAAACGGTAAACTATGAAGCATCTATCAACAGTCAATCAGCTCTTCGGCATGTGGATACACCATGAGCCTTTTATTTTCTTCATCCAGTGTGTCATATAAAAGTCGTAGTTATCATAACTTTTTCTTCCTCGGCAATGAAGTCTTGTGATCATGAAAACTTTGTCCTGTTTCATGAGGAGGGGTAAGGACAACATCATGACACACGATGAGCTGGTTGCATGGTCAGTACTCGTATATGGAGGGGTAAGAACAACATCATGACATACGATGAGCTGGTTGCATGGTCAGTACTCGTATATGAAGGGGTAAGAACAACATCATGATACATGATGAGCTGGTTGCATGGTCAGTACTTGTATATGGAGGGGTAAGAGCAACATCATGACATAGGATGAGTTGGTTGCATGGTCAGTACTTGTATATGGAGGGGTAAGAGCAACATCATGACACAGGATGAGCTGGTTGCATGGTCAGTACTTATATATGTGTGTATGTCCTGATTTTTCCCCTAAACTTGTGCCATAGCTGATGCACTCTATCTTCGGCAGTCTGGATTATCATATAACAATTTGTATTATTTTTCATGTTTTGTATTGATGGCTCTGTCACTTGACATTTGTTGGCTGTAATTCTTAATTGTTTCAATTATTTTGTAACTGCAGTTCTCCCAAAGTGTTATTTCTCCAAAGATTTGAAAAAAAAAAATGTGCATTAACTATTTTTGTCCAAGTTATAAATTTTTTAGTAGTAAATTGTATTCGTTTTTTTTTTTTAGAAACGTGATTTCAAAAGAAGTATTGTAATCTATTTTTTTAAAAAAGCATGAAAAATGGTACAAATGATCCACATTTAATACACAACAGATGAAATATTTACCTTTCTTGTTTGCATTTTTTCAGTTCGCCTTCGAAATGCAACATATGGGTTTTTAGTTGTGGTCCCATCTCTCCTTTCATTCTTCACACTGGATATCAATGTCTGCTGCTGGGAAAGGTCATTTACAAATATATATAATGACATTACTAATTTTCCCTTCTAGTTTATCTCATTACCTATTTTCCCTTCTAGTTCATCTCATTACTCATTTTCCCTACTGGTTATTTCATTAATTGTTTTCCCTTCTAGTTTATCGCATTACTCATTTTCCCTTCTAGTTTATCTCATTACTCATTTTCCCTTCTAGTTTATCTCATTAATCATTTTCCCTTCTGGTTTATCTCATTAATCATTTTCCCTACTAGTTTATCTCATTACTCATTTTTCCCTTCTAGTTTATCTCATTACTCATTTTCCCTTCTAGTTTATCTCATTAATTGTTTTCTTTTCTCGAGCCTAGAACATTTCTCTCATTCTTAAAATTGATATATTGTATGGGAGTGGTCTCATTTTGTGATCATCATCATCATTGAGTGCCGTCTCCGCAACGAAGGTTGGCTACCATGGAGCGCCATTTTGCTCTATCTCTTGCTTTGATGGTGCAGGTTGTCATCGGTTGATTTGTCCATCTTTTGATGTTACTCGTCCATGTTAATCTTGGTCTGCCTCTGCCTCTTTTACCTTGTATTTTCCCCTCCAGGATCACTTTCAGTAGGCTGTTGTGTCTTTTAACATGGCCTAAGAATCGCATTTAATTTTTTTTGTGATACCAGGTACAAAACATCAAATTTGTAGCTAAAATAAAGAGTCATGTGTCAATATTTCAGTAGTTAACGCTCGTAACAATAAGCTCAAAGATGGGTAAATTTGGGTTTGCAGGTTACAATATTCAATTTTTAACCACACAAAAATTTTTAGATACAGCTTCATCTTATCACTTTGAATGTTTAATAGAAGAAGTATGTGTATTTTATTAACAAGGGAAGGCATGAACGAAAAAATCAACTAAAGTATCACTGACAAACAACTGTGTAGATGTAAAAAAAAGAGGTAAAGTAAAGTGCTTCATCACGCCAAGTGACGTATAGGGAATATGGTGTCAGTGACCATCATTTTTACAGAACTTCAGCGCATGATTTTTGGGGTAATGTGCTCAGTATTACGCCGGTGCTTTTTTACTTTCCCAGGAAAAAAATCTGGTACTCATTTAAGACTGGGTGAACCTGAAGGCCGTCAATCAAGATTGAACCAAACCTCTCTTATATACTAAGGATATACCCTTAGTAGTCCAATTCACTAACCACTGAGATATCGCAGCTCCCTTGTAGATGTGTTGAGTTATTTACAGCAAGTGTGATTTTTTGTGTCTTTCAGTCCAACACACGTCTTCAGTGTGGGATTTTATTTTTTACTACTGAGTTATCTTTTCCCTTGATCCCTACTCGCTTAGCAAAACTTGCTAGTCTGCTACTAGAGACACCCTGTAACTGTAGAGATGGATTTGAACAGTTCTGATTAACCAATGCTGGTGCAAACAGTCTGCTATAGGTCACTGACTGCTTTCAACTGACTGCTGGCAAACTTCTTTGCATCCTCTCATTCTACTTTTCCAGAAAAAAAAAGAGGTTTCGTACCCTTTTCAGAGACAGTATGATATTAACACCCTTAATTACGATACCTATGTGTGACTCATTTGTTGATGATAACATCGTACAAATTTACTACCATTGAAATGTAACTTTCCATTTTTAGGAAAATCATATTTTCTTTGAACTTTTGCTACAGAACAGTGTGTTTACTCAGGATGAGACAAAGAAATCTGATGCAGTAACCACTTCCTGCTTTATGGTTGTTTTGAACCAGAAATGCAACAACAACATCCATCCTACCCACTATCTCTTCAATACAGCGGCTGTAAACAGCCATATCAGCCAGTATGTTTGGTAAGTAAAGTAAAGAGCCCCAGTCACACTAAGTGGCGTTTAGGGAATATGGTATTAGTGACCATACATTTTACAGACCTTCAGTACATTATTTTTGGGTAATGTGGTTGGTATTACGCCCGTGCCGCTTTACTATCCCAGAAAAAATCAGGTACCCATTTAAGGCTGGGTGAACTGGAAGCCGTCGGTTGGGATTGAACCCTACCTCTTGTCCTTTGTAGTTCAGTTCACTAACCACTGAGACTGAGCAATCGCGGCTCCAGTATGTTTGGTGCTCTTTGAGAATTGTTCACTGACTCCCGTGTTACTAAGGTTTCTTTGATATCAATGCCGATTGCTGAGGAGATGTCCCAAGTCATGAGGAAAAATAAAACAGTAAAAATAAAAAATTTCTTAAAAATTAGCAGAATTTGAAATTGTGGCGGCTGCAAAGCAATTGGTCTTCAATAATTTCAGACTTTTCTTTTCTCCATGGCAATTGAAAAACAAAATAAATGAGAGATTGCCACTACAACTGCAACTTTACACACATAATTTTGTATAATTTTTATAACCCTGATTTCCAACCTGTAGGTTCGGAAGCCATCAAGTATATTTTTTCTGTGTCACTGAGGTTATTGATGGTACATTTCTACACAAAATATCAGCCAGAATGTTGTCAACTATTTAACAAAATGTCACTTGACTATTATAGTGGGGAGTAACATGTATCTGGCTATTATGTTAGGGGATAACATGTTATAAAAGGGGATCCCAAGTTACATGGCTATTATGAAAGAAGGTTGATAAATATCTGGTTATTATAAATAGGAGTCACAAGTTACATGGCTATTATGAAAGAAGGTTGATAAATATCTGGTTATTATAATAAGCGTTATTATAAACAGGAGTCACAAGTTACAAGTCATGTAAGAAGAATTATATTCTCAAACAA
The DNA here is from genome assembly GCA_032433765.1 of Megaustenia siamemsis. Lineage (NCBI taxonomy): Eukaryota > Metazoa > Mollusca > Gastropoda > Stylommatophora > Ariophantidae > Megaustenia > Megaustenia siamemsis. The sequence continues at coordinate 7,116,171 of JAVIAB010000046.1, forward strand.
ATATTGGATGGAGAACTTATGGACAGAAAGAGACCAAGGGGCAAGCAAATGCTGAAATATAAGGATGTTTGCGATTCCTAGAGCAATTCTCTATCAGTGAAAGAAACTAGGAGAATCTGGCTGCAGATTGTATGACATGGAGAACAAAAATAAAAATAAGGCACAGGAACATTTGAGGCAGCGTTGATATCAAATTCAGAATACAAAAGGTGCAGGTGAAAGGAGATGAGGCCAGGCTCCATAAATACAATCTTGTTCATTCTCTGGTTGGATCTGTCTGTCCAATATTGGCAGATTCAGCCACGAGAGAAGCAGTTCAGCAAAACAGCATAAGACATTAATATTTTACCAAGCTAATGATTATTCTCAATAGCTTGTTACCGCATATCAAGACGCCGAAGGCCATATTATAAGATATAGCAAAATGGTGGTGAGAAAAGTGTTACTTTCTGGCTGTTGCTGCTCTCTATAACTACAACAGCAGGGTACCCATTTCAACAGATGGGTTGAATTGTTGCAAGTAAGAAAAGGCACAAAGCTACGACTTTTGTGTCACTTCTAAGGCACTGCACTAACTTACAGAAGGATGACAGAAACAGACAATAAAATGCACATAATAACAACTCACGTTGGGAAAAATAATATTGCAATCAAGTCACTGACCATTTTCAGCCGCTTGTTCAGCCAGTAGTTATAGACAGCAAGGATGAGATCATCATCATCTTTGAGCAGTAATTTGGCTTCTGGAAGAGTTACCATCTATAGAAGACAACAACATAATTAAATCATCATTCAGTACAGTAATGCATCTGTGATTTAAAAAAAAAAGTACCCTTGAGAGATGCATCTAAAACATTCACCACCATCATCAGATCATATGTCCCTTTGCAGAATGTTGCATTCACCACATCCCGTCTGAAAGAATCTCTGACTCTAGCCAGATCTCCCACAGAACATTCACCACAGCCCGTCTGAAAGAATCTCTGTCTCTAGCCAGATCTCCCACAGAACGTTGCATTCACCACAGCCTGTCTGAAAGAATCTCTGTCTCTAGCCAGATCTCCCACAGAACGTTGCATTCACCACAGCCTGTCTGAAAGAATCTCTGTCTCTAGCCAAATCTTCCACAGAACGTTGCATTCACCACAGCCCGTCTGAAAGAATCTCTGTCTCTAGCCAGATCTCCCACAGAACGTTGCATTCACCACAGCCTGTCTGAAAGAATCTCTGTCTCTAGCCAGATCTCCCACAGAACATTGTATTCACTACAGCCTGTCTGAAAGAATCTCTGTCTCTAGCCAGATCTCCCACAGAACATTCACCACAGCCCGTCTGAAAGAATCTCTGTCTCTAGCCAGATCTCCCACAGAACATTGTATTCACTACAGCCTGTCTGAAAGAATCTCTGTCTCTAGCCAGATCTCCCACAGAACGTTGCATTCACCACAGCCTGTCTGAAAGAATCTCGGTCTCTAGCCAGATCTTCCATAGAACGTTGGATTCACTACAGCCTGTCTGAAAGAATCTGTCACTAGCCAGATCTCCCACTTCTTCTGTTGCCATGTTCGAGGTCTCCTTGATGTCTTGAAACCACCTTCTTCTTGTCTGCCCCTGAAGTGTCGCCCAGAAACCATGCCTTGCATTAATGTTTTTTTCCAGCCCTCTGTGTCTTTTGAAGTGACCATAGTATTTTAATTACCTCTGTAGAATGGTGTTTATAAGCCAGTACTTTTTAATGTTTAAATCTTTTAGCATATCTTCATTGCTCTTTTTCATTATCCAACGCACCTTAAGGATTTTTCTGTAGCACTTTATTTCGAATGAATCAATTTTCTTCCTCGCTGATTGTGATATTGTCCGTGATTCACAACCGTATATTGCTATCAGGAAGATACATGTCCTTAGTCATTTTAATTTTACTGCCTTGCTGGTATTGTCTATCTATCCATCTATTGACGTTTCGAGCAGTAGTCGGCCCATAGGGCGTAGACCAAGATACTCCTCTTATCTGAATTTTTGTTCTAGCAGTTTTCAATTCTTTTAAAGATATTTTATCAAATCTCGCCATTTGTCTCTGTTCTGTGCAAGCAGCTCTATCTCATTGAGGGAGCCGATTCCTGCTGCTTTTGCCTCTCTCAGCAATGTTCTTCTCAGTGTCTCTCTGGGTCTTCTTCTTTCTCTCTTACCTGTTGTTTCCCACATGAGGCTTGCTTTGCTATTCGGTTATTATCTCTTCTCATCACATGTCCAACATATTGATACTGGTATTGTGCCATATGTTTTTCATAGAATTTAACTTTTGTGTTGCTGTTAATCTTCTTTTGATCTCTGTCTGGCAGTCTCCATTGTTAGTTACCATGGATCAAGTATTATTATCAAGACCTAAGTGTTAATAGTTTGTTACATTTTCAAGTTCTTCACTGTTGATGACTTTTCATTGGCCTTTTGTTTTGTCATTGGACATTATCTCAGTTTTCTGTATGTTTCAATAGAGGGTTTGAATCTAAGAGATTCAGTTCTGTTTTTTGCCATTCTTTAAGATCATTCCATGTCTTCCCCATCATCTTCATCTATGCTTCTATCTGTCTTCTCCAAGAATTCCTTGGTCTTCCTCTTTGTCCCCTGGGGATTCCAAAAAAGGGCCTGTTGTGTAATACTCTCAGTTGGCTACCACAGTGTACGTCCTATCCAGCGCCATGGTCTTCGCTGTATCTCTTTATCCACTGGTATTTGACTGGTACATTTCCATAATTCTATGTTAGTGATTTTGTCCTGCTATCTCCATCCTTTTATTCTGTGTAAGCATCCATTAATGAAAGTCTGTATCTTCATGGTTGTCAACTTTGTGGTTCTCCATGTTTCACAGCCCTTATAATAGGACAGACTTAACATTTGAGTTGAACATTTTTATTTTTATTTTCAGAGACTTGGTAGACAATAAAGCTGTATCAAACGAAGACGCTGAAGCTAAAATCCACTCATCTCTTAATTTATGTCCCAGACAGTAATTACTTAGAAAGTTCAACTCTAACACACTATCCATTTTCGTGCGAAAGCTAGAAAGTGACCAAGAAGATTGCAAAAAAACTCAACACATTTGAAGACAAATGCTTAAGAAAATTACTTTGCATTAAAAAAAAAATGAAATCAAGATTGATGCTGAAATAAGGGAAATGATCACGCAACTTTTACTACTACTAATGATCATGCAACTTTTACTACTAATGATCACGCAACTTTTACTACTATTAATGATCACGCAACTTTTACTACTACTAATGATCATGCAACTTTTACTACTACTAATGATCACGCAACTTTTACTACTACTAATGATCACGCAACTTTTACTACTACTAACGATTGCGCAACTTTTACTACTACTAATGATCATGCAACTTTTACTACTACTAACAATTACGTAACTTTTACTACTACTAATGATCATGCAGCTTTTACTACTACTAATGATCATGCAACTTTTACTACTACTAACAATCACGCAACTTTTACTACTACTAATGATCATGCAGCTTTTACTACTACTAACGAATACGCAACTTTTACTACTACTAATGATCACGCAACTTTTACTACTACTAATGATCATGCAACTTTTACTACTACTAACGATTACGCAACTTTTACTACTACTAATGAACACGCAACTTTTACTACTACTACTAATGATCATGCAACTTTTACTACTACTAATGATCACGCAACTTTTACTACTACTAATGATCACGCAACTTTTAAACTACTACTAAGAAAAGAAGATGGAAAAGAGGAGTCAGGCATGCATTTAGAAGAAACAACCAGAGAACTACTACGCAGGCTCTCAAATGAGAAACATCAGGTCAGAGGAAGAGAGGATAACCTTGAGAAAAGAATTCTAACAAAAGAGGCAAGGTTGGCAGGCACAGATTCACTCTCTATAAATCGAACAGCATGCCCAGATTAGAGACAATTGGAAGGAGATTCTATGGGCCCTGTGTGCTTGCTGTCTAATGCCACTGGAAGGATCAAGAATCAAGACAGTAGGTTAGGAAAGATGATTAACATACTAGCATAAACAAAGACGTACACTTATAGCAAGATTTTCTTAAATACTTATGTATCACTTTGGGAACCAGACACATTATCTGAGTAGAGAGCAAGCAATGATCCATATTTCACAATTAAATATGAGTCAGATGAGTTAAATATGAGTCAGATGAGTTAAATATGAGTCAGATGAGTTAAATATGAGTCAGATGAGTTAAATATGAATCAGATGAGTTAAATATGAGTCAGATGAGTTAAATATGAATCAGACGAGTTAAATATGAATCAGATGAGTTAAATATGAGTCAGATGCAGAAGTTAGCCATCACACAAATGAGATGTTAAGGTGAGCAGCTGGAGTGACCAGAATAGATAAAAATCAGAAATGAGATTATAGCACACAAAAAGTTGGCAAGAAATCATTCTTGAACTAGATACAGAGACAAGCAATAAAACCGTTTGCACACCTGACTCCATACAAGGTATATATAAGATGGGAAGAAAGAAGTATAACTTGAGTTAAATCCAGAGTATAATTAAGTTACAACAACAAGGAAGACATCCACATCTTTGCATAAAAATCAATGTCAAAAGAATGAGAGTTAGAGAGAGAGAGAGAGAGAGAGAGAGAGAGAGAGAGAGAGAGAGAGAGAGAGAGAGAGGAGAGAGAGAGAGGAGAGAGAGAGGAAGAGAGAGAGAGAGAGAGAGAGGAGAGAGAGAGGGAGAGAGAGAGGAGAGAGAGAGGAGAGAGGAGAGAGAGAGAGAGGAGAGAGAGAGAGAGAGAGAGAGAGAGAGAGAGAGAGAGAGAGGAGGAAGGAGAGAGAGAGAGAGAGGAAGGAGAGAGAGGAGAGAGAGGGAGAGAGGAGGAGAGAGAGAGGGAGAGAGAGAGAGAGAGAGGAAGGAGAGAGAGAGGAGAGAGAGAGAGAGGAGAGAGAGAGAGAGAGAGAGAGAGAGAGAGAGAGGAGAGAGAGAGAGAGAGGAAGGAGAGAGAGAGGAGAGAGAGAGAGAGAGAGAGAGAGAGAGAGAGAGAGGAGAGAGAGAGAGGAGAGAGGAGAGAGAGAGGAAGGAGAGAGGAGAGAGAGAGAGAGAGAGAGAGAGAGGAAGAGAGAGGAGAGAGAGAGAGAGAGAGAGAGAGAGAGAGAGAGAGAGAGAGGAAGGAGAGAGAGAGAGAGAGAGGAGAGAGAGAGAGAGAGAGAGAGAGAGAGGAAGGAGAGAGAGAGAGAGAGAGAGGAGAGAGAGAGAGAGAGAGAGAGGAGAGAGAGAGAGAGGAGAGAGAGAGAGAGAGAGAGAGAGAGAGAGAGAGAGAGAGAGAGAGAGAGAGAGAGAGAGAGAGAGAGAGAGAGAGAGAGAGAGAGAGAGAGAGAGAGAGAGAGAGAGAGAGAGATGCTTGATTAATACTAAAAATAATATCATGACAACCCACCTGCTGTCCACTGCCCTTCTCTAATCGGTCCACCATTTCCTCAAACTTGAGTGGTGTGAGCTCTATTTTCTTCTTCTGCTGTGAGAGCCACAATTCATCATCACTATCCAGGTCATAGTCAGGGATTTCTTGATCAACACCAAGGGCTAGATGGAACAAAAAGTTGAATTGCTTCATTAAGAAGTTTCCAACAGCCACAACGGTTAATGACAGTTTTACTGACTGAACTACCATGACACTGGTCAGTTCATTCATTGAGTGCCATCTCTATGTCAAAAGTTGGCTACCATGGAGCGCCATTCCGCTCTGTCTCTTGCTTTGATAATGCAGGTTGTCATAGGCTGACTTGTCCATTTTTTTATGTTACTCGTCCATGTTAGTCTTGGTCTGCCTCTACCTCTTTTACCTTATTATCCTCTCTTCCAAGATATCTTTTAGTAGGCTGTTGTATCTTATAACATGCCTCAAAAATCTCATTTCTCTTGTTTGATTTGATTTTTCTGATCAACTTTGCCTGGGCAGCAGCCATTTTTGGCCAACTCTTGTCTACTTCCAACCGCCAAGAATGCACAATTGACCTCATGCTCTTTGTCATTATCTGAGAGGGCTAGACTTCGGATCTCACTACTCACAGACCACGGGAGGGTAAAGCCACAGGGAAGGTGTTGAAATTTTTTTTTAAAGTGCGCCTTAAAGAGTACAATGTTATTGTAGAGAGGAATCTTTTTTTAAAAAAAAATAAATTTTGGCTATTTTCAAGAAATTCTTTTGTTTTTCTTATGACGGAGGAAATCTCGGCGCGAAACATCAAACAAACAAACCTTTGTAACATGGGATAGACAGCGAACAAATGTTTTTTCTTTCTTTTCTTTTTGTGTCATCATCATTTACCTCTGACGAAGTCCCTAGAGACTAGGAACTGAATTATATGTGTTAATACATTTTTCCCTTGCAGCCATGTGCCCCTCGCCGCAAAAGCAGATAACTCTGTTTTCGGAGGTACTAATATTTTTCCATCCATGAGTAATTGACGTTTCAAGCCAGGCCTCACTGCTGAGACCAGGGGTGGTTGCCGCAGAGATAAATCATAAATAAAAATCCTGACTACTGCAGCCAGGATTTGAACCCACAACCTGTCTCGAGGCTGGTGTCTTGCCTTAAGACCAACTAGTCCCTCGAAAAACGTTTTGAGGGAGCCGAACATACGGTTGGATTGATGGACTTATGGCAACCATGTGAAAAGACAACATAACACCCCCTGCTAGCCACGGCACAATGTGTTCCAATTTCAGTGTCTCTTCTTGGTAAACATAGCTGTGTAGCAAAAGAAAATACTATTCTTGGAACTTCAAATATAACATTAAAGTGGGAGTCAATTTTACAAGGTATCATGAAAACATGACCCACATATAGTTATCATAATCTAGGGTATGAAATCCAGAAAACATAATACACGTTTAAAAAAGAAACACATAGGACTGGGAAAACAACTGTTTCATAACACACACCTTGTACGTGGATGTATTGTTTCGACAAAATGTAGTTATCTGGATACAATGTGTGGAACCTCTTTGAGATGTCATGCACTTCTGGAACCGGAATAACCAAGACATCAGAGGATCCATAGACCTGCTGTGCTGATAAAGCTCTTTGGAGATGGTGTTCCTGTAGGATGAGACAGGCATTTATAACATTTAATAGTTAAAATTAAGATCAAAGATAAAAGAAATAAAACAGGTAGAGGAATTCAAGTATTTAGGCACAATGTTCACAGAAGATGGAAAACTAGACAGAGAAAGTGACATGAGAATACAAAAAGCAAATGCTGTCACATGCCAGCTTTCACCATTGCTAAGACATCCAAACATTTCTATGCCAGCTAAACAACAAATAATAAATAACATTTTCATACCAACTTTGTGCTATGAAAGTCAAACATGGACCATTTCTAAATCCCATTTAAGAAAGATCAATACATGTGAGATGCGATGCTTGAGAAAAGTAACAAACAACACAAGAAGAGATAGAATACCAAATGAAACCATAAGAAAAATGGTAGGAACTAAACCCTGCCAAGAATATATAGAACAACAAAAAACTTAAATGGTTTGGCCACCTGGTCAGAATGAATCCTTACCAATCACCATCAAGGGCATTCTTCTCGAGAATGCATGGAAAAAGACCAAGAGGAAGACCCAAAAGAAGATGGATAGATGCAGTGACAGAGACATGTAACAACAAAGGAAAATCACTAATTCAGACAGTTCGAGCAGCTCAGAACGACAAATGATATAAACCACGACACCTTTTAGGTATCAGTGAAAAGAGAAAAGAAGAAGTAGAATAGCTAGAAGTAGGATGAGATAGACATTTATAACATTTAATAGCTACAAGTAGGATGAGACAGACATTTAATAGCTAGAAGTAGGATGAGACAGACATTTAATAGCTAGAAGTAGGATGAGACAGACATTTAATAGCTAGAAGTAGGATGATTCAGACATTTATAACATTGAATAGCTAAAACCAGAACCAGTGAATCTCTGACAACCCCATATCAATTGTCCTCTTGAGTTGAATATGGCACATAGGGAACAAATTCTAGATGATCATTTGTTAACAAGTGTCAGACCTTGCACAGGACCCACATTGTGCCACACCCACTTAACGTCCTTTTAAGGGCGGATGATGAAGAGTAATTCTGTAGTCTACTAGAATACTTTAGTCATCGGGCGAACGCAAGCAAGCACTGAACCTGGCATGAACAGTCAGCTATGAGTTGCTGACAATTTCCAACCATGGTTTTCTTGGCAACTTAAGCCTTACTCGAAAAAGACGAGACCAAACAACCATTTTTAGATAGAGAACCAGTTATGCACTACTAAACAACCACATCAACAGAACACATTGAAACCATACTCCAGCTTGTTCGCTCTGCGAACAACAACCACATTAAACTAGAACATTACCAGTCACACTGTTTAAACCTCACTGAGATCAGCGCAACTCTATGTCCTCAAATATCTGAAAAATTGAACACTGTGTACAACACTACGAGCGAACTCAGAAATACCAGAAAATATAATTTACATGGTATTGGTCTGAAGCTCACAAGCCGATGGATCCATAACAAGAAATTGTAACCAAACATCAAGTCTTAGTAAAGTAATGTAAAAGTAAATATGACATGAAAAATACAACATAAAGGAATGATATATAAACAATTCTTAGGGTTACAGTATTTGTGTGTGAGAGGACCAGTCTTTTCTATGTTTTTAATCATTCTCCAATTCATTAAGGAGGGTAACATCTTTCTTTCTTTTTTTTTTTTTAATATTAAAGCCTGGCCAACTGGGTTGTGGGGCTGGGGTTAAACAATGACAATCAAGACAACACACAAACCCCTACTCTAGACACTCAATAGATGAGCACAAAAATAAAGCAATATAGGGAAAATGTGGGGGTGGTGGGAGTCACTGAACGGAAAATGTGGGGGTGGTGGGTGATGTTGAATGGAAAATGTGGATGTGGTGGGTGATGCTGAATGGAAAATGTGGGTGTGGTGGGTGATGTTGAATGGAAAATGTGGGTGTGGTGGGTGATGCTGAATGGAAAATGTGGGTGTGGTGGGTGATGTTGAATAGAAAATGTGGGTGTGGTGGGTGATGTTGAATGAAAATGTGGGTGTGGTGGGTGATGCTGAATGGAAAATGTGGATGTGGTAGGTGATGCTGAATGGAAAATGAGGATGTGGTGGGTGATGCTGAATGGAAAATGTGGGGTGGTGGGTGATGCTGAATGGAAAATGTGGGTGTGGTGGGTGATGCTGAATGGAAAATGTGGATGTGGTGGGTGATGTTGAATGAAAAATGTGGGTGTGGTGGGTGATGTTGAATGGAAAATGTGGGTGTGGTAGGTGATGTTGAATGGAAAATGTGGATGTGGTGGGTGATGCTGAATGGAAAATGAGGGTGTGGTGGGTGATGCTGAATGGAAAATGAGGGTGTGGTGGGTGATGTTGAATGGAAAATGTGGGTGTGGTGGGTGATGCTGAATGGAAAATGAGGGTGTGGTGGGTGATGCTGAATGGAAAATGAGGGTGTGGTGGGTGATGCTGAATGGAAAATGAGGGTGTGGTGGGTGATGCTGAATGGAAAATGTGGTGTGGTGGTGGTGATGCTGAATGGAAAATGAGGGTGTGGTGGGTGATGCTGAATGGAAAATGTGGGTGTGGTGGGTGATGTTGAATGGAAAATGAGGGTGTGGTGGTGATGCTGAATGGAAAATGAGGGTGTGGTGGGTGATGCTGAATGGAAAATGAGGGTGTGGTGGGTGATGCTGAATGGAAAATGTGGGTGTGGTGGGTGATGCTGAATGGAAAATGAGGGTGTGGTGGGTGATGCTGAATGGAAAATGAGGGTGTGGTGGGTGATGCTGAATGGAAAATGAGGGTGTGGTAGGAGATGATGAATGGAAAATGTGGATGTGGTCAAAGTCTGCATAGTACTAGGCATGTGACAGGAGTCTTTGCAATGAAACTTGATATGTTGGCGGCATGTATGAACCAGTGTTGTGGTTAAAATCTGTGTGGAAACCATGGCTTTAGTAGGAGTCTCTGCATGGTAAACATGGACATGGCAAGACATCTGTATGGAAACTGCTTGAGATGCTATAGTCCATTTTGAAAAGAGTGATGGGGTGTTAAACTAGCATCTCAACTAAATGCTCACCTACCATGTTTTAATTAACTTTAAAAAAAAAATTAAAAAATGTTATTATTGGTTATGAAGGCCTTGGTATCACTGCAAAGGAATTAAAAATCTATAATTGCTCAACCGCCCGTGCCAGTGAATCATATCCGAATTACTAACACATCTCCCAAACAAAGAAAGGTAACTGAAGTCCCCATCGTAGCAGTCTCAGCACACGCCAAAAGATATAAAGCGAAACCGCGCAGAAAGTGAACACAGCCAACTGTTCCCTGTCATACGATATCATCATTCATCGTAAACAAGCGGGATATCGAAACAGGATCAAAACAGATGAGACCACAGCTCACGGTGTAACTCAGTAGCTCATTTAAAAAAAAAAATGTATTTCATTGCATATTACAACTGTAGTTTCATATTTATACTGTACTACTCCATATTTTATTTCAGTAAAGAATGAGAAAAAGGGGATACAGAAATGAAATGATATCATAAATTTAAAAACATCATAAATGTTATGTATATCCAGTAATTTAAGTAATAAAAACATCTGGAGTATTCAGTGTTATCATTTACTGATTAACTGATGCCAATGCCCATTGACTGACATAAGATTGATTTACCACTCAGTCACTCACTCCTGCGCTGATAATTAAACGTTCATATGTCACTGCTAAAGGTGACGTGACAAAATAAACTAACTACAGCACTACAGTGTTTGAGTGTTCTCCTCCTTCTAGTAATAATCCACCTTCAACTGGCGTATAAATCGTATATCAACTTGATGTTATGCCATAAGTTGATGCGGACTGGGTACACTTTTACTCATTGATGTGTCCGGTCAATATGGCTTTCTGACATTCCAGACTCTTATGGAGAAGATGGAATTTGTCATACCCAGGCCATGTTGGGAAAACTACTAGTCCAGCCCAGAGGTACTGCAATACACTTACAGGGTCCTCTAAATCAGTACCAGCCACCACTACAGGGAACAGGAGTCTGAGGAGGATCCTAACTTCTGTTAAGTAAGCAGCCTGTTTTGATTTGACGCAGATTATTACTGGAGGGGAAGGAGACCAGGAATAAGTAACTTTAACTTACATACATTATACAATTTAGTAAATACAACACTAACTCAACTAATACAGGACAGTTGAATGAATAAGTCATAAAGTTAAATACTAAGTTTATTAAAGTTATCAGTTGAGTTATAAGTAGTATAATAAGTCAGTTAATTAATAAGTACCGAGGGCGAGTTAGCCGAGTAAAGTAGGGTTTCAGTTTTAACAATTCCACCGAAATATAACTCATTGGTATATCGTTAATATGCAGAGCGAAAGGATATTCAAGACATATTTGTAACAATCTTTGAAAAATAAGTCAATGTTCATTCATCAATAAGCAATAATAATGGATGTAAACAAAACAATGACAGTTGACAAAAAGTAGGTCAGCGCCACCTCCCCTAGTTTTCGAGTGACGTTGACGGGGGAATCCCCTTACTCTTAACAGTCCTAAATGTTAGAATAACTGTAATAACAGAATACAGTAAAGTATAAGAACATACTTTAAAGAGAACTTTCTGAAATTAGTATAACTACTACAACTTCAAATACCGTGCTATATTTAACAGAAATACTCCAGTTTCGTTCATGATTATTTTGGGACCCTAAATTTCAAATGGCGCCCATTTACGGCTACGTGGCGCAACCAGACACGGCAAAAAATGGTCTTACCGTTTCTTCCTCTTTCTCCATTCCAGTAGGCATTTGTGGTACAGAACGGTTTATCTGTGCAAAATCCTTCATGTCTGGAATTTCATAATCTTTGTATACTGGCAGGGCTTTGTGGCATCCAGTGCCCTAGCCCTAAAACGACACTTTACTCATGATGATGTGTTGTTGTTAGGTCGTATGACTTGCTCGGCTGCTACACAAATAGAGTTCAAAAAATATCTCGCACAAGCAAGCCTCCACAACCCTAAAACGGGCAAGGTAGCACAAGCTTCAAATTTTAACATCAATCAAACATTTTTAAAAAATCAATGCATTAAAATAATCACGAATAAGTCAGTATAACATCAACAAAAATTTCAAACTCTGAACAATTTTCTTATCCATCATGGCGGCTTTGTAAACCCGGCAAAGATATCCCAGCGTGCATTGAGGTGGATGCGTGCGCAGCTTTCCTCAAACCGACAAGAGACAGTCCCTTGGACTATAATAAAGCAATTACTATCGAAGTCGGTTTTTATTTTTTTTTTTTGATCACTTTTAGTCTCACAAAATACCAATGAAAAGTTTAACTTTATATTTAAAAATGATTTATCCATTTTTTAAAAACGTAGAGACTTGGTGGCGCTAAAAGACAATCTTTTCCGGAAAAATAAAGATTATTACGGTTAGCGAATCCCCTACTGTTACGGTCAAGTAAATTGGTTAACATACAACAAAGAAGGTAGGGATGTGCCTAAAGAAGAAGGGTGGAACGAAAAAGGAAGGATATAACAGGGACAGAAACTAAGTGTAACATAATTTAAGTTAGTCACATGTACACGAAGCAGTTATAAGATATATTCCAGATTTACTCGCGGCTCTGAAAAATATTTATATACGTGCCTATCTACAGAGAGATTGAAGCCATGGGTGATTTGGAATAAAAATGTGGTTTTACAGAAGAATGTTGAGAATACCACGGACAGTTAAGAACAGTAATGAAAACGTTCTGAAAGAGGTCAAAGTAAAAAGAGAGCTAATTTCCAATATTAGGAAGAAATAATCATCATTTTTTGGCCACGTACTGAGAAGAGAACTGCTGGAATATATTGTAACAACTGGGGAAAATTGAGGGACGAAGAGATAGAGGGAAGCAAAGAAAAAAGATACCAGACAGCTAAAGAGAATCGCTTGGCAGAATATCAACAACGGAAATGATAAATAAATGTCGAGATAGAAAATTGTGGAGAGACATGAACACCTACGCCATCAGGCCTGGTACTTGATGATGATGATGATCTACAGTTGTATGATATAGTCGACTTGCTGTTCTTATTATCGCTTTCTTCAATTGCTTAGTTTGGGGAACCTGGGTAAGTCAAGTATTGAGCATCGTTATCTGCTTTTGTTATTATGATTTATACCTTTCTTTCCCCACTTTTTTAAAATATTGTGCCATTAAAATAATTTTACCAGATACCTAAAATTAATTTATATGCATGAAAAATATCATCATCATCATGTACCATGCCGGTTGGCGTAGGCGATCATGTCCCTCCACAATCTTCTATCTACAGTGCATCGTATCAGTTCTGTTGTTGACTGTTTTCCATGCCATGACACCAAGCTATCCAGTATTTTCTCTCTTTGTCATCCGCGATCTCTCTTTCCTTTTATTTTGCCAGTTGTAACCAAGTATTCCAACTTTCCTCTTCTCATGATGTGCCCCGAAAAATGTTGATTGCTTCTTTCTGATGTTTTTTAAGAGCTCCTTTTTGTGTTGGTCTCTCCGAGAACTTCCTCATTGGTCTTTTTATCTGTCCAGGGAACTTTCAACGTTCTTCTGAGAAATCCCATCTCTGTGGCTCTAATCGTATGAAAAAAAAAATACTAATATCAAAACAAATAACAACAGCGCTAAAACTAAGAATAACAAAATGTTATATCTTCTCAACATTTCTATATGGTGTAGAAACATGGATATTAGATAAGAAAACAGAACAGCGAATTGAAGTCTTTGAAATGTGGATATATAGAAGAATGGGTAGAATTGAATGGAAAGAAAATACAACTAATAATGAAGTCTTAAAACAACTAAAAATGAAAAAGAGAACTACTAAAGACAATTAAAACAAGGCAAATGAGATTTTTGGGGCGTGTTAATAGACACAACAGCCTGCTAAAGGATATCTTGGAAGGGAAAATACAAGGTGGCAAAGGCAGACCAAGACTAACATGGACGAGTAACATCAACAAATGGACAAGTCTGTCTATGACAACCTGCACCATTAAAGCAAGAGACAGAGCGGAATGGCGCTCCATGGTAGCCAACCTTCGATGCTGCTACGGTACTCAATGATGCCATTAAAAATGATGCCCGGGCACCGACCCTGAAGCCTCTCCCCAGCTACGCCACTAATTCTTACAGGCGTCGTGGGATATGACATTTAACTTTCGGAAATTAAACAGGAATATCAGTATTTAACATCACTCGGGACGATCTACAAATAACAAATGAACAACACACATCACGACTGTTAGCCAAATACATGATTCGAAACCAAACCTTACGATCCAGTGGCTTGCAACTAGAGAAAGCCCACATGAGAAAATTGACAAACTGTTGGCGTCTGTTTCTCTGTCAGCTTCAACCATTGAAATGTGATGTTGTAGAGTTTCAGTGTTGTTGTAGAGTTTCAGGGATGTTGTAGAGTTTCAGTGTTGTTGTAGAGTTTCAGTGTTGTTGTAGAGCTTCAGTGATGTTGTTGTAGAGTTTCAGGGATGTTGTAGAGTTTCAGTGTTGTTGTAGAGTTTCAGTGTTGTTGTAGAGTTTTAGTGTTGTTGTAGACAATAACTCTTATTTAACTCTTCTTGTTGTAACAAGACAATTAACTATTTATTTCAAAATTACCTTTTATTATTTTTTTTAACCGATTGGATCTCATCGAGGGAGCCAATTCCTGCTGCTCTTGCCTCTCTGATCAATGTTCTTCTCTGTGTCTCTCTGGGTCGGCTTCTTTTCCTCTTACCTGTTGTTTCCCACATGAGGGCTTTGTTTTTATTTATATATATTTATATTAGACGGAAGATGTACAAAAGAGGTGAGATGCAGAATGGCTCAGGCAAAAGCAGCTTTCCAAAAAATGAGGAAGATACTATGCAATTCATTTTTGACAATAGAAACAAGAAAAAGAGTTCTTAAATGTTACGTAGAGCCAGTCTTAACATATGGATGTGAATCATGGACAATAGGACAACAGACAAGAAAATCACTGGAGTCTGTAGAAATGTGGTTTTACAGAGGAATGTTGAGAGTATCATGGACAGTTAAATAGAGTAATGAAGATGTTCTGCCTGAGGTCAAAGCAAAAAGAGAGCTAATTTCCAATATTAGGAAGAAACAATCATCATTTTAGGCCATGTAATGAGAAGAGAACAACTGGAATATATTGTAACAACTGGGAAAATGAGGGACGAAGAGATAGAGGGAAGCAAAGAGAAAAAAATAACAGACAGCTTAAGAGAATGGCTTGGCAGAAGGTCAACAACAGAAATGATAAATTACAGAGCCAATTACAACAAATGCGGGTACTGTAAAATCCTAAAATTTAGGATAAGCAAGAAAATCATGTTTTTATTTACCTCAAATACGCTTCTTCTTCTTCAATAAATATATAAAAAATAATAAATAATAAGCAAAAATCTGTCCTAAATGCATGACAGTAGGGCAAAAAAATGAGACTGAAGGTCGGTGAACAATAAGATTTCATGCAAAAGAATTACAGAAGTTCATCAGTTTCGATAATTAATAATCTCTGTGGGCACGAATATATAGAACAACAACAACTTAAATGGTTTGGCCACCTGGTCAGAATGAATCCTCGCCAACCACCATCAAGGGCGTTCTTCTCGAGAATGCATGGAAAAAGACCAAGAGGAAGACCCAGAAGAAGATGGATAGATGCTGTGACAGTGGCATGTTACAACAGAGGAAAATCACTTATTCAGACAGTTCGAGCAGCTCAAAAATGACAAATGATATAAACCACGACACCTTTCAGGTATCAGTGAAAAGAGAAAAGTAGTAGAAGAAGAAGAAGAAGAAGAAGTAGAAGAAGAAGAAGTAGAAGAAGTAGAAGAAGAAGAAGAAGAAGTAGAAGAAGAAGTGAGCACGAATTTCTGAACGAACTATAGTGACGAGTATTTTAAATTCGATACCACGCACGAATAAGATGGGTCGATGGAATATTAGAAGCGCTAGGAAACATAACAGCAGCAGAGGCGAACAGAAGAGCAGATTATATCTCCCCTCGACGCAGAAAGGCAAATGAGGAAGGAATGAAGAAGAAGAGAATATCACACAGGTCATGAAGGTTCAAGAAAAAGGTGCGCCAACTGGTACAGTTTCGATAATTTTTCAATTTATTTTTCTACCAACTCTGTGCTATCAGTGCCAGAATTGGACGCTGGACTCTAGAACAATAAGAAAGATAACGACCACCGAAATGAAATGTGTCAGAAGAATGACAGGAAACAGCTTAAGGGACAGAGTTAGAAACTCGAAATTGAACCAGCCATCGAATACATAAAGAAACAACAGATAAATTGGTTCGGCCACATAACAAGACAAAAAGAACTAACAATGACGCAAAGAGCCATAAACAAACGCTACGAAAACGCCAGATTAAGAGGAAGACCGAGAAAGAGATGGATAAGGGAATACTAGAGTCACTAGGAGGAATAACATCAGAAGAGGCCAACAGAAGAGCAAAGAATCGCAGATTGTTTCTCCCCTCGACGCCCACGGCAACAGAGGAAGGATAGAAGAAGAAGAAGAGCTGGTACAGATTGCGGACATAGAAGAAAGAAACGAAACAATATCGTTAACAAAAACACACAAAACAATTCATTTTGACGTCGGGATTTGGAGTCTCTTTCTGGATGTGGACAAAACAAGGGCAGATAATACCTGTTGTTGACGTGTCGATCTTTGCTCGTTTATTTAGTTTTATTGTCATCACTGCTGTTTACTTGTTTCCCCTTTGTTTCTGTTTGTTCTAGCGACCAAAGGGAGACGATTCTTGGTTACATCGCAACATCTGCTGCTGTAACGAAACATAAATTCATGCGAATCTGGACTGTCAATCTGTCTCTGACTCTAGTCGAAGTTACTGAACTTCATTTATGTATCTAAAGTAGTAGCAGTAGCCTCCGTTAGTCATAGTTGACTATGGTAGCCTCCATCAGTCATGGTTGACTATAGTAGCCTATGTCAGTCATAGTTGACTATAGTAACCTCCGTCAGTCATAATTGACTATAGTATCCTCCGTCAGTCATAGTTGACTATAGTAACCTCCGTCAGTCATAATTGACTATAGTAACCTCCGTCAGTCATAGATGACTATAGTATCCTCCGTCAGTCATAGTTGACTATAGTATCCTCCGTCAGTCATAGTTGACTATAGTAACCTCCGTCAGTCATAATTGACTATAGTAACCTCCGTCAGTCATAGTTGACTATAGTAACCTCCGTCAGTCATAGTTGACTATAGTATCCTCCGTCAGTCATAGTTGACTATAGTAACCTCCGTCAGTCATAATTGACTATAGTATCCTCCGTCAGTCATAGTTGACTATAGTATCCTCCGTCAGTCATAGTTGACTATAGTATCCTCCGTCAGTCATTGTTGACTATAGTATCCTCCGTTAGGCTTTTAATGAGCCGAATTGACAATAAAAAACAGAACACGCGGAGCTGAGTAATGAGTTGACTAGAATAACTTTATAACGAGACAATAATCCTGATTCTGACATTAGAGCCAATTCTGACCTATGGAATCGAATCATGGACAGTAGACACACAAATGAAAAGACGATTAGAGGCAACATGGATTGAATTTCTAAGAAGAATGTTGAAAGTTCCATGGACAGCTAAAAAGACCAAGGAGGTCATTCACAAAGAGGCCAACACAAAAAGGGAGTTCCTAAAAGAATATTAGAAAGAAACAATTACAATTTTAGGGCACATCATGAGAAGAGGAAAATTGGAATACTTGGTTACAACTGACAAAATACAGTAAAAGAGAGATCGCGGACGACAAAGAGAGAAGATTCTATAGTTCGTTCAGAAATTCGTGCCCATAGAGTTTATTAATTATCTCGGAAACTGTTTGATGAATTTCTGTAATTGTTTTTCGTGAAATCTTATTTTTTTCACCGACCTTCAGTCTGATTTTTTGCCCTACTGGCATGCATTTGGGAAAGAATTTTGCTTATCTGAGGTAAATAAAAATATGATTATCTTGCTTGTCCTCATTTTAGGATTTTACAATACCCACAATTGTTGTAATCAACTCACCAATTAAAAAGGCAAATTTCACGTGCACACCACACAATCTTAGCACCGTTTCGCACTCTTAACATGTAAGACCACGCCACTCCGAGATTTTTATTGGTAATTTCATTTCCGGTTTCTTGTTAAATTGGTCCAGAGGCGTATTTTGACAAAATATTTACTATTAATGAATATTCCTGTATGTGTGATAATTTTTAAGCTGTTGTGAAGTGACTACTTGATTTTTAAAACCTTGAAGAGTTAAAGTGTAAATTCATCACTATGCAAAAGGTAACTGTGTTATTGCACATGCACTTTTGCAAGGAATCTAAAAGGAGTCGGTTATATTAATTACTATTCAATGTAATACGGATACGCCTATGGCTTGCATTGTTAGAACATTTAAGATAAACTACAGTAAAATCGAATGTTTAGCGCACGCGGTTTGATATTTTCCTAAAATTATATTTAAAAAAATGATTTGTGCCAAATGTGGACTACATTTTTACTTAAATGTTATAAAATCTGAAGGTCGGTGGAAAAAATAAGATTTCACGAAAAAGATTACAGAAATTCATCAAACAGTTTCCGAGATAATTGATCAACTCTGGGGCACGAATTTGTGAACGAACTATAGATAGCTTGTGACGTGGCATGGAAAACAGTCAACAGCAAAATTGATACAATGTACTGTGTATAGAGAATTGTGGAAGGACATGCCCAGTTACGTCAACTGCTTTGGCGCATGATAGTGATCTGACCTGATCAAAAGCACATTGGATAGATCACAGCAAAATATAGACTTACTAAGGTCCGGTAGCATTCAATAAAAGCTGCCCCCGAACTCCCTCCCCTCCATCAATTACCGTGACGGTTGGCTGTGGGTCAGATATGGCGTCACGTGATCGACAATGGCACGTGTACTGACTGAACTCACTCCTTCGTGACGTTTCAATTACGCGGGACAACTCTGTCCTGCCCAAGTGTTCAAGGGAGTTAAAACCCTAAAAATATTCCTTCAAGTTGTGCCCAAACAACAAACACAACAAAGACAGTTTGCATTGTTCTCTTGTGGACTCAACACAAACTAAAACAACAAAATGCTCTTTTTTTTTCCTAAGTTGAGGAAGAAAGCCATTTCCATGTTTTGCAATTCCCAAATCGCGAATGCTGTCTGGTCGTTAAAGCCAAACTCGTTTGTTTCGTAAAATCTCTGTTCATTGACGAGGTGAACTGGTAAAACAGTTCTCCTTGTGACTGACAAACAGTTCAGATTTCGAACTGTTTCACAAAAGATGGAGTTGAATAGAACGTTTTGGCTAAAAATATTTAGTCGCAAATGTGTGTACTCCGTGTAAATATTGAGGTCTCTAGAATTATTTTAAAAAATCATTAGTCAAACTGTCAGAGTTTACGAATAAAAGAAATGTTACTCTTTGCACATTATTGGCACTTAATGTTAAATTATAGATTGCGAAGTGATGACATATGAAAGAGAAGAGATTAACTTTGTATAACAGCATCTTAAATTAATGAGATCGAAATTCAGATTTATGATGTTCGTCTGACGATTATATTTCATTGCTTGTTCGGAGATTAAAGTAGCTACTGCGATCGTGTTTTGGTATATCGGTTGCTTTCGTTTGAACTCAAGGATGGATAAGGTGTATGTGTGCATGTTGAAGATCGTGATAGTAATGGCTTTAATGGAGGTAAGGAAATAACATATTTAGAATTCTTCCTTTTTGTTATCAACTCTTTGGAATTTTACAGATCAATGATGATTTAAAAAAAAAAATATTCAACGCTGCATGGATACAACAGCAAGTCCCAGACGAGTGGAAACAGTCCATTATATTACCAATATGGAAAAAGAAGGGCAGCAGAAGGGACTGCAACCAATATAGAGGAATATCGCTATTAAGCCACACAGGGAAGTTATATGCCAAGATAGTTGAAAAAAGATTGAGACCAATTATAGACCCACAACTAAGCAATGCTCAGATGGGCTTCAGGAGGAACAGAGGTTGCACAGATGCCCTATTTATCATAAAACAACTAGCGGAGAAAACAATAGAGCATAATAAAACACTATATACAGCTTTTATTGACCAAGAAAAGGCGTTCGATAGGGTGGACAGGGAACAACTATGGTCCGTATTGCCCTTGTACGGAGTGAGTCACCACCTAGTAGAGATATGCAAGAGCCTCTATGAAAGTAGTCGCACTACAGTAAGATCTTCAGCAGGTTACTCTAAACATTTCACCATTACTCCGGAGTA
Source organism: Megaustenia siamemsis (assembly GCA_032433765.1). Classification (NCBI taxonomy): domain Eukaryota; kingdom Metazoa; phylum Mollusca; class Gastropoda; order Stylommatophora; family Ariophantidae; genus Megaustenia; species Megaustenia siamemsis. The sequence goes on from JAVIAB010000046.1 coordinate 7,136,682, forward strand.
AGACAAGGCTGCGTGCTTTCCCCCTTACTTTTCATCACATATATGGACAATATATGCAAATTAGCATGCCCAATCAAAGGAAGTATACTAACAAGGATGATAACAAACGATAACACAAAAGAGAACAAAATGTACGTACCAGAAAACAGCAGAAGAGAGAAATAAATAAATGAAATACTATTTGCAGACGACCAAGTTCTGAAACAAGAAACAACTGAGGACCTGCAAGAACATATCAACAGGCTAAACAACACTTGCAAACAATACAACATGAAGATCAACATAAACAAAACCGAAGTAATGGCAATAGCGAGAAAGAAAGAAAAACTAAACATCATAATAGATAAAGAGATTATCTAAGGAGCCAAACAAAAGAGATGATCTAAGGAGCCACATAAAAGAGATTATCTAAGTAGCCACATAAAAGAGATTATCCAAGGAGCCACATAAAAGAGATTATCTAAGGAGCCACATAAAAGAGATTATCTAAGGAGCCACATAAAAGAGATGATCTAAGGAGCCACATAAAAGAGATGATCTAAGGAGCCACATAAAAGAGATTATCTAAGGAGCCACATAAAAGAGATGATCTAAGGAGCCACATAAAAGAGATTATCTAAGGAGCCACATAAAAGAGATGATCTAAGGAGCCACATAAAAGAGATTATCTAAGGAGCCACATAAAAGAGATGATCTAAGGAGCCACATAAAAGAGATTATCTAAGGAGCCACATAAAAGAGATTATCCAAGGAGCCACATAAAAGAGCTTATCTAAGCAGCCACCCATGGCTGCCACGGAAGGTCTGAAAATGTCTCCTACTGAAATGTAAATGTTCTTTCTTTCTTTTTCTTTCTTTCTTTCTTTCTTTCTTTCTTTCTTTCTTTCTTTCTTTTTCTTTCTTTCTTTCTTTCTTTCTTTCTTTCTTTCTTTCTTTCTTTCTTTCTTTCTTTCTTTCTTTCTTTCTTTCTTTCTTTCTTTCTTCCTTCCTTCCTTCCTTTCATCTAATTTGTAGCTTGTCTCACCTAAATCTAAATCCGGTCTAACCAACCAACCAGCCAACCAACCAACCAACCAACCAACCAACCAACCACCAACCAACCAACCAACCAACCAACCAACCAACCAACCAACCAACCAACCAACCAACCAACCAAGCAAGCAACAAACCAACCAAGCAATATACCAACGAACACTAACCAACCAAGCAAGCAATATACCAACTAACACTAACCTACCAACCAACCAATCATCCAACCAACCAAGCAATATACCAACCAACCAACCAACTAAGCAATATACCAACCAACCAACCAACCAAGCAATATACCAACCAACCAACCAACCAAGCAATATACCAACCAACCAACCAACCAACCAAGCAATATACTTACCTACCTACCAGCCAACCAACCAAGCAATATACCTACCTACCAACCAACTAACCAACAAAGCAATATACATACCTACCTACCTACCTACCAACCAACCAACCAACCAACCAACCAACCAAGCAATATACCTACTTACCAACCAAGCAATATACCTACCAACCAACCAACCATCCAACCAACCAAGCAATATACAAATTAACCAACCAACCAACCAACCAATCAAGCAATATCCCACCAACCATCCAACCAACCAAACAATATACTATCCAACCAAATAACACACCTTAAGCTTGTACGAGAATGCTGTACCAATGTACCAGCCAACCAAAAACAAACCTAGAAACTAACCAACTAGTTAACCAACCTACCATCCAACCAACTAGCCAACCAACCATTCAAATAGACAGTCTAATAACACACCAACCAACCAACTAGCAAACTCAACCTATCAATCAATCTATCAACAAAACTACCAATCAACTTACTAACCAACCAAGCAAGCAATATACCAACCAAGCAATAAAGGTAAAAGTAAAGTACGAGACTTGAACCGCCATCATAGCACGTGAGTTTCCACCCATATGTGCTCGGCCGCCTATCCAGAAATGTTCGGAGAATTTTGTATAGTGTCGCCTCAAGCATCGACACTTACGATGCGAGGCGACATTTCTCACCTTCCCGGGGTAATACCCTGGTACCCATGTCTGCCAACGGCTGGGTCGACTGTGGGGGTATTTATTATTTTTTTTTCGAACCACGAGCACAATTAACACTGCTCCCAGCGGGAATCGAATAAGGGTTGTCCGAAAGTCTGTAGTCCAGTCGGGTGGTTTTCCCAACTAGGCTACCAAGGCCCCCCGCCCACCACCCAAGCAATATACCAACCAACCAAGCAATATGTCCACCAACCAAGCAATATACCAACCAACTAAGCAATATACCAACCAACCAAGCAATATACCAACCAACTAAGCAATATGTCAACCAGCCAAGAACAAAACCACCAACCAAGCAATATACCAACCAACTAAGCAATATGTCAACCAACTAAGAACAAAACCAACCAACCAAGCAATATACCAACCAACTAAGCAATATGTCAACCAACTAAGCAATATGTCAACCAACCAAGAACAAAACCAACCAACCAAGCAATATACCAACCAACTAAGCAATATGTCAACCAACTAAGCAATATGTCAATCAACCAAGCAATATACCAACCAACCAAGCAATATGTCAACCAACCAAGCAATATACCAACCAACCAAGCAATATGTCAACCAACCAAGCAATATACCAACCAACTAAGCAATATGTCAACCAACTAAGCAATATGTCAACCAACTAAGCAATATGTCAACCAACCAAGCAATATACCAACCAACTAAGCAATATGTCAACCAACTAAGCAATATGTCATTCAACCAAGCAATATACCAACCAACCAAGCAATATGTCAACCAACCAAGCAATATACCAACCAACTAAGCAATATGTCAACCAACTAAGCAATATGTCAACCAACTAAGCAATATGTCAACCAACCAAGCAATATACCAACCAACTAAGCAATATGTCAACCAACTAAGCAATATGTCAACCAACCAAGCAATATATCAACCAACCAAGCAATATGTCAATAACCAAGCAATATACCAACCAAGCGATATACCAGCTAACCAACCATCCAAGCAATATACCAACCAAATAACACATCTTTAGCTTGTACAAGAATGCTGGTATGCACAATTTTAAAATAGACAAACGAACGAACTATTATTGGAACTTAGACCGCTGAATTAAAATGGTAACCCTGCCGTTTCCTCTCTTTAAGATAACCCAAGCGATGACCACAGTGGAGATAAGGATTGACAGCATGGACGCCTCACAGACCACGCAGCCACAGTTCGAGTGCTGCAACACAGGCCTCTGCGCATGTCGATCCAGACTTCGCGCATGCGTGTTTGAGCGCGGGCAGCCGTTGTGTCCTGATGCAGAGCTTCAAGAAAGTGGAATCTTAGGTACGCATTTACATCATAGCCAACTATAGATCTGGGAGCCGCGATAGCTCAGTGGTTAGAACTGGACTACAAAGGACAAGAGGTAGGTTCGATCCCAACCGATGGCTTCCGGTTCACCCAGCCTTTAATGGGTACCTGATTTTTTTTCTGGGAAAGTAAAGCGGCACGGGCGTAATACCGACAACTATCTATCTATCTATTGACCTTTCGAGCCGTAGCCGGCCCATAGGACGTAGACCAAGATACTCCTCTTATTTGAATTTTTGTTCTAGCAGTTTTCAATTCTTTTAAAGATATTTTATCAAATCTCGCCATTTGTCTCTGTTCTGTGCAAGCAGCTCTATCTCATTGAGGGAGCCGATTCCTACTGCTCTTGCCTCTCTCATCAATGCTCTTCTCAGTGTCTCTCTGGGTCTACCTCTTTTTTTCTTACTTGTTGTTTCCCACATGAGGGCTTGCTTTGCTATTCGGTTATTATCTCTTCTCATCACATGTCCAACATATGACCATCGTCTTTTCTTTATTACTGAAGATATTAGTGGTTGATTGGCGATTTCTCTAATTTCCTCGTTTTTTTTTAATTCGTTCCACGCTATACCAAGTATTTTCCTTAGACATTTATTTTCGAATGCGTTCAACTTTGTTTCTATGTCTCTTGTTGTTTTCCTGCTGGAAATGATGGATAGATGGAGAAATTATTTTTCTCCGGCTTGATATAGAACCGTTGATCAGAGGTTTAACAAGACACTATCGTAAAAACAATTTTCTTAATGAAACGTAGACCTGATACAGAATGTGTAAAATACCGACCACATTACCCCAAAAATCATGTGCTGAAGGTCTGTAAAATTTATGGTCACTAACACCATATTCCCTATACGCCACTTGGCGTGACGGGGATACTTTATTTCTTTTTTTTTTTTTTTTACAACTATAGATTTACTAAGCCTACAGCTAGCGTACCCTTTTAAGATATAGGAGCCATAGACCTGATGTCGTCACTCCACCCACAATCGTCTCTGCTCGCAAAGCTGAAAAGATCACGCTAGTTGGAGGTTTTCCCAGAATTTCCTCATGCCCGCAGGCCTAAACAAGTCTATAGCTGGCTATAGTTTACACAATCCCAAACAGAGGCTATTTAGCACTAGCGCAAACGATTCACATCACAACATGATGGATTGCGTCAAATGGCGTAGGTGATCATGATTCTCCATAACCAACTGTATTTAGTGAGGATATTGCTCGCTATTCTTCTTATCAACAAACTCATATAGTGCCCCCAGTCCACTGTTCTTTTTATCAATAAACTAATATATTCCTATCAGTCCACCATTCTTCTTATCAATAAACTCACTTTTTGCCATCAGTCCACTATTCTTCTAATCAATAAACTAATCTGTTCTCTATCTATCTATACAGAGGTGAGATGCAGAATGGCTCAGGCAAAAGCAGCTTTCCAAAAAATGAGGAAGATACTATGCAATCCAATTTTGACAATAGAAACAAGAAAAAGAGTTCTTAAATAATGTAGAATCAGTCTTAACATATGGATGTGAATCATGGACAATAGGACAACAGACAAGGAAATCACTGCAGGCTGTAGAAATGTGGTTTTACGGAATTTGGTTATTTGGTTATGGAAGGCCCCGGTAACACTGCAAACGAATTAAAAATCCATAATTGCTCAACCGCCCGTGCCAGCGTAATCATCCGAATTAATATATCATCTCACAAACAAAGAAAGGTAACTGTAGTCCCCATCGTAGCAGTCCCAGCACACGCCAAAAGAAATAAGGCGAAACCGCGCAGAAAGTGAACACAGCCAACTGTTCCCTGTCATACGATATCATCATTCATCGTAAACAATTGGAATATCGAAACATGATCAAAACGGATGAAACATACAGCTCACGGTGTGCACAGAGCACTTAACTCAGTAGCTCCTGCAACAAGCCGGACTTGGAATATGAGGAAACTGCAACAAGGAACACTTTTCATGCATAGCCTTCAATGGTTCCTGCCGCCTATCCACCATATACCATGGAAGTTCACGTCCTCCTGAAAATGATGATCGTCATATTAAAAAAAAATGTATAGCGCTTGATGATGTTAGGCCATGGTTGTTGACAACAATTCCGAACATATAAACACACAGTTAGTCGCCAGATTATCCCTGTCGCACATCAAACAATAGACCGTAAGATTAGCGTCGGTCTTGGGATTTACGATAAGCCATTACGATGACGTAGCACACACAACACTGTCGCACGCACAATAATGACTCGCCCTATAGATTCCTGATTACTCTAGTGAATGCAGCCTACGACGAACAAAACACGGTGCAAGTTCCCTAAAGAGATGAAACTGCGGCTGACGAAGCAGTTCATATTAATGAGTGACATGTAAATAACTTGCGTCAAGCAATTCCAACTGCGGTCATGAACAGCACCAATGTGACGTAAGGTGCAGATCAAGTCTAGAACGGTGGAAGGTCGCATTCACAACACTTGATTTGTCGAAAATGGAATATTGCCGGCGTACGACACCGCTTTATCGGCGCAGATGTAATAAGTAGATCATCATTTTGACTTTAGCGGAGAAAAGTGCAATGGAGAACTGAAATTAATCAGATCCCGAATGCACTTTCTGCAGCGATCGAGAGAATAATACGGAATAATACAATTTATGGTCACTAACGCCATTCTTTACGGAATAATGTTGATAATACCATGGGCAACTAAGAATAGTAATAAAAACGTTCTGAAAGAGGTCAAAGAGAGATAATTTCCAATATTAGGAAGAAACAATCATCATTTTTTGGCCATCAAATGAGAAGAGAACAACTGGAATATATTGTAATAACGGGGAAAACTGAGGGGCGAAGAGACAGAGGGAAGCAAAGAGAAAAGATACCAGACAGCATAGGAGAATGGCTTGGCAGAAGGTCAACAACAGAAATGATAAATAACTGTCGAGATCGAATGTTGCGGAGACATGATCACCTACGCCAGCAAGCCCGGTACTTGATGATGATGATGATGATGATGAATCTATTCCCATCAATCCACCATTATTCCTATAAATAAACTCATCTACAGTCATCATTCCAATATTCTTCGTAATAATCTAATCTATTGCTATTAGTCCACCATTCTTGTATCAACAACCTCATCTATTGCCATCAGTCCACCGTTCTTCAATCAACAACCTCATCTATTGCCATCAGTCTACCATTCTTCTATCAACAACCTCATCTATTGCCATCAGTCCACCATTCTTCAATCAACAACCTCATCTATTGTCATCAGTCCACCGTTCTTCAATCAACAACCTCATCTATTGCCATCAGTCCACCGTTCTTGTATCAACAACCTCATCTATTGCCATCAGTCCACCGTTCTTGTATCAACAACCTCATCTATTGTCATCAGTCCACCGTTCTTCAATCAACAACCTCATCTATTGCCATCAGTCCACCGTTCTTCAATCAACAACCTCATCTATTGCCATCAGTCCACCGTTCTTCAATCAACAACCTCATCTATTGTCATCAGTCCACCGTTCTTCTATCAACAACCTCATCTATTGCCATCAGTCCACCGTTCTTCAATCAACAACCTCATCTATTGCCATCAGTCCACCGTTCTTCAATCAACAACCTCATCTATTGCCATCAGTCCACCGTTCTTCAATCAACAACCTCATCTATTGTCATCAATTTACACACTTCTTCTTATCAATAAACTCGCCTATTTCGACCAATCGAAATATATATTCATATTTAGAGATATATAATTGACTTTTCCCCTCATCTTTATATATATTTATTTATTAAATATGCAGGTTTTCTCGGTCTCTGTTGCCATCTCGCTGCGGGTAACTCATAGTTATTGATGTGTACATTTACTATATGTTGTTGTTGTTAGCATCATCATCACTGACCACGGAACAATGTCATGGGTGCTCCGATATCTGAGGAGAATCCTGACCCATGTGCACGAACTCCGTAGCACGGCCTGGAATCCATAGCGTGGGTAGGTTTCCGCTGACAATTTTGTCCGGGCAGCGGCCATATTTATGGCCTACCATTTCCAGTTTATCTGCCAAGGGTTCTTTAACGTGCGCGAGTGCACACGGGGGCCTCCTCTTTATTGCCGCTATTTGAGGCGGCTAGATGTCGGATCTAACTACCTTATTGGTTAGGGAAGGGTGACGTCATAAAGAAAGTACAGATTAATTTTTCATATTTTTTGAAAAATCACCACCGCATCTGGTTGGTTTTGAACCTGGTTGCTTAGGACGGTCCAGCACGGATAGTAGTTTCCAGTGGTTTAGACTGGAGACAAATAATAATAAATGAATATTATATTAGAGGGAAACTTCCGAGGCGATAATCAACGACCTGGAGGCGCTGTGCCAAGGAGTACGGAATAATCCTGCTTCGGATTATATATTGTTCTTCGTTTTTTTCTGTTGTTGAGTCATCATCATTGAGTGCCGTCTCCGCATCGAAAGTTGGCTACCATGGAGCGCCATTACGATCTATCTCTTGCTTTGATGGTGCAGATTGTCATAGATTGACTTGTCCATCTTTTGATGTTACTCGTCTATGTTAGTTTTGGTCTGCCTCTGCCTCTTTTACCTTGTATTTTCCCTTCCAATATTACTTTTATTAGGCTGTTATGTCTTTTAACGTGCCCCAAAAATCTCATTTGTCTTGTTTGAATTGTGTTTAGTAATTCTCTTTTCATTTTTAGTTGTTTCAAGACTTCATCGTTTGTTTTCTTTTCTTTCCATCCAATTCTAACTATTCTTCTATAGATCCACATTTCAAAGGCTTCAATTTTCTGTTCTGTTTTCTTGTCTAATGTCAACTGATTATTTGTCATTTTTTCCAAGTGCTGTAAACATATCTCTTCCTCTGAATTGATTCGCTGATTATCGCCTCGGAAGTTTCCCTCTATTATAATATTCATTTATTATTATTTGTCTCCAGTCTAAACCACTAGAAACTGCTATCCGTGCTGTTTCGTCCAATAAATGTTTGTCTGCAACGCAAGTATTCAGCCCTACCCTAACCGGGATATACTTGTCTTAATAGGAAAGTACAGATACACAATTTATTTCCGAGCTGTGATCGCAGCCCTATGCTATAGTCATGAGAACACCTGCGTGAAAAACATCGCCAATGATGGCAAACTTTTTTAGCTAGCCGATTTGGCAGTGTTCCCTAGCGTTCGGCTTCTCGTAACAAGGCGCTGTGCCAAGAAGTACAGGTTCGATTTTGCTTCGGACCATATATTGTTCTTTGTTTTTTTTCTTCTGTTGTTGATTATTTGTCATTTTTCCGAGTGCTCTAAACATACCTCTTCCTCTGAAATGATTCGCTGATTATCGCCTCGGAAATTTCCCTCTATTATAATATTCATTTATTATTATTTGTATGCAACCTGGTTCCATCTTGCCCAGAGACTGTCGCCGTACCTCTAGAGCACCCAAGCCACTTACCATTTGTATTCTTGTTTAATGGTTATTGATTACTCGCTTTTGTGAACGAATATTATTTTTATATAAATAAATATTTCCCTGAATAGTAAGTAAACATAAGTAATGACCATATCAAAGAAACAAGAATCACCATCATGCAGCAACAAAATAAACAGGACAAATCTGAAACAAATGCAACGTTTGAAATACTTTGGCACAGTAATAACATCAGATGGAAGATGCACCACAGAAATAAAAAAAAACAGAATAGCTAAGGCCAGAAATAGCATTTCAGAAAATAAAAAATATCTTATACAACAAATCTATGTCAATAGAAGTAAGAAAGAGTGTTCATCGGTGCCGTATAGAACCAATTCTGACCCTAGGAAGCGAATCATGGACAGTAGACAAACAAATGAAAAAACGATTAGAGGCCACAAAGATGGGATTTCTCACTATAATCTTAAAAGTTCCCTGGACAGCTAAAAGACAAATGAAGAAATTCTCAAAGAGGCCAACACAAAAAAGGAGCTAATAAAAAACATCAGAAAGAAACAATCAACATTTTTTGAGCACATCACAAGAAGAGGAAAGCTGGAATACTTGGTTACAACTGGCAAAATAAAAGGAAAGAGAGATCGCGGACGACAAAGAGGAAATACTGGAAAGCTTGGTGTCATGGCATGGAAAACAGTCAACAACATAACTGATACGATGCACTGTATATAGAAAATTGTGGAAGGACATGATCGCCTACGCCAACCGGTATGGCATATGATGATGACTTTCTGGTGATGATGATGGTGATGATGATAACGATGATGGTGATGATGATGGTGATGATGATAACGATGATGGTGATGATGATGATGATGATGATAACGATGATGGTGATGATGATGGTGATGATGATGGTGATGGTGATGATGATGGTGATGATGATGGTGATGATGATGATGGTGATGATGATGGTGATGGTGATGATGATGGTGATGATGATGGTGATGATCATGGTGATGATCATGGTGATGATCATGGTGATGATGATAACGATGATGGTGATGATGATGGTGATGATGATGGTGATGATGATAACGATGATGGTGGTGATGATGATGATAATGATGGCGATGATGATGGTGATGATGATGGCGATGATGAGGATGGTGGTGATGATGATGTTGGAGATGATGGTGATGATGATAACGATGATGGTGGTGATGATGATGATAATGATGGTGATGATGATGGTGATGATGATAATGATTACGATGATGGTGGTGATGATGATGATAATGATGGCGATGATGATGGCGATGAGGATGGTGGTGATGATGATGTTGGAGATGATTGTGATGATGGTGATGATGAAGATGGTGGTGATGATGATGATAATGATGGTGATGATGATGATGTTGGAGATGATGGTGATGATAATGATGATGAAGATGGTGGTGATGATGGTGATGATGAAGATGATGGTGATGATGGTGATGATGAAGATGATGGTGATGATGGTGATGATGATAACGATGATTGTGATGAGGATGACGATGGCGATGATGAGGATGGTGGTGATAATGGTGATGATGATGGTGATGATGAGGATGGTGGTGATGATGGTGGTGATGGTGGTGATGATGAGGATGGTAATGATGATGGTGATGATGTTGGTGATGATGGTGGTGATGATGGTGGTGATGATGATCATAATGATGATTATGGTGATGATAATGGTAGTGCTGATAATGATAATTTTGATAGTGATGGTGGTGATGATGATTTTAGAATACTGTTCTGTTTCTTGCCATTCCTATAAGATCATTGCATGTCTTTCCCATCACCTTGATCTCTGCTTCCATCTGTCTTCTCTAATTATATCTTGGTCTTCCTCTTAGTCTTTTCCCATGGGGATACCAAAAAAGGACCTGTCGTATAATACTCTCACTTGGCTTCCGCAGTGTGTGTCCAATCCAGCGCCATGGTCTTCATTTTGTCTTTTTGTCCACTGGTATTTCATTAAGTTTTGATAACAATTAAATCCTCACTTAATACACATATCTTGAGTTTGTTCTCTTGGGGTGAACATTCTTTTTTATTTAAAAAATCACACAGGAGGATTGGTTTTACAACGGACGCCATCATTACTTACATTGGAGACAGCAGAGAAGGTTAATGTAAGTTAATGTACTACGTTTCTAAGCTCGTATAAGGTAAGGTGTGATTGTTATTGTTATTGTTATAGTTATTGTTATCATCATCATCAAGTACCGGGCCTGCTGGCGTAGGTGATCATGTCTCTCCACAACTTTCGAGCTCGACAGTTATTTATCATTTCTATTGTTGACCTTCTGCCAAGCCATTCTCTTAAGCTGTCTGGTATCTTTTCTCTTTGCTTCCCTCTATCTCTTTGCCCCTCTTTTTTCCCAGTTGTTACAATATATTCCAGCGGTTCCCTTCTCATTACATGGCCAACAAAATGATGATTGTTTCTTCCTAAAATTGGAAATTAGCTCTCTTTTTGCTTTGGCCTCTTTCAGAACGTTTTCATTACGCTTCTTAGCTAAAACTACATTTCTTCAGATTCCAGTGATTTTCTTGTCTGTTTTCCTATTGTCCATGATTCGCATCCATATGTTAAGACTGGCTCTACGTAACATTTAAGAACTCTTTTTCTTGTTTCTATTGTCAAAAATCGATTGCATAGTATCTTCCTCATTTTTCAGAAAGCTGCTTTTGCATGAGCCATTCTGCAAGTTATAGTTATTGTTATTGTTGTAATTATAGTTATAGTTATTGTTATTGTTATTGTTGTAATTATAGTTATAGTTATAGTTATTGTTATAGTTATTGTTATGGTTATTGTTATTGTTATTGTTGTAATTATAGTTATAGTTATTGTTATTGTTATGGTTATTGTTATTGTTATTGATATAGTTATTGTTATTGTTGTAATTATAGTTATAGTTATTGTTATAGTTAGTCCAAGGCCCCGGCATCATTGCAAAGGAGCTAAGATCCATAATTGCTAAACCGTCCATGCCAGTGGAATCATCCGTATTAAAACTCATTTCATTGAAGGATCAAAACACAGAGAAGGGCAGCTTCAGTACCCACTATAGCAGCTACAGCACACGTCAAAAGACATACGGTCAAGCGGCACCGAAAGTGAACGCAGCTGAGCTGTCCTTCTTCACACGATATCATCAATCATCGTAAACAATTGGAATATTGCAACAAGATCCACCACATCAGCTTCAAGGATCTAAGAATCAACGATTCGTGCTGGCCCTATAGTATTCATCATCATCATTATCATCATCATCACCACCACCACCACCACCACCACCACCACCATCATCATCATCATCATCATCATCATCATCATCATCATCATCATCACCACCACCACCACCACCAACATCATCATCATCATCATCATCATCATCACCATCATCACCACCACTACCACCATCACCATCATCATCATCACCACCACCACCACCACCACCACCACCATCATCATCATCATCATCATCACCATCACCACCACCAACACCACCACCACCATCACCACTACCATCACAATCATCATCATCATCATCATCACCACCACCACCACCACCATCATCACCGCCACCACCACCACCACCACCATCATCATCACCATCATCACCACCACCACCACCACCATCATCATCATCATCATCATCATCACCACCACTACCATCACCACTACCACCACCATCATCATGATCACGACCACCACCATCATCATCATCCTCACCACCATCATCATCATCATCATCACCACCACCACCACCATCACCACTACCACCACCATCATCATCATCGTCATCATCACCATCATCACCATCATCACCACTATCACCACCGTCATCATCATCTTCATCATCACCATAATCATCATCACCACTATCATTACCACCACCATCATCATCACCACCATCACCACCATCATCATCATCATCACCACTACCACCACCATCATCATCATCATCATCACCATCATTAACACCACCACCATCATCATCATCATCGCCATCATTATCATCATCATCATCACCATCGTCACCATCAATATCACCATCATCATCACAATCATATTAGCATCATCATCACCATCAATTTCACCATCATCATCACAATCATTATCATCACAATCAGCACCATCAATTTCACCATCATCATCACAATCATCATCATCACAATCATCATCATCACCATCATCACCATCATTATCATCATCACCATCGTCACCATCAATATCACCATCATCATCACAATCATCATTAGCATCATCATCACCATCAATTTCACCATCATCATCACAATCATCATTAGCATCATCATCACCATCAATTTCACCATCATCATCACAATCATCATCATCACAATCATCATTAGCATCATCATCACCATCAATATCACCATCATCATCACAATCATCATCATCATCACCATCATCACCATCAATTTCACCATCATCATTAGCATCACCATTAGCATCATAATCATCATCAGCATCATCATTAGCATCACCATCAATTACACCATCATCATTAGCATCATCACCACCAGTTTCACCACCATCATCAGCATCATCATTAGCATCATCATCACCATCAATATCACCATCGCCATCATCACCATCATCATTATCATCATCATCATCACCACCAATTTCACCATTATTCATCAGCATCATCATTAGCATCATAATCACCATAATCACCATCAATTTCATCATCATCATCATCATCATCATCATCACCATCATCATCATCACCATCATCATCATCGTCATCATCACCATCATCATCATCATCGTCATCATCACCATCATCATCATCATCATCATCACCACTATCATCGTCATCACCACCATCATCACCATCATCACCATCATCACCATCACCATCATCACCATTATCATTACCACCACAATCACCACCATCATCATCATCTTCATCATCACCATCATCACCACCACTATCATCATCATCATCATTATCACCACCACCACCACCATAATCATCATCATCATCATCACCAACACCACCACCATCATCATCATCAACTTCACCATCATCACCATCATCACCATCATCACCATCATCACCACCACCACCACCATCATCATCACCATTATCATTACCATCACAACCACCACCATCATCACCATCATCATCATCACCACCACTACCACCACCACCACCATCATCATCACCATTATCATTACCACCACCACCACCATCATCACCACCACCATCATCATCACCATTAGCATTACCACCACCACCATCATCATCATCACCATTAACATTACCACCACCACCATCATCATCACCATTATCATTACCACCACCACCACCATTATCATCACCATTATCATTACCACCACCACCACCATCATCATCACTATCACCATCAATATCATCATCGCCAACATCATCATCAACAAGGTAAAGTGTGACTTTAACTTAAACAAACTACCTTCAGTAAATACAAACTCAGTGTTCCATCTCCCTCACACGTAATTCAAAGTAACTTGCTCCACACATGTAGATCAACATTTTTACCGCCTCGCAGATCAATGTTTAGTTAACCTAAGGAGTTTAGTGACAAACGACAAATCACAAAGAGCAGAAATAAACTCAAGATGCATCAGCGCTTGTCAAATCATTGGACAGCTATCACCACTACTATTGTCCAACAAGGGAAATAACTCTGAAGGCAAAACGGGCACTTTCTTCATCCCAACGTTGTGCTACCAATCCTGGACCCTAGATGCAAGAACAATAAGATAAATAACCTCTAGTGAGATGAAATGTGTTAAACGAATGACAGGGAACAGCATGAGAGATGAGATCAGAAATGACGAACTGATAAAAAGCGAGGAATAACCCCCGCAATAGAATAGATAAACAAACAGATAAAATGGTTTGGTCACATGACAAGACAGAAAGATAAAAACACAACACAAAGAGCCTTCAATAAACGTTGCGAGAACACCAGACCCAAGGGTCGACCACGAAAGAAATGTATTGACGGAATATTAGAAGCACTAAGAAACATAACAGAAGTAGAGACGAACAGAAGAGCAAAAGACCGCAAATTAAATCTCCTCTTGACACTGAAAGGCAAATCAGGAAGGAAAGAAGAAAATTGATCATACTCTAACACAAGAAAATATGGACCAAGTAACAGTATGTTAGTAGGAGTCGCGATAGCTCAGTGGTTAGTGAACTGGACTACAAAGGACGTAGATCCGATCCTGATCGACGGCTTCCGGGTGTACCCAGTCTTAAATGGGTACCGGATTTTTTTCTGAGAAAGTAAAGCGGCACGTGTGTAATACCGATCACATTACCCCTAAAATACTGTGTCGAAAGTCTATACAAATTATGGACACTAACACCATATTCCCCAAACGCCACACGGCGTTACGAGGCTCTTTATTTTTTGACTAAGTAAGTTAGTAAAGTAATGAAAAGACGATTAGAGGCCACAGAGATGGGATTTCTTAGAAGAATGTTGAAAGTTCCCTGGACAGCTAAAAAGACCAATGAGGAAGTTCTCGGAGAGACCAACACAAAAAGGGAGCTCTTAAAAACATCAGAAAGAAACAATCAACATTTTTCGGGCACATCATGAGAAGAGGAAAGTTGGAATACTTGGTTACAACTGGCAAAATAAAAGGAAAGAGAGATCGCGGACGACAAAGAGAGAAAATACTGGATAGCTTGGTGTCATGGCATGTAAAACAGCCAACAACAGAACTGATACGATGCACTGTAGATAGAAGATTGTGGAGGGACATGATCGCCTACGCCAACCGGTATGACACATGATGACGAAGTTAGTAAAGTAGACTCTTTTATAAAGTAAATTTGTCTTTTTTTTGAAGGATCCAAATCACAAATAAAAATAAATTTTTGTATAAAACTTTTGGATGTAAAATTACAAATAGAGCAAGTGGTTGGTTTAAAACCATGCAAGTTCCTTTGTGTTCACTCGATGACTAAAGGATCACCCCTCTTTGTCATCTGCCCTTAAAAGGATGTTAAGTGGGCGTGTCTGCGTTCTGTTGTAATTTGCAGTATACACTGTGATATTTGCGCTTTTCGGCCCAACACATCCGACTTCACCAAGACATTTTTGAGTACCAAGTTGTCTTCCCTCTTCGACCCCCGCCCGCTTGGCCAGACTAGACAGGTTAGTCTGTTTCTGGAAGCACCACGGAGAGGTGGAGCATGGTTTGAATGGTTCCGGTTCGCCGATCCTGACGCAAGCTATCAGCTGTGTGTCACTGAAAACCTTAGCTCTGCAGCTGTGATGCGCCCTTGCCTCCAACCATGCAAGTATTTGAAAATAGAATTATCTAACCTTGTTTGTGTTTTTTTAAAAGACGGGTTCTTTTACTCTTCCGGAAATAGCAAACCTCAGAGTATTCAGAAATTGAAATGTTCAGATGTTACCCACAGAAGTGTTTACATTTTATGATACAGCTTCTTATAAACACTTTTAATATGTAATATAAAAGGTGGGTGTGTTTTATTTTACTCGGAAGGTACACATGAGTTAAATCAAATAAAGTAGCAGTGGCGATGATTAGACATGTGCAGTTCGAACAGAGGAAGGACTGAGCTAATGTTTCCCAAAAGAAACTGGGGTTAAACAAGGATGTATTTTATCGCCCTTGTTATTTGGAGTTGTTATGGACTTCATAATGAAGAAATGTTGCACTGGTAATAAAGACATCGAATGGATACAAGGAGACCATTTGGAGGACCTCGACTTTGCTGATGACATAGTCCTCATCAGCAGTCAGATAAAAACGATGCAGGAAAACACAAATGAACTATCATCAATAGCCATCAAAATTAGGCTTGAGATCAATCATGACAAGACTAAAGTCATGAAAAGCTTAATTCTAACAGACGACAAAATATACATGGAAAACAGACCAGTGGAAGAGATCGATCACTTTATCTATCTTGGAAGTCACATTGATCGAGAAGGGGATACAAGTAAAGAAATTAGAATCAGAATAGCTAAAGCAGCAATGTCTTTCAGAAGCCTTGAAAAGTTGTGGAAATCAAAACTCATCAGTACAAACACAAAACTTAGACTATTCAAATCAAATGTACTATCAACCCTTACGTATGCGTGTAAAAGCTGGAAAACAACGACAGAGATAGAAACAAAGTTGAACACATTCGAAAATAAATGTCTAAGGAAAATACATGGTATAGGGTGGAACGAATTCAAAACAAACAAGGAAATTAGAGAAATCGCCAGGCAACCACTAATATCTTCAGTAATAAAGAAAAGACGATGGTCATATGTTGGGCATGTGATGAGAAGAGATAATAACCGAACAGCAAAGCAAGCCCTCATGTGGGAAACAGCGGGTAAGAGGAAAAGAGGAAGACCCAGAGAAACACTGAGAAGAACACTGATGAGAGAGGCAAGTGCAGCAGAAATCGGCTCCCTCAGTGAGATAGAGCTGCTTGCACAGAACAGAGACAAATGGCGAGATTTGATAAAATATCTTTAAAAGAATTGAAAACTGCTAGAACAAAAATTCAGATGAAGGAGTATCTTGGTCTACGCCCTATGGGCCGGCTACGGCTCGAAAGGTCAATAGTTAGATAGATACCAGTGGCGAACTACTGTGACATACATACATACACACATAGATACACACATACATACAGACACACATATACACACATATACACATATACACATACATACATATATTTTGGGGAAAAGATAACACAATTTATTATATAAGTAGCGTTTGATAGATACAATAATAGATAATATTTAGCAATCGAAAACCACTATCTCCAGTTCATTCTTTGTTGTATGCAGGGTCTTGGCATGCACGTGCAGATTGTGTATGGACCAATCAACGGGCGAGATTGGAACGTGCTGGGCAACTATTCGCTGGACTTGTCCTGTGAGTACTTATGGGGTCAATTTGTTCATTTTTATACTCACTCTCTTTTGAACATTTTAAAACCATGAAAATGGAAAGAAGAACAAAGTATAACGAGAGGGACGTACACACGTACACCTCCAACTATCAAGGAGGGACCAAGTCATAATACTTCGCCTAAGCACTGACCACAACAGAATGAGATACCACATGTTCACCAAACTCAAAATAGGAACTACCAGTCTATGCCACTGTACCCTGAATAACATGACAACAAAACATGTTTTGCATGATTGCCCCATGTACACAGACCTGAGAAGGACAGTGTGGTCCACACTACCCTCCCTGGAAGAGAAACTATATGGGGCAATCGAATCACTTAAACGGACAGCTGCCTTCATAAGAGAGTCCGGATTCCTAGTCTGAATAGGCCATGATCGCAGAAGAAGAAGATGAACAATTTAAAACATATTCTATGTCTAAAACAGCCAACAACATACAAGCTCAAAGACATAAGCTAATCATTGCTGAATGCTTGTATTAGTATCAACGAACACGAACTGATGAAGATCTCACTACACCCCTCCATGTGCGCCTGAAAGGAGACATATTCTGCATTCTTTTAAGGGATGAATATTCAATGGGGATAACCGTCTAGCTAACGTGTAAGAAAAGTGTTCTGGCGTGTTTGAGAAAAGGTAAAAGAAAGGCAAATATTTTAGAGGGAAAGGAAAACATTTGAGAGAGAAAGGCAAATATACATACATACATACATACAATCATATATATATATATATATATATATATATATATATATATATATATATATATATATATATATATATATAATGTTTATGTATGTTTACTGAAAGGAAGACAATACAACATTATTAACGTTTTGACAACAGGCCTTCATCAGCATAACAAGACAAGAAACACGCGAAAAGTAATTATATAGCTGCAGCGGATATTGAAAGGAGGCACCGGAGGTAACGGCTCATCTAATAGTTGATCAGAATACACAATACAATCACATTCCAGCTCAATGAGTTCAATGTCAGTGTACCACCAGCTACCGTATTCCCTAGTATAGCCGTGATATAGTTCAATGTCAGTGTACCACCAGCCACTGTATTCCCTAGTATAGCCGTGGTATAGTTCAATGTCAGTGTACCACAAGCCACCGTATTCCCTAGTATAGCCGTGATATAGTTCAACTCAAGCCGTTACTAATAAATAGGCTTCAATGTCTGTGGAGGTCAAACCTACTACAACCGTACAATGGTATCTATCGACCTCGCAGTGCGTATGTGAACTAGGTAGGCCATTTCTGCAATTAGCTCCCCGTTGCAGTGAGAACAAAAGAACGACTAATTTAGATGTCGTTCTATCTTTTTATTGAAAAATAAGTAGTGCCGATGGGGAGGCGAATTTATAAAGTGCCGGATGTAAGAATCACTCCGCTGTGTCTTTATATATTAAAAAAAAACATGAATAAAGCTGAAAGAGTTTTTAATTTACAGAAAACCCTTTTTTCTACTTATAACGCAAATAACTAACATATAATGATGTAATTATAATGATGTTAATTTAAGACAATATTTTAAGGAACTATAATACATAGCGCAAATTGCAGTAATGTTTATGTCGCAAATTATGAGGCTGAAGGTCAACGTAATAGTTCGGTATCACGTCCAGACCTCCTCAAGTTTTGAACTCACCGTGCGCCGCTGTTGCATAGATATATTTATATTTTGCTTCAAAATGTACTGGAGTTTTTTTTTTTATAGTGATTTTAGGAGTTATATTGACACAGGGAGAGAGAGAGAGAGAGAGAGAGAGAGAGAGAGAGAGAAAGAGTGACGGAGGCATGGAATGAAACAGTGTGGCCGAAAGAGAAAACGAAAGAAAATGTAAATTGTAAGTAGAAAAACAAGAAGAAAAAGGAATAAGAAAAATAAATTGTTTACAGCATGTCCATTAGAGAGAGAGATAGAGAGAGATGGATAGATAGAGAGAGATAGATAGAGAGAGAGAGAGAATAAGTGAGAGAATTAGCGATTAAGAGAAAGAGTAAGAAAGATAAATACGAAATATGTAACAAGAGATATGTAACTAAGATCTAAAGATGTAAGATCTATCACTTTAGAAAAAGAAAGTGAACGATAAATAGACACCGAAGTGATACCACAACGAATAGTTAAATCGTAACATAAAAGTATCGAAAGTTTTCATTAAAATTATAAATGTCTTCTTCAGCATTGCCACGGGGACCTAATTCCGACCAGGCTGGATGGGCGACCTTCAACCTTAACACAAGTCCGTTAATTAGAATGGATTTACAGGTCAAGGTCAGTAATTCGAATTGTAACAGGATTTAATTTTGATTAAAGGGTTGTTCGTTTATTCAATGATCTAATACGAAATATATTATATAGGATGCCTAATCTTATCGGAGTCAGAACAGGTAAATGAATTTAAATATCTGGGAACAATATTAACCTCAGATGGTAGATGTACAACAGAGGTGAGATGCAGAATGGCTCAGGCAAATGCAGCGTTCCTAAAAAAAAATTAGGACGATACTGTGCAATTCATTTTTGACAACAGAAACAAGAAAAAGAGTTCTTAAATGTTATGTAGAGCCAGTCTTTACATATGGATGTTAATTATGGACAATAGGACAACAAAATGTAAATCACTGGAGACGTAGAAATGTGGTTTACGGAAGAATGTTAAAAATACAATGGACAGCTAAGTAGAGTAATGAAAATGTTCTGAAAGAGGTCAAAGCAAAAAGAGAGCTAATTTCCAATATTAGGAAGAAACAATCATCATTCTTAGGCCACGTAATTAGAAGAGAACAACTGGATTATATTTAAACAACTGGGAAAATTGAGGGACGCCTCCAGAGTATATAAACACTCACACCTCCAGAGTATACAAACACTCACACCTCCAGAGTATACAAACACTTACACCTCCAGAGTATATAAACACTCACACCTCCAGAGTATACAAACACTTACACCTCCAGAGTATATAAACACTCACACCTCCAGAGTATACAAACACTTACACCTCCAGAGTATACAAACACTTACACCTCCAGAGTATATAAACACTCACACCTCCAGAGTATACAAACACTTACACCTCCAGAGTATATAAACACTCACACCTCCAGAGTATACAAACACTTACACCTCCAGAGTATATAAACACTCACATCTCCAGAGTATACAAACACTTACACCTCCAGAGTATATAAACACTCACACCTCCAGAGTATACAAACACTTACACCTCCAGAGTATACAAACACTCACACCTCCAGAGTATATAAACACTCACACCTCCAGAGTATACAAACACTCACACCTCCAGAGTATATAAACACTTACACCTCCAGAGTATATAAACACTCACACCTCCAGAGTATATAAACACTCACACCTCCAGAGTATATAAACACTCACATCTCCAGAGTATACAAACACTCACACCTCCAGAGTATATAAACACTCACACCTCCAGAGTATATAAACACTCACACCTCCAGAGTATATAAACACTCACAACTCCAGAATATATAAACACTCACACCTCCAGAGTATATAAACACTCACACCTCCAGAGTATACAAACACTTGCACCTCCAGAATATATAAACACTCACACCTCCAGAGTGTACAAACACTTGCACCTCCAGAGTATATAAACACTCACACCTCCAGAGTGTACAAACACGTTTCCAGCTTATCCTGTGTGAACGCATGCCTACAGGGCACTAACACTCACAAACGACAACCGTATTGTGTAGGCACCCTCACCAAAAAGTGAGCTGCGATAGCTCGCTGGTTAGAGAACTGGACTACTGAGGACAAGAGGTCGGGTTCGATCCTGATCGACAGCTTCCGGGTTCACCCAGCCTTAAATGGGTACCGGATTTTTTTCCTGGGAATGTAAAGCAGCACGGACGTAATACCGACCACATTACCCCAAAAATCATGTGCTGAAGGTCTGTAAAAATGATGGCCATTAACACCATATTCCCTATACGCCACTTGGCGTGATGGGGCTCTTTACTTTTTTTTTTTTTTTTAACTTACTCTCACCCAAATGACAAAGATCAGCAGAGAGGCGCGTCAGGGAGGCTGCGCTTCTCAATGTCCCAACAATTAAACGTCACACACACATACACACACAACAACAACAACAACAACAACAACAACAACAATAACAACAACAACAACAATAACAACAACAACAACAACAACACACATAACCATTCCACTTCCCATACACTGAACGAACTTCTATTCAAATGTCGTTGTTAATATCCTCATTAGTATCAGAAATATTGAGGAATTTCCTGGTGTGGTAGTTAGTAAGTTCGTTCGTTCGCTTTCGTCAGCTTTGACCTCTGACGAAGTCCCACCCACTCAATTTTGTGGGACTGAATTTTGCGTGTAAAGTCTGTTTTATCCCATTACAGGATGCCTCTCGCCATGCAGGCAGATTTACTCCGACTTCAGAGGTACTAATTTTTAGGGAATTAGTAAAACCCAGGTGTCCTCGCCAGGGTACGAACCCCGGCTGTTGCCGTGGTAAGCCAACCGCCTATCGATTGCGCTAACCGGACACCCAGTTAGTAAGTAAAGCGCCCCCGTCACGCCAAGTGGCGTATAGGGAATATAGTGTTAGTGACCATACATTTTACAGACCTCCAGCACAAGATTTTTTGGGTAATGTGGTCGATATTACGCCCGTACCGCTTTACTTTCCCATAAAAAAATCCGGTACCTATTTAAGGCTGGGGGAACCCGGAAGCCGTCGGTTGGAATCGAACCCTACCTCTGGTCATTTGTAGCCCAGTTCAAGTAGTTAGTAAGATAACAGTTAATTGAAATCCCCTTCCCACTTCGACAGTGGGTGGTGAAAGACATTAACAACCACTAGAATCAATACACACCTGGTTACTGTTTCACAAATTGGGTTAAAGTTTCTGTGAACAACTTCCTTGTTCCTTCTCTGCAGGTGTATTGCTCGCAGTTTTATTACGGACGGACGTGTTCTCTCACCTGTGTCCCGGTGTCATCCAGGTTCTCATGCAGCGCTGAAGGAAGACGCGTGTGCCTCGGTCCCTGGACAGGCGAGCTGTGTGACGTAGGTACGAAGTGCCGAATTCATCATGTGCCGCGCCGGTTGGCGCTGGCGATTATATACTTCCACAATCCGCAGTTCATCGTATCAATTCTGTTGTTGACTGTTTACCGAGCCCCGACACCAAACTATCTTGTATTTGTTTTCTTTGTCGTCTGCGATCTCTTTTTTTCTCCATTTTGCCAGTTGTAACCAGGAATTAAAATTTGTATCTTCTCATGATGTGCCCGAAAAATGTAGATTGTTTCTTCCTGAAGTTTTTTAGGAGTTCCCTTTCTGTGTTGGCATCTTTGGGAATGTCCTCGTTGGTCTTTCTAGTTGTCCAGGGAACTCTCAACATTCTTCCGAGATTGTCAAATCGAGCTCAGCGGGATTTGATCCCCGAACCTCGAGGTTGTGAAACCGAGCTCGCTACCTCTAAACCACAGACACCACCTACCTCTAAACCACAGACACCTACCTCTAAACCACAGACACCTACCTCTACACCACAGACAACTACCTCTAAACCACAGACACCTACCTCTACACCACAGACACCTACATCTACACCACAGACAACTACCTCTAAACCACAGACACCTACCTCTAAACCACAGACACCTACCTCTAAACCACAGACGCCTACCTCTAAACCACAGACACCTACATCTAAACCACAGAGACCCACTTCTAAACCACAGAAGCCCACTTCTAAACCACAAACACCTACCTCTAAACCACAGACACCCACCTCTAATCCACAGACACCCACCTCTAAACCACAGACACCCACCTCTAAACCACAGACACCTACCTCTAAACCACAGAAGCCCACTTCTAAACCACAAACACCTACATCTAAACCACAGACACCCACTTCTAAACCACAGACACCCACTTCTGAACCACAAACACCTACATCTAAACCACAGACACCCACTTCTAAACCACAGACACCCACTTCTGAACCACAAACACCTACATCTAAACCACAGACACCCACTTCTAAACCACAAACACCTACATCTAAACCACAGACACCCACTTCTAAACCACAGACACCCACCTCTAAATCACAAACACCCACCTCTAAACCATGGACGCCTACCTATAAACCACAGACACCCACCTCTAAACCACAAACACCCACCTTTACACCATGGACGCCTACCTCTAAACCATAAAGGCCTACCTCTAACAACAAATGTCTACCTCTAAACTACGGGCGCCTTCGTCTAAACCAGAGACGCCTACCTTTAAACTGAAACTCTAGATCATCTATACAGACAGATCTGTAAGACGACACCAAAGAAGTGCATGGACATTTACAGCACGCTCGGCAGGCAGAAAAGTCAAGGAAGACAGTGGCGCAAACGTTATCACCACGAGTAGCATAGTCGAGGGAGGTGATATCAGTCATCAGGGCATTCATCTGGTTAGAGTCATAAGACTACACCCACGTCTGCATGCTGAGTGATTCGATGAGCATGATAAGAAATGTGGAGGCGGGCTCTGTACGCACGCAATGGTTAGAGTCATTGCAGAAGTAAAAAAATGCGTTGGGTCACTTTTGTCTACGTCCCAGGACATGTGGAAATACGGGGAAATGAAAGAGCGGACAGGTTGGCTAGTTGCGCTATTGTTGAGGACGGTCAACCAATGGATCGGGCGGACGTCATCAATGCGTTCCGAGATGTTGGAAGGGCACAGGACTTCGACAACCACGAGTCCACTTCATTCCTTCGGATGTAAGAGATGGGAGTTAAGATGGGCAAAGCCAGAAGAGAGAAACTTAGTGGGCGTGTAAGAAGACTTATCAACCAACACAGAACTGGAGTCGTCAGTCGCTGGACGGGACTTGCTGAGGCTCTCAGCACCTATGGACATGTTCGGAGTGCAATGATGATGACCCGCAAATAACCCAATAACTCAAAAGGAACTAAATTTTAAGTGTTAATAATTTTTTCCATGGCAGCCGTATCCACATAGGTCCATCGCCACACAGGCAGATATCTCCGTCTCTGGAGTTACTCCAATATATTATATTAAAATATAACACATATATATATATATATATATATATATATATATATATATATATATATATATATATATATATATACTATTTTTACCGCCAATGAGTAATTGACGTTTCAAGCCGGGCCTCGCTGCTGAGAACAGGGCTGGTTGTCACAGAGAGAAATCACAAATAAAAAATCCCAATAGATACAGCCGGGATTTGAACTCAAAACTTCTCTATCTCGAGACCGGCGTCTTACATCGAGATCAACCAGTCCTCTTAGTCCCGGCTTGAAACATAAATTAGTCATCGACGGAAAAAATATGAGTACCTCCGAAGACGGAGCTATCTGCCTGTGCGGCTAGGGACCCCTGTGCACACGGCTGCGAAGGAAAAAAGAATTAACACGCAACATGAGTTCCTAGCCTCTAGGGACTTCGTCAGAGGTCAAAAACTGGCGAACGGAAAAAAAAAAAATATTCTCTGAGAAATGTTCTTAGTTTTGAAACATGGCGAGGATAATTCTGCTATAGAACTTTAACAATTATTATAAGAGAGGCTGGGATATATATATATATATCAAACATTAGTTTACATTTTTTTTTAAAAATCTTAAATTCCTTCCACATTCCAATCTCTCTCTCTCTCTCTCCCCCCCTCTCTCTCTCCACCCATTCAATCCTAACTAAATTATTTCCTTTAAGGTAATCCTTGTTTGTCGTTCCCTTGCCTGAACGACGGAACGTGTACAGCGGTAGGCAACACATTTATCTGTGCTTGCAACCCGCAGTATACAGGAAAGGATTGTTCCCGCGGTGAGTGATTATTTGTATAATTAAGCTTGATAATTTGAAGTTATAAAGATGGTGGTATAATTAGAGATTATAGCTGTTAAAGATTTTGTTATTTCAGTTTTCTTAGTGTTAATTTAAAGGATAGGGGACTAGTTGGTCTCGAGGCAAGACGCCGGCCTCGAGACAGAGAGGTTGTGAGTTCAAATCCCGGCTGCACCAGTTGGGGATTTTTATTTATGATTTCTCTCTGCGACAACCACCCCTGGTCTCAGCAGCGCGGCCCTGCTTGAAACGTCAATTACTCATGGACGGAAAAAATATGAGTACCTCCGAAGATTGAATAACATCTTTCATCATCACCACCATCATCATTATCATGATGTGCCGTACCGATTGGCGTGGGCGATCATGTCCTTCCACAATCCTCTATCTACAGTGTATCGTATCAGTTCTGTTGTTGACTGTTTTCCATGCTATGACACCAAGCTATCCAGTATTTTCTCTCTTTTTTGTCCGCGACTTCTTTTCCCTTTATTTTGCCAGTTGTAACCAAGTATCCCAACTTTCCACTTCTAATGATGCGTCCGAAAAATGTTGATTGTTAACATCTTTCATGGTATTCATTTTTTAATGTTGGAGTGTCTTTTATACGTTAAGGATTGAATAACATCTTTCTTGGTATTCATTTTTTAATGTTTGAGTGTCTTTTATACGTTAAGGATTGAATAACATCTTTCATGGTATTCATTTTTTAATGTTGGAGTGTCTTTTATACGTTAAGGATTGAATAACATCTTTCATGGTATTCATTTTTTAATGTTGGAGTGTCTTTTATACGTTAAGGATTGAATAACATCTTTCATGGTATTCATTTTTTAATGTTGGAGTGTCTTTTATACGTTAAGAATTGAATAACATCTTTCATGGTATTCATTTTTTAATGTTTGAGTGTCTTTTATACGTTAAGATTGAATAACATCTTTCATGGTATTCATTTTGTAATGTTGGAGTGTCTTTTATACGTTTAAGATTGAATAACATCTTTCATGGTATTCTTGTTAATGTTGGGGGTTTCTTTGTACCGTTAGATATGCTTCCTGCCATACCTATTCTTCTGTTTATATCTGCCTTTGGGAGCCGCGATAGCTCAGTTTAGTGAACTGGACTACAAAGGACAAGAGGTTCGATCCCAGCCGACGGCTTCCAGGTTCACCCTGCCTTAAATGGATACCGGATTTTTTTGGGAAAGTAAAGCGGCGCGGGCGAAATTACCGTCCACATTACCCCGAAAATCATGTGTTGAAGATCTGTAAAATATATGGTCACTAACACCATATTCCCTATACGCCACTTGGCGTGACGGGTCACTAACACCATATTCCCTATACGACACTTGGCGTGACGGGGGCTGTTTACTTTACTTTTATTTCCGCCTTTCATTTCGTGTCGCTCGATATCATATGTGGCCGTACACCCTGGAAACAGTTACTGACTCCCAACTTCGGTGAGTTCTGTAGATTCTATTTAAACTATTTATCTTTCATTGTCATCAGGTGCGACTCTAGTTGGCGTAGGCGATCATCACTCTCCACATCATTTGGTCTTTCATGCATGTCATAGTTTCAGTCAAAATAGCATTTCAGAAAATTCAACAAATCTATGTCAATAGAAATGAGAAAGAGAGTTTATCGGTGTTAAATGGAACCAATTCTGACCTATGGAGGCAAAACATGGACAGTAGACAAACAAACGAAAAGACGATTAGAGGCTACAGAGATGGGACTTCTCAGAAGAATATTTGAAAGTTCCCTGGACAGTTAAAAAGACCAATGAGGAAGTTCTCAAAGAGGCCAACACAAAATGGGAGCTCCTAAAAACATCAGAAAGAAACAATCAACATTTTTCGGGCACATCATGAGAAGAGGAAAGTTGGAATTCTTGGTTACAACTGGCAAAATAAAAGGAAAGAGAGATCGCAGATGGCAAAGAGAGGAAATACTGGATAGCTTGGTGTCATGGCATGGAAAACAGTCAACAATAGAACTGATTCGATGCCCTGTAGATAGAAGATTGTGGAAGGACATGATCGCCTACGCCAACCGGTAGGCACATGATGATAATTTCAATCGGTGATTCTTTAGTATATTCATCTAATGTTTTACTATAAGCCAAACTCCCATCCATCATGGCAGCCACTTATGAATCGGAGACTAAGGTGTCTAGGTCATGAAAGAAGAATGGCAAACAATCGTATTCCCGAAAAGATATTGCATGACGAACTAGGGACGGAAAGAGACCAGAGGATAGACTATACAAATATGGAAATCTGGTTGCAGATCGTAGCACACGGAGAACAATAAAATAAAATGGTACATCAACTTTCATGGAAGAACTGATATATATCTATCTTTCGTTCGCCTGAAGTATTGTCTATATCTGTTTATCGTTTCCTGTATAAATTTTACTGTCCTTTGTAATTCTTGCAGTGGCCCATACAGTTTTGTTTGTAGTGTTGCATCTATGGGCCAACGGATTTCCCACAGTCTGCTATATTTAGTGCAGTCTTGAAGTATGTGTTCAGCAGTCTGGGGCGCCTGTCCACATGTACACGTAGTTGAGGTACCGATCTTGAATTTTGTATACATGTGACTATGGAGTCGAGTGTGTCCTGTTCTTAGGCGTGTAATGATAACTTGTTCATATCAATTCACACCATCAAAAGCATCCCCACCCGGGGCCCGTCGTCCTCTGACCGATCTGACCATCTTTTTCCCATCATGGTATGTAATCGGTGCATCCAGCCGTGCGCCTGCCGAACCCTCCCCCGCCAACCGATCCGCACCCTCACCTCCCGGCATTCCACAGTGAGATGGGATCCACTGCAGGGCAACCCTGTGGTGCTTGCAGAGTTCAGTCAATAAGGTCTGCAGATGTGGTAATTTTCTTGACTGCAGTTCCTGTAGCACCGATCCTGTATCTGTCAAAAATTGAAAGGCTGTGGGCTAAGATTACTGTTCAGCAGTTTTTCTATTGCCAACTTTATTGCTTGGATTTCTGCATCAGAAGAACTGATATCAAATTCAGAAGATAAAAGGTGCAGGAAAAAGGAGACGGGGTCAGGCTCCAGGATTGTTCTCTCTGATGTTGAATTTGTCTATCCAATATTGGCAGATTCAGCCACGTCATCAGCTCACTCATATTTTATCAAACTACTGACTTATCATGATTGCTGGCTACCAACTGTCTATCTAATATTGGCAGATTCAGCCACGTCATCAGCTCACTCATATTTTATCAACCTACTGACTTATCATGATTGCTGGCTACCAACTGTCTATCTAATATTGGCAGATTCAGCCACGTCATCAGCTCACTCATATTTTATCAACCTACTGACTTATCATGATTGCTGGCTACCAACTGTCTGTCAAGACACTAAAGGTCATACTGTCATCATCATCATTGAGTGCCGTCTCCGCATCGAAGGTTAGCTACCATGGAACGCTATTCCACTCTCTCTTGCTTTGATGGTGCAGATTGTCATAGGATGACTTGTCCATCTTTTGATGTTACGCGTCCAATTTAGTCTTGGTCTGCCTTTGCCTCTTTTCCCTTGTATTTTCCCTTCCAATATTACTTTTATTTGGCTGTTGTGTCTTTTAACATGCCCCAAAAATTTCATTTGTCTTGTCTTAATTGTATTTATTAGTTCTCTTTTCATTTTTAGTTGTTTTAAAACTTCATCGTTTGTTATCTTTTCTTTCAATCCAATTCTACCTATTCTTCTATAAATTCACATTTCAA
Organism: Megaustenia siamemsis; assembly: GCA_032433765.1. NCBI lineage: Eukaryota > Metazoa > Mollusca > Gastropoda > Stylommatophora > Ariophantidae > Megaustenia > Megaustenia siamemsis. The sequence goes on from JAVIAB010000046.1 coordinate 7,166,323, forward strand.
AGGCTTCAGTTTTCTGGTCTAATGTCCATGTTTCTGCACCATACATGAATATTGAGAAGATGTAACATTTTGCTACTCTTAGTTTTAGCCCTGGTGTTATTTGTTTTGTTGTTAGTATATTTTTCATGGCATTAAAATAAATATAAAAAAAACTGTATATACATACAAACAAATCAACCAGTACAAGATGGCCGCGTGCCATATTTTGGCGTTTTAAAGAATGGACAATGGACAGGACTAATAATATAGCGAATAAAGAAGAGGAATAAAATCTATCATTTTAGTCTTTTAAAAATGCATTGAATGAGAAATATGGAGTCTCGTCGCTTCTTGTATAGGTGTAAACTCATGCTCATCAAGGCCATGCGCTGCAGGATCTACCTGTGTTGACCTGATACAGAACTTTACCTGTCTGTGTCCTGCCGACAGGACGGGGGCATTATGTGAAACAGGTAAATACTGTTGACTCTGTCATTCTTTGTTTAATCTTCTTCTTCTGCTTTCTCTTCTTTTTCACCTTCTTCGTCTTCTTTCTTTTACTCTTCCTTCTCTTCTCCTTCATGTTTCCTCTTCTCATACGTCTTCTTTTTCTTCTTTCTCTTCCTCTTCTTCTTTCCTCTTTCGTTTTGTAAGATGAGACGACAGAACTCTCGTCAACTTTTATTTAGAAAAGAAAGCACTGAAGATAACTATTATTATAATTTTTTTAAAAATTATTTGTATTGTTATTAATTTATTATTTTTTTTTATCAATTATTATTAATTAATTTATCGTCATTGTTATTGTTCTAATTGTGTTTAGTAGTTATCTTTCATTGTTAGTTGTTTTAAAACTTCATCGTTTGTTTTTTTTTCTTTCCATCCAATTCTACATATTCTTTTATAAATCAACATTTCAAAGGCTTCAATTTTCTGTTCCGTTTTCTGGTCTAATGTCCATGTTTCTGCACCAAACATGAATATCGAGAAGCTGTAATATTTTGCTATTCTTAGTTTTAGCCCTGGTATAATTTGTTTTGATGTTAGTACATTTTTCACACACACATTATTTGGCAGTTGGAAATCGAAAAGAGAAGGACAAATAAATGGTCGCTTCCCAGGCAAAAGTCATCATCATGTACCATACCGGTTGGCGTAGGCGATCATGTCCCTCCACAATCTTCTATCTACAGTGCATCGTATCAGTCCTGTTGTTGGCTGCTTTTCCTGCCATGACACCAAGCTATCCAGTATTTTCTCTCTTTGTCGTCTACGATCTCTCTTTCCTTTTATTTTGCCAGTTGTAACCAAGTATTCCAACTTTCCTTTTCTCATGATGTGGCCGAAAAATGTTGATTGTTTCTTTCTATGTTTTTTAGGAGCTGCCTTTTTGTGTTGGCCTCTTTGAGAACTTCCTCATTGGTCTTTTTAGCTGTCCAGGGAACTTTCAATATTTTTCTTAGAAATCCCATCTCTGTGGCCTCTAATCGTCTTTTCATTTGTTTGTCTACTGTCCATGATTCGCGTCCATAGGTCAGAATTGGTTCTATATAGCACCGATGAACTCTCTTTCTCATTTCAGGCAAAAATATAAGGAAAGAATGTCCCCAAAACGTTAAAACTCTCGTCGATAACAAAATATGAGAGTACCTCTGAAGTCGGAGAATATCTGCCTGTATGAGGGGGACACGTGATCACAAGGCTGCTAGTGTGAAAAATGTGAATAAAAAGAAATACAATCACTCGGGACTTGGCTAGAGGTATAAAGCTTTGGTTCTTTGGTTATGGAAGACCCCGGTATCACTGTAAACGAATTAAAATCCATAATTGCTCAACCGCCCGAGCCAGTGGAATCATCCGAATTACTAACTCATCTCCCAAACAAATAAAGGTAGTTGTAGTCCCCATCATAGCAGTCTCAGCACACGCCAAAAGACATAAGGCGAAACCGCACAGAAAGTGAACACAGCCAACTGTTCCCTGTCATACGATATCCTCATTCATCGTAAACAATTAGAATATTGAAACATGATCAAAACGGATGAAACACACAGCTCACGGTGTGCACAGAGCACAACTCAGTAGCTCATGCAACAAGTCGGACTTGGAATATGAGGAAACTGCAACAAGGAACACTTTGGATGCATAGCCTTCAATTGTTCCTGCCGCCTATCCACCATATTGACCGGAAGTTCACGTCCTCCTGAAAATGATGATAGTCATATTTTTTAAAATGCATAGCGCATGATGATGTTAGGACATTGTTTTTGACTCCAATTCCGAACATATAAAACACAGTTAGTCGTCAGAATATCCCTGGTCGCACATCAAACAACAGACCGTAAGATTTAGCGTATGGGCGGTCTAGGGATATTCGATGAGCCATTATAATATAAGAGAAAAAGAAGAATAACGCTGGCGAACGTAAACAAACAGTAGTCCCCTGGAGCTTCCCGGAGAAGCAACGTTGGAGTATGTAAACATAGAAACCGCTATATTCTTTCTATCTTCATAATTATTGCGACCCCGCATATCTATGACCATTTCCTCTCAAATGTTGAAAACTTTTTTATTTTTCGTTTCATAGATTTGACTGACTGCCGAGCGTTTGGGTGTACAAATAATGGACTGTGTACACAAAAGCGACCGTCTTCCAACTTCAGATGTGTGTGTCCTAAAGGGTTTACTGGAAACCGTTGCGAAGACGTTTTGTGCGCTCCCGGAATTTGCGCAAATGGCGGATCGTGCAGGGTTACCGGGAGAGCTTCATTTACCTGTGACTGTCTAGCAGGATTTAGAGGTCGAAGTTGTGAAGTATCGTCATCGTGTCAGCCTGATCCATGTCGCAACAATGGGCGATGTTTTACTGGCAAGAATGGAGGTTTCATTTGTCGATGTTCTGGTCCTTTCAGTGGAGAACTCTGCGAGAATTACGACGCATGCGCAACTAATCCCTGCAGTGAGCACGGGCATTGTCGGCGGCAGGAAGGTGGTGATGGGTTTTCGTGCGAGTGTCATGTGCAACATACAGGTCATCTCTGTGAAGTAGCGAACCCTTGTTATCCCAACCCGTGTCTTAACTCCGGAACGTGTGTAGCTAAAAATACAAACTTTGAATGTATGTGTTCAAAAGGATATTCCGGGCCTCGATGTCAATATTCAGATCCATGTTTCATGAATCCTTGTCAAAACGGAGGAACGTGTAGACAAAGCGAAAATAGCACTGGCGGTGCTTATGTTTGCGCATGCGCGGAGGGGTATACAGGAAAGAAATGTCGTGTTCACGTTGCGTGCAGCAATCGACCGTGTAGCAATAATGGAAGATGCTTCCCAGACGGTTCTTCTTATTTCTGCAGATGTGATCCTGGATATTCCGGGACAAACTGTGAGAATCGGACACCTTGTGCTTCAAATCCATGTAAAAATGGCGGTACTTGTTACGAAGCATCGTCCACGCACGTCTGTGCTTGTCCTCGGGGGTTCAGTGGTGCATTTTGTGAGTCCAGAGACCAAGGTCCGTGTAGTAGTGGTCCGTGTTTAAACTCAGGGTCTTGTGTCCAATCTGGAACCTCCTACTCCTGCATTTGTCTTCCAGGGTACACTGGACCAAGGTGTGAGAACCCCTATACCGATGTTTGCAATTCACGGCAGTGTCGTAATGGCGGATCTTGCTACTCATCCGGAAACTCCACGATTTGTGTGTGCCCGAAAGATTTCATTGGAGACTTTTGTGAGATCAGGAACCCGTGTACGCCTCTGCAAACTCAGTTGTGCGGTAATGATCCGAACTGCCAGGGGCGTTTCAAAAATATGTCCCGGCCTTGTGGCCGAACTGGAGAATGTCAGCCGTGTGGTAAGGGATTGCTGTGCGGTCCTAGCGGGAGAAATTATATCTGCGCGTGCAGTTCTGGATACTTGGGCGCTAATTGCGATGTGCTTGATCCGTGTTTAGCGAACGCTTTAGCATGTCCTGCTGGAAGGATTTGTGTTCCAATACCTGCACTGAGCACGTTTATCTGTCGTTGTGCTGGTGTTTCGACTGTCAACGGATGTGACGTCAACCAACCGTGTTCTCCTAACCCATGCTTAAATAATGGGGCATGTCAGTCACTATCATCATCATCAACATTGACACCGCTTAATTCACAGCAAACAACAGTAACTTATCGATGTTTATGTCCTTCGGGTTACACGGGACGAAACTGCGAGGTTACAGATGCTTGTAGTAACTTCCCTTGCCATAACAATGGAACTTGTGTTACTGACGTTTCTGGAACACTCGTGGGAGTTAGATGCCAATGTCCGATCGGTTACATGGGGTCGCGATGCGAGCAGCGTATCTCATGCAGGACACGCCCCTGCCTTCATAACGGAAAATGTATACCAGCAGCTGAGATCTTCCCAAATCTTCCTGATTCGAATAACCAAGACATGACGTGTGTGTGTCAACGCGGCTACATCGGGGTTCTTTGTGAGACAATTTTAGATTGTGGTTCATCGGCGTGTCTAAACGGTGGAGTTTGTCAAAGAAATGAATTAGGACACCTCGTTTGCGTGTGTGCTTCAGGATTTCTGGGACGTTTTTGCGACACTGCCCAAACGTGTGAAATAGTTCCGTGTCTTAATCGCGGTGTCTGTACACGCGGATTACCCCGTCTTGACGGCGGGTTATCGCCACCTACATGTATGTGTCAACACGGTTTCACAGGCACGCGCTGTGAGTACTTGGCAACATCATCATCATCATGTGACGCAATCAAGTGTCAGAACGGAGGAGTCTGTGTTCAAGATGGAAGTATGGCGGGTACGTGCCGATGTGGTAGAGGCTGGTATGGTAAAAGATGTGAGCTACATGACACAGAAGTGACTGACATGTGTCCTGTAAATTACTGTGTCAATGGCGGTACTTGCGTACTACGTCAAGGTAACCTACTTATTTACTGTACTCTTATTAGTAACGTAAATCTAAAAATACAATTTGCTGTACTCTTGTTACTAATATAAATATAAAAAAAACACCATTTGTTGTACTGGAGCCGCAATAGCTCAGTGGTTAGTGAACTGGACTACAAAGCTCAAGAGGTAGGGTTCGATCCCAACCGACGGCTTCCGGTTCACCCAGCCTTTAATGGGTACCGGATTTTTTTCTGGGAAAGTAAAGCGGCACGGGCGTAATACCGACCACATTACCCCAAAAATCATGTGCCGAGGGTCTGTAAAATTTGTAGTCACTAACACCATATTCCCTATACGCCACTTGGCGTGACGGGGGTACTTTACTTTTAAAACAATTTATTTACTGTACTCTTGTTGCTAATGTAAATATAAAAAAATACCATTTACTGTACTCTTGTTATTAACGTAAATGTAAACATACTATTTTCTGTACTATCGTTATTAACGCAAATGTAAAACTACCATTTACTGTACTCACGTTATTAATGTAAATATAAATTTACAATTTACTGTACTTTTATTTAAAGTAAATTAAAAAAAATACTGTGCTTAATTAATTCATTAATATAAATGTATAATAATACCATTTACTGTACTTTTGTTTTAACGTAAATCTAAAAAATACAATTTACTTTAGTCATTATATTAAACTAAATCTATTTAAAAAAAAAAAAACATTTATTTGGTTATTTCTCTCTTTTCTATATTAGTCTTGAATTCATTCCATTATAGATGAGATCGTTGGTTGCATGGCCATTTCTCTTATCTCTATATTAGTCTTGAATTCATTCCATTGTAGATGAGATCGTTGGTTGCATGGCCATTTCTCTTATCTCTATATTAGTCTTGAATTCATTCCATTGTAGATGAGATCGTTGGTTGCATGGCCATTTCTCTTATCTCTATATTAGTCTTGAATTCATTTCATTATAGATGAGATCGTTGGTTGCATGGCCATTTCTCTTATCTATATATTAGTCTTGAATTCATTCCATTATAGATGAGATCGTTGGTTGCATGGCCATTTATCTTATTAAAATATTATATTTATATTCATTTCATCACAGATCATTTGATTGCATAGTAATTTCTCTTATCTCAACATTAATCTTGAATTCATTCCATTGTAGATGAGATCATTGGTTGCATGCCCATTTCTCTTATCTCTATATTAGTCTTGAATTCATTCCATTGTAGATGAGATCATTGGTTGCATGGCCATTTCTCTTATCTCTATATTAGTCTTGAATTCATTCCATTGTAGATGAGATTACTGGTTGTTTGGCCATTTATCTTATTAAAATATTATATTTATATTCATTTCATCACAGATCATTTGATTGCATAGTAATTTCTCTTATCTCAACATTAATCTTGAATTCATTTCATTGTAGATGAGATCATTGTTTGCATGACCATTTCTCTTATCTCTATATTAGTCTTGAATTCATTCCATTGTAGATGAGATCATTGGTTGCATGACCATTTCTCTTATCTCTATATTAGTCTTGAATTCATTCCATTGTAGATGAGATCATTGGTTGCATGACCATTTCTCTTATCTCTATATTAGTCTTGAATTCATTCCAATTGTTGGTTGCACGGTCATTTCTCTTATTTCTACATTAGCTTGAATTCATTCCATTATAGATGAGATCATTTGTTGCATGGCCACTTCTCTTGTCTTGAATTATAGTTTTTAAAATTAAATATTAGTCTTGAATTCATTCTGTTGTACACAATCTTGACTCTGAGTATCCTCCTTCTGCATTTGTTTTCGAAAGAGTTCTCCCCCCTCTCCATAGCTTTTGTTTTCCCAACTGTCACTTCCCGTAGGTCAGGGTTGGTAATACACTCGAATTGAAAGTTCAATATAAGATGCAATACGGACATTGTTAATACATATACTAGCAATAACCAACAAGTAATATAAAAACATTGTTTCTTTTTCCAATAAATTAGGAACGCCAACATGTTTATGCCCCGTCGGATTTTCCGGGCATCTTGTCAATCTTCAAGTAACCCTTGTCTGAGTCATTTTACTTGTGCCAATGGGGGAACCTGTGTGTCACGCCCATTGTCCACGCCCACTTATTATTGCTTGTGTCCTATTGGCTACAGCGGTAAACATTGTCAGATACGACCCATTGATCCTTGCACACCGAATCCTTGTCACAACAAAGGGCAGTGCACTGTGGACGGTGGTAGAAGTGGATACGTTTGTAGGTAAGTGGAGCTAAATTAAGTTATCAGGGTGTCCCAAAAATGTGCACAACATGTGTCTGGATAGATGAACCAGATCTATGTAGGAGATCAACTATTCATTTAGTCAATGGGTGAGCGAGAGAGACAGAGAGAAAGGCAAGAGAGAGAGAGGAGAGAGAGAGAGAGAGAGAGAGAGAGAGAGAGAGAGGAAAGAGCGAAGGTCAAACCAGAGTACAAAGGATATTAATCCACTCACCACTCAAAAATAAAGGACAAATGGGAAAGGAAGAAGGAGAGGAAGAAGTAGAAAACAGAGGATTAAGGTGAAGAAGAAGGTGAAGAAGAAGAAGAAAAAAAAGAAGAAAAAAAAAGAGGAAGAAGTAAAAGAGGAAGAAGAAGAAAAAGAAAAAGAAGAAAAAAAAAGAAAAAGAAGAAGAAGAAAAAGAGGAAGAAGAAGAAGTAAAAGAGGAAGAAGAAGAAAAAGAAAAAGAAGAAAAAAAAGAAAAGAAGAAGAAGAAAAGAGGAAGAAGAAGAAGTAAAAGAGAAGAAGAAGAAAAAGAAAAAGAGGAAGAAGAAGAAAAAGAAAAAGAAGAAGAAGAAAAAGAAAAAGAGGAAGAAGAAGAAGTAAAAGAGGAAGAAGAAAAAGAAAAGAGGAAGAAGAAGAAAAAGAAAAAGAGGAAGAAGAAGAAAAAAGAAGAAGAAAAAGAAAAAGAGGAAGAAGAAGAAAAAGAAAAAGAGGAAGAAGAAGAAAAAGACAAAAGAGGAAGAAGAAGAAAAAAGAAGAAGAAGAAGAAGAAAAAGAGGAAGAAGAGGAAGAAGAGGAAGAAGAAGAAGAAAAAAAGAAGAAGTAGAAAAAGAAGAACAAGAAAAAAAGAACAAGAAAAAAGAAGTACAAGAAAAAAAGAACAAGAAAAAAGAAGAACAAGAAAAAAGAAGAACAAGAAGATAAAGAAGAACAATAAAACTCCGAGACAAGATGTCCTGTCGGAAAGTTCTACTCAAAGTACACAACGGATTAAGAATGTATGAGAAACTATCAGTGTATCAATAGCAACTCTGATTGTCACGTGATGGTGGTCTCTCCTATCTGAGTGGGGTCACACAATTTCGGGACTTTAGATCAGATGACGTCATTGAACGCGGGACACTCCCCTATCTGCTCAACCCCGTTCCAGCAAAAAAGAAAAATGTTCACCCCGATCGTTCATACCGTTCTCTTGAATGTATTAGGTTCTGTATGAATTATACACGAACTAATAATGCACACTTCTGGGTCGCTGTAACAGCCATCGCGGGCAACACGATCATTATGCGTCTGGCGCCAAAATCCGTGAAATTTCATGATCAGTGAGAGCGTGCTCCAAGAATCGGTGTACCAACAAATGCAGTCAGGCTTCCACTTAGGTGTAATACTCGATCAGACCGCAATTCAGTGGGTGGAAACATTTGCCGTCGAACACAGATCACACATCCTGTCTCAGGGCAGAGCCGGTACCGTTCCGCTTCAATCAGTGGCCAGTCGCCTGCAGCACTAACTCAGCGCGCGGTCCCATAACCACGTTGACTTTGTGATCAAGTGAATGTGACCGGATTACCGCTGTCGCCACAGACGAGCATCCAGACCAGAAGGAATTGTTTATAACCACACTGCAGCAACAATTCTAGCGCATCATTCTAGAGGAAGAGCTATTTTTACAGGGCTTGGAAACAAATCATCAATAATCAGCAACTGAAAAACAAAAAGAATATTATATGGTCCGAAACAGAGAACTGGTTGACTCGAGGCAAGACGCCGGCCTTGAAAAAGAGAGGTTGTGGGTTCAAATCACGGCTGAACCAGTTGGGATTTTTATTTATAATTTCTCTCTGCGGTAACCACCTGGCCTCAGCAGAGAGAAGGGGCTTGAAACGTCAATTACTCATCGACGAAAAAAAAATGTGAGTACCCCCGAAGACGGAGTTATCTGCGATATTTTTATCGCTGCAGAAATTCCGTTGGATTCTTGTCAACTTCGGGTTTCCGTTCCAATTTTCTGCATTCCAGTCGAAATGATGTTCTGCTTGTTATATCTGCGCCATTGAATTGGCGTTGCACGCACAGCAATGCTCCGTTTTGACAATTCAAGTGATGTGAATGCGCCTTCCAACGTCTAATGTTGATCTGCGTTTTACGTCACACAAAGTGCTGTTCAGTGACCATTTGACGGAGATGGTTGACGCAAGTTATTTACAAGTTCCAACGCATTAATGTGGTGGGCTCCGTCAAGTCAGCGTCTTTGGGAAGTTTGTACCATGTTTCGTTCGTTGTAGACTGCATTCAGTAGAGTAATCATGAATACATGGGGGCAGCCATATTGTGCGTGCTACGTCATCATATTGTTTCATCGTGTGTCCCAAGACCGACCATGCGCTAATCTTGCGTTTGGTGTGCATCGGGGATAATCTGAAGACAAACTGTGTTTTGTATGTCCGGTGTTGGAGTCAAACACGATGTTCTAACATCATCAAGCGCCATACATTTACTATGACGATCATCATTTTCAGGAGGACGTGATCTTCCGGGCAATGTGATGGATAGGCGGCAGGAACCATTGAAGGCTATGTTTGCAAAGTGTTCCTTGTTGCAGTTTCCTCATGTTCCAAGTCCGGCTTGTTGCAGGAGCTACTGAGTTAAGTGCTCTGTGCACACCGTGAGCTGTGTGTCTCATCCATTTTGATCATGTTTCGATACTCCAATTGTGTACGATGAATGATGATATCGTATGACAGGGAACAGTTGGCTGTGTTCACTTTCTGTGCGGTTTCGCCTTATGTCTTTTGGCGTGTGCTGAGACTGCTATGATGGGGACTACAGTTACCTTTCTTTGTTTGGAAAATGAGTTATAATTCGGATGATTCCACTGGCACGGGCGGTTGAGCAATTATGGATTTTAATTCGCTTGCAGTGATACCGAGGCCTTCCATAACCAATAACCAATAACGGAGTTATCTGCCTGTACGGCGAGGGACCCATGTGCACACGGCTGCCAGGGAAAAATGGATTAACAAGCAGAATTCAGTTCCTAGTCCCTAGGGACTTCGCCAGAGGTGAAAACTGGCGAACGCAAAAAAAAATAATAAATATAAAAATATGTCCCGAAGCAGGTTTGAACCAATCCACCTTGGCACAGCGCTTTGCCACGAGAAACCAAACGCTAGAGAACACGGCCAGCTCAACTCACTCAAAAATTAAGCTAAAGTTCCACTAGTCTTTAACGGAGATTTCGGAAATATCCATAAAACACTCGAGTCCAAACAGGCATTTAATACAAAATATACTGGCAATTGTTTTGTGGGCTTTCTCAAAGTGAGGCCTTACAGTCTCTGTATATATATGCCATTGATGTAAACATGGTCTATGAATGTTTCCTAGTAAATACATGAAAATGTTTCAACAAATAAAACAGGGCAAGGTTGTGTGCTGTCATCAGATTTGTTTAATATGTATAGTGAGATTATTTTAAGATCCATAAGGAGTATGCCTGGAATAACAATTGGAGATCATCATCATCATCATCGAGTGCCTTCTCCGCAACGAAGGTTGGCTACCATGGATCGCCATTCTACTCTGTTTCTTGCTTTGATGGTGAAGGTTGTCATAGGCTGATTTGTCCATCTTTTGATGTTACTCGTCTATGTTAGTCTTGGTCTGCCTCTGCCTCTATTACCTTGTATTTTCCCTCCAGGATTACTTTTAGTAGGCTGTTGTGTCTTTTAACATGGCCCAAAAATCTCATTTGTCTTGTTTGAATTGTGCTTAGTAGTTCTCTTTTCATTTTTAGTTGTTTTAAGACTTCATCGTTTGTTTTCTTTTCCTTCCATCCAATTCTACATATTCTTCTATATATCCACATTTCAAAGGCTTAAATTCTCTGTTCTGTTTTCTTGTCTAATGTCCATGTTTCTGCACCATATAGGAATATTGAGAAGATGTAACATTTTACTATTCTTAGTTTTAGCCCTGGTCTTATTTGTTTTGATGTTAGTATGTACTTCATGACACTGGAGGTCATAATATAAATAATCTAAGGTATGCTGATGATACAGTCTTAATCGCTAAGAGTGAAAATGAGTTACAAGAAATGTTGGACATTATAGTGAAAGAAAGCAAAAATAAAGGACTCAGCCTTAATAGCATAAATACAGAAGTAATGATAACAACAAAGAAAAAGACATCACCTCAGTGCAAAATAAAGACAAGTGGAACAATATTAAAACAGGTAAATGAATTTAAATATTTGGGAACTTTGTTTAACTCAGACGGAAGATTTGCAAAAGAGGTGAGATGCAGAATGGCTCAGGCAAAAGCAGCTTTCCAAAAAATAAGAAAGATACAATGCAATCTATTTTTGACAATAGAAACAAGAAAAGAGTTCTTAAATGTTATGTAGAGCCAGTCTTAACATATGGATGTGAATTATGGACAACAGACAAGAAAAGCACTGGAGTCAGTAGAAATGTAGTTTTACAGATGAATGTTGAGAGTACCATGGACAGCTAAGAAGAGTAATGAAAACGTTCTGAAAGAGGCCAAAGCAAAAAGAGAGCTAATTTCCAATATTAGGAAGAAACAATCATCATTTTTTGGCCATGTGATAAGAAGAGAACAACTGGAATATATTGTAACAACTGAAAACACTGAGGGACGAAGAGATAGAGGGAAGCAAAGCAAAAAGATACCAGACAGCTTAAGAGAATGGCTTGGCAGAAGGTCAACAATAGAAATGATAAATAACTGTCGAGCTCGAAAGTTGTGGAGAGACATGATCACCTACGCCAGCAGGCCCGGTACTTGATGATGACAAGTAAATACATACTATATAAACAAAAAGAGATGAACTCATTCGTGTATAGATTTCCATATAAACAAACATATCAACTTATTTTGTACAGATTTATATATAAACAGATATTTATTTTCGTTGATTCCTTTATAAAATTAATGAACCATATCATCTATAGTTATACAAGTACCTGCTGGCTGAGAGGGAAATCCCGGAATCACCCGAGATTTGTAACGTGCGAGCTATAGACGATTTACGTCATTTTACCCATTACCGCCCTTGCTCGCAATACGTCACAAACTTTGTGTGATTCTTCTCAGCCATTAGGCCTTATCAAATCTATAAATGACTAACTCATTTTTGTGTTGATTCCGAGCAGGTGTCAAAGTCCATTTACGGGGGACAACTGTGAAATAAAATCGGTGGGATCTTGCTTAACTCACCCTTGCAAAAATATGGGGACTTGCATGTGAGTAAGACAGTACCGACGTTTCACATTATTCTGCTGTGTGTCCTCAAGTAAGACAGTACCGATGTTTCACATTATTCTGCTGTGTGTCCTCAAGTAAGACAGTACCGACGTTTCACATTATTCTGCTGTGTGTCCTCAAGTAAGACAGTACCGATGTTTCACATTATTCTGCTGTGTGTCCTCAAGTAAGACAGTACCGATGTTTCACATTATTCTGCTGTGTGTCCTCAAGTAAGACAGTACCGACGTTTTACATTATTCTGCTGTGTGTCCTCAAGTAAGACAGTACCGATGTTTCACATTATTCTGCTGTGTCTCCTCAAGTAAGACAGTACCGACGTTTCACATTATTCTGCTGTGTGTCCTCAAGTAAGACAGTACCGACGTTTCACATTATTCTGCTGTGTGTCCTCAAGTAAGACAGTACCGATGTTTCACATTATTCTGTTGTGTGTCCTCAAGTAAGACAGTGCCAATGTTTCACATTATTCTGTTATGTGTCCTCAAGTAAGACAGTACCGATGTTTCACATTATTCTGTTATGTGTCCTCAAGTAAGACAGTACCAATGTTTCACATTATTCTGTTATGTGTCCTCAAGTAAGACAGTACCGATATTTCACATTATTCTGTTGTGTGTCCTCAAGTAAGACAGTACCGATGTTTCACATTATTCTGTTGTGTGTCCTCAAGTAAGACAGTGCCAATGTTTCACATTATTCTGTTATGTGTCCTCAAGTAAGACAGTACCGATGTTTCACATTATTCTGTTGTGTGTCCTCAAGTAAGACAGTACCGATGATTCACATTATTCTGTTATGTGTCCTCAAGTAAGACAGTACCGATGTTTCACATTATTCTGTTATGTCCTCAAGTAAGACAGTACCGATGTTTCACATTATTCTGTTATGTCCTCAAGTAAGACAGGACCGATGTTTCACATTATTCTGTTATGCGTCCTCAAGTAAGACAGTACCGATGTTTCACATTATTCTGTTATGCGTCCTCAAGTAAGACAGTACCGATGTTTCACATTATTCTGTTATGTCCTCAAGTAAGACAGTACCGATGTTTCACATTATTCTCTTGTGTTACCTCAAAGTCCTGAACTATTTTAAAACAAACAATATAAGACTTATCTATATCAATTACAGTGTATGTTCCGGTCTTGAATTGGCACTAAGTTTTCCCCCTGGGAAAGTAAGTCGGTCTGGCGTGATACTGACCACGTCCTCTATAAAATGCTCCACTATTCCTTGAAAAATATGGATGCTAACACCACATTCATTATTATGGGCTTTAAAGACGTGAGGGGAGCTCGTTCATTTGATTCTTCTTTCTTTCTTTCTTCTTTTCTCTTATACCGAAAGGTGTCGTGGTTTATATCATTTATTTCCTTTGTTGTTATATGTCTCTATCACTGCATCTATCCACCTTCTTCTAGGTCTTCCTCTTGGTCTTTTTTCCATGCATTCTCGAGAAGAACGCCCTTGATGGTGATTGGTGAGGATTCATTCTGACCAGGTGGCCCAACCATTTAAGTCAATTTTATTAGATATGTATAATGGCATGATCGTTTCCGGTTGTTTCCAAAATGGAGCAATTATTTTTCTCCGGCTTGGTATATAACCGTTGATCAGAGGTTTAACAAGCCGCTATCGTAAAAACGATGTTGTTAATGAAACGTAGACCTGATACAAAGAGCAGCAGGAGTCGGCTCCCTCAATGAGATAGAACTGCTTGCACAGAACAGAGACAGATGGCGAGATTTGATAAAATATCTTTAAAAGAAAACTGCTAGAACAAAAAATCCATATAGGAGAAGGTGTATCTTGGTCTACGCCCTATGGGCCGGTTACGGCTCGAAAGGTCAATAGATAGATAATGGCATTTGACGTCACGACAGACGGTTGGTAGCAAGCAATCATGATAAGTCAGTCTTCTACCTTTTTAGCTCCCAGTGGAGCATAGGTCTTCAACAAACACTTTCCAAGTCATTCTGTTTTTTGCCATTCTTTTAAGATCATTCCATGTCTTCCCCATCATCTTCATCTCTGCTTCCATCTGTCTTCTCCAAGAATTCCTTGGTCTTCCTCTTTGTCTTTTCCCCTGGGGATTCCAAAAAAGGGTCTGTGTGTAATACTCTCAGTTGGCTTCCGTAGTGTGCGTACTATCCAGCGACATCGTCTTAGCTGTATTTCTTTATCCACTGGTATTTGAACAGAAATGATAAATAACTGTCGAGATTGAAAGTTGTGGAGAGAGATGATCACCTGCGCCAGCAGACATGGCACTTTATAAAAAAGTAAAGTACCCCCGTCACGCTAAGTGGCATATATGGAATATGGTGTTAGTGACCATAAATTGTACAAACCTTCGGCACATGATTTTGGGGTAATGTCGGTATTACGCCCGTGTCAGTAGTGATAAGTCAGTAGTTTGGTAAAATATTAGTGTCTTATCCTGGATGTTTTACTGAACAGCTTCTCTCGTGACTACGTCTGCTAATACTGGATAGGCAGATTCGTCCACAGAATGAAAAAAAAGTGTATTTGTGGTGCTTGGCCTCATCTCCTTTCTCCTACGTCTTATGTCTTCAGATTTTGACTTTTGTCTTCGTGTGCTACGATCTGATGTCAGATTTATTCTTATTCTCCATGTGCTACAATCTGATGTCAGATTTATTCTTGTTCTCCTCCATGTGCTACAATCTGATGTCAGATTTATTCTTGTTCTCCACGTGCTACAATCTAATGTCAGATTTATTCTTGTTCTCCATGTGCTACGTTCTGATGTCAGATTTATTCTTGTTCTCCATGTGCTACGTTCTGATGTCAGATTTATTCTTGTTCTCCACGTGCTACAATCTGATGTCAGATTTATTCTTATTCTCCATGTGCTACAATCTGATGTCAGATTTATTCTTGTTCTCCATGTGCTACAATCTTATGTCAGATTTATTCTTGTTCTCCTCCACGTGCTACAATCTGATGTCAGATTTATTCTTGTTCTCCTCCACGTGCTACAATCTGATGTCAGATTTATTCTTGTTCTCCTCCACGTGCTACAATCTGATGTCAGATTTATTCTTGTTCTCCTCCACGTGCTACAATCTGATGTCAGATTTATTCTTGTTCTCCTCCACGTGCTACAATCTGATGTCAGATTTATTCTTGTTCTCCTCCACGTGCTACAATCTGATGTCAGATTTATTCTTGTTCTCCATGTGCTACAATCTGATGTCAGATTTATTCTTGTTCTCCTCCATGTGCTACAATCTGATGTCAGATTTATTCTTGTTCTCCTCCACGTGCTACAATCTGATGTCAGATTTATTCTTGTTCTCCTCCATGTGCTACAATCTGATGTCAGATTTATTCTTGTTCTCCTCCACGTGCTACAATCTGATGTCAGATTTATTCTTGTTCTCCTCCATGTGCTACAATCTGATGTCAGATTTATTCTTGTTCTCCTCCACGAGCTACAATCTGATGTCAGATTTATTCTTGTTCTCCTCCACGAGCTACAATCTGATGTCAGATTTATTCTTGTTCTCCTCCACGAGCTACAATCTGATGTCAGATTTATTCTTGTTCTCCACGTGCTACGATCTGATGTCAGATTTATTCTTGTTCTCCATGTGCTACGTTCTGATGTCAGATTTATTCTTGTTCTCCACGTGCTACAATCTGATGTCAGATTTATTCTTGTTCTCCACGTGCTACGATCTGATGTCAGATTTATTCTTATTCTCCATGTGCTACGATCTGATGTCAGATTTATTCTTATTCTCCATGTGCTACGATGTGATGTCAGATTTCACAATTTCTTTAACTGATATAGAATTCCCTCAACGAATGAAAAATGTGTACCCTAGAAAGTTAAGAAAGTTGATAGCGAATGGGACAGCGATAACATTTTATTATAAAAAGTGATCAAATTACCAATTCCCTTTTTGATGAAAAATAAATATTTATATCTGTATGTTTTTATTCATATTGGTATATAAATCTGTTGCTTTAACATAACTTTTATTACATTGCCACTAAAATGGATCACCGTATAAAAATAACCACGTGTAGGAGTCTGGCTCTAAGAAATGAACGAAATTAATATTGTTTATGTCTGTCAACAGAGAAATGCCGCCCATTTCCTTCATGTGTCGTTGTCTGCCAGGGTGGCGAGGTCCTAATTGTCAAATTTGGACAGGTGGGCGTGGTATATGTCTGTCAAACCATTGTTCTGGGCGGGGCGTTTGTTACCTTGGGCAAAACAACCAACCGGCATGTAGATGTCGACAGGCCTTTGGCGAGAGATGTGGTAGGTGTGAATGTGGTATCTATAAATAATTTATATAAAATGTGTCTTTTTCTATTTACCACAAAGTCTATGTCGACGGGCAAAGGTGATCATGGTATTTACTAACGCCACAACCGACAATGTAAAATGGCGCTCTCTTTTTGAGGGAAGTCGTTTGGAATCAGCACCTCTTATTGAGTTATTTGCGGGCCATCATCATTGCACACCAAACATGTCCATAGGTGCTCAGATTCCCTCCACAGCAAGTCCCGCAGTGTCCAGCGACTGACGTCTCCAGTTCTGTGTTGGTTGATAAGTCTTCTTACACGCCCACTAAGTTTCTCGTTTCTGGCTGTGCCCATCTTAACTCCCATCTCTTTCATTCGAAGGAGTGACGTGGACTCAAGGTTGTCAAAGTCCTATGTCCTTTGATGCACTAACTCGTTGCCTATGCTGAGAATTAGTATGCACGGTAGTCGACCGTCATAATTCTATCAACATAATTTTTGGATGGCTGGATTTTAGAATGAGCTGTGGCATGAGTGGAGCGGATATGGGGAATTCCCGACTACAGTGAAACTGATTCCATGAACAGAAGAGAACACGGATTTTCACAACATAATGTCCCGCTAGTCTATGAGCTATATAGAACAATGCTAGATTTACCAAACAAATGTTCGAGCAAATCAAGAACTTCTCGGGCGGGAGAACGTATAAGGGCCACGCCCACATCGATAACAGATTCAAGCTTGATGTAATTCTGGTGTTGACACTCAGTAATCTTTGCAAGAACAGCAATACAGTGAGCAGGAAGGGAAAGAGAAAAAAGACAACGTGGCAGAGAACAATGAGGAAAGATGCAGTGGTATCCAGACTTAGGGTACGCTGCGAGATATGAAATAGACAGTTGTGTTACATTATTTTATTGCAGCACTACAAGCCCGTGGTTGAGTGGTTAGTGTGATCACTTCCTGATTAGAAAGGTCTCAGTTCAAGTTCCCGGATCTAAGCTCCACAGGGAGTTGAAAAGAAGAAACAGGTTAATAGTCAAATGTAAGCAATATTCTTGCATCTTCAGACGTCCCATAGGAATTGTGTTCTTTGCTACCCATTCTCTATTCTGGGGGAGATGTTCGATCTTATCTAATGAGTCTATGCCCGGCCAACTTTGCTTCTCTTATAAGTGTTCTTTTCAGTGTCTCTCTATGTCTTCCTTTTTTCTGTATCTTGATTTTTCCCACAGAAGAACCTGTTTTAGAATTCTCTTGTCTCTTCTCAGCACATGTCCGTCCACCTGCTTTCATTAATTGTAGTTGAGAATCGTTGGTTGCATGGCCATTTCTCTTATTTCGATATTAGTCTTGAATTCTTCCATTATACACAGAGTATTTTTCTTAGGCATTTATCTTCAAAATCGTTTAGTTTTTTTCTCAATCTCTTTTGATGTTTTCCAGCTTTCACAAGCATAGGTAAGTGTTGATACGTTTGAGCTGAGTATTCTAGGTTTGGTTTTTTTGCTTAGTATTTTTTATTTCCTTATTTTATTCAACAAGAAAAAGAGTTCTTAAATGTTATGTAGAGCCAGTCTTAACATATGGATGTGAATCATGGACAATAGGACAACATACAAGAAAATCACTGGAGTCTGTAGAAATGTGGTTTTACAGAAGAATGTTGAGAATACCAAGGACAGCTAAGAAGAGTAATGACAACTTTCTGAAAGAGGTCAAAGCAAAAAGAGAGCTAAATTTCCAATATTAGGAAGAAACAATCATCATTTTTTGGTCATGCAATGAGAAGAGAACAACTGGAATATATTGTAACAACTGGGAAAATTGAGGGATGTAGAGATAGAGGGAAACAAATAGAAAAAATACCAGACAGCTTAAAAGAATGGCTTGGCAGAAGATCAACAACAGAAATGATAAATAACTGTCGAGATCGAAAGTTTTGGAGAGACATGATCACCTACACCAGCAGGCCCGGTATTTGATGATTTTATCCACATGTTTAAATTTCGTTGATGCTTTTGCTATCTTTCTTTGTTTCACCATCTGGCCCTATATTCCCATGCAATATCCATTGTGTTTCAGAATACACATGCGGCCTGTCACAGAGCGGCCTCTTCCCCCATCCGGGCGAGTGTTCCCTCTATGTTTCCTGTGTATGGGGCAACCCCTACGTCATGCAGTGTCCACGTCACGACTTGCACTTTAACCCCAAACTACGAATCTGTGATTGGTACGGACGCGCTGGTTGTAGGACAGACTTGAATATCGCCGACCAACAATATGCCGGAGTTCTATGGAGGATCAGAACCGATTAACACTTTCTCTCTGTCCTCACAATTTCTGATGCTTCATTAGATCTTGATTGGACATTGTTCTTTATCCTACAATCTTAATGTTCTATAACTTCATCAGCTCATGATCGTTTATCTATTTCTAAAATCTAGACTATCTGCTCTTGAAAAACATTAGGCCACGCTGTTAACTAAATTCCTTTGATGGTAGTCCTTAGAAAGTTCTTAGATTCTATCAACTCTTATTAAAACATCTTAGATTCTATCAACTCTTATTAAAACATCTTAGATTCTATCAACTCTTATTAAAACATCTTAGATTCTATCAACTCTTATTAAAACATCTTAGATTCTATCAACTCTTATTAAAAGTTCTTAGATTCTATCAACTCTTATTAAAAGTTCTTAGATTCTATCAACTCTTATTAAAACATCTTAGATTCTATCAACTCTTATTAAAACATCTTAGATTCTATCAACTCTTATTAAAACATCTTAGATTCTATCAACTCTTATTAAAACATCTTAGATTCTATCAACTCTTATTAAAAGTTCTTAGATTCTATCAACTCTTATTAAAACATCTTAGATTCTATCAACTCTTATTAAAACATCTTAGATTCTATCAACTCTTATTAAAAGTTCTTAGATTCTATCAACTCTTATTAAAACATCTTAGATTCTATCAACTCTTATTAAAACATCTTAGATTCTATCAACTCTTATTAAAAGTTCTTAGATTCTATCAACTCTTATTAAAAGTTCTTAGATTCTATCAACTCTTATTAAAACATCTTAGATTCTATCAACTCTTATTAAAACATCTTAGATTCTATCAACTCTTATTAAAACATCTTAGATTCTATCAACTCTTATTAAAACATCTTAGATTCTATCAACTTCATTCACAAATGCTGCACAAATTCCAAGATTTAAACTAAAATGTCACTTTTTGATGAAACAAGCAACTGTGTCATGAAGGATATCCAACTTGTGGGAGAGTAAGAAAACACAACTTGTGGGAGAGTAAGGAAACATAACTTGTGGAAGAGTAAGGAAACATAACTTGTGGGAGAGTAAGGAAACATAACTTGTGGGAGAGTAAGAAAACATAACTTGTGGAAGAGTAAGGAAGCATAACTTGTGGGAGAGTAAGAAAACACAACTTGTGGGAGAGTAAGAAAATATAACTTGTGGGAGAGTAAGAAAACATAACTTGTGGGAGAGTAAGAAAACATAACTTGTGGAAGAGTAAGGAAGCATAACTTGTGGGAGAGTAAGAAAACACAACTTGTGGGAGAGTAAGAAAATATAACTTGTGGGAGAGTAAGGAAGCATAACTTGTGGGAGAGTAAGAAAACATAACTTGTGGGAGAGTAAGAAAACATAACTTGTGGGAGAGTAAGGAAGCATAACTTGTGGGAGAGTAAGAAAACATAACTTGTGGGAGAGTAAGGAAGCATAACTTGTGGGAGAGTAAGGAAGCATAACTTGTGGGAGAGTAAGAAAACATAACTTGTGGGAGAGTAAGGAAGCATAACTTGTGGGAGAGTAAGAAAACATAACTTGTGGGATAGTAAGAAAACATAACTTGTGGGATAGTAAGAAAACATAACTTGTGGGAGAGTAAGAAAACATAACTTGTGGGAGAGTAAGGAAGCATAACTTGTTTAAGAGTAAGAAAATATAACCTGTGGGAGAGTAAGAAAACATAACTTGTGGGATAGTAAGAAAACATAACTTGTGGGATAGTAAGAAAACATAACTTGTGGGAGAGTAAGAAAATATAACCTGTGGGAGAGTAAGAAAATATAACCTGTGGGAGAGTTAGAAAACATAACTTGTGGGAGAGTAAGAAAATATAACTTGTGGGAGAGTAAGAAAATATAACTTGTGGGAGAGTAAGAAAATATAACTTGTGGGAGAGTAAGAAAATATAACTTGTGGGAGAGTAAGAAAATATAACTTGTGGGAGAGTAAGAAAATATAACTTGTGGGAGAGTAAGAAAATATAACTTGTGGGAGAGTAAGAAAACATAACTTGTGGGAGAGTAAGAAAACACAACTTGTGGGAGAGTAAGAAAACATAACTTGTGGGAGAGTAAGAAAACATAACTTGTTGGCCACAAACAACACACAACTTGCATGCCAAGAACAACACACAACCTGTGACAGAAATTTGGAAAAGTCAGTGAGGAGGTTAAAAAGGGAATAACAAAAAACAAAAGCTAAGGATAACAAAACATTGTGCAAGTAAATTGTACCAATTGTATATTTTAAATACAAAAATAACAAGTATAACAACTCACTGATAACATTTTAACTGTTAAACTCTAAAACATAAAATTAATACTTGTTTCATCATTATCATGTGCCATACAGGGTGGCATAGCTAATCATGTCCTTCCACAGTTCTCTATCCACAGTACATCATACCAATTCCCTTGTTGACTATTTACTGCGCCATGACTCCAAGCTATCTAGTATCTTCTCTCTTTGTCATCCATGATCTCTCTTTCCATGTATTTTGCTAGTTGTAACCAAGTATTCCTTGTTTAAAAGATTAAAAAAGAAAACTCCCTAACTCATAATTAATACCTGATTGTACACAAGATTTGGGTAATTTTCTTGTTTTCACTTCTTTCACGTAAACAGTTTACGTTTAGTCTGGTTAATTTAAAGTAAAATTTGACAAATTATTTTCACACAAGACAAAGAGGAAGACCAAAATATTCTTGGAGAAGATAAGTGGAAGCAGAGATGAAGATGATGGGGAAGACATGGAATGACCTTAAAGAATGGCGAAAAACAGAACAGCTTGGAAAGTGTTTGTTGAAGACCTATGCTCCACTGGGAGCTGAAAGGAAGAGGAGTAATATAAAAGTATTGCATATTTTCTGATTTCTGACGCAGGCTGCAGTGATTTTTAATATGACCCTTGGCTCTTTACAGATGGTTGGTAGCAAGCAATCATGATTTGTCAATAGTTTGTTAAAATATTAGTGTCTTATGCTGGATGCTGTTTTACCATGCAGCAACTCTCATGACTTCTTCAATTCCTCTTGTACCTGTTTGAGTGTCGAGGAAGATACAAAGTTCTAGGTCTCGCCCTTTCAGCAGCTTCAGTCATTGTTAATTGATGCTGTTGCATTATTTCATTGATATTGCAGATCATATCTGACCTGCCTCTTGTTCTTCTCCTCTTTTATTATATTACCTATGTATGGTAATTCTGTCACGACTGATCTGCCAATATTTGATAGACAGATTTGACCACAGAACGACAAATTGCATTTGTGGTGAGTGAAAGGACTGATAGTGGGCTGTTGTAACTATAGTGTTTTGCTGAGAGAGTCATAAGTTATTAAAGACTGAAAAACTGCTGTTCCTTGATTGTATATTAATATTGCAATAAATGCGATTCACCAATACCTGCACTGAAATGTATATCTCCTGATTATTTACAAAAGTTAAAACCAATAATACACCGCACTACCATTGTAAATATAAATAAAATGATAACAATTCAAATCTATGTTATTGTTATTTTTTTGGTCCATTACAGTGATCTTCTTCTTAGCATTCACCTGTTTGGTGGGCTGGATGGATGATTTGTGTTGCTAGTTTACAGCAGAGCTGTGATATCTGCGGCTACAGCCCATCACATCCGTCTTTGGAATTAGTCAAATTTTGCTTAACAATTTATGCCCAGACAATGGTCATATTTGATTTACTTTTTACAATTTTTAACTGCAAAGGATTCTTTAAGACACATAAATTAAACGTAAAGCGGTATGGAGCAGCTAAACTAATAGAAAGACAAGACAAATTATGTTTCGACAAAAGCCATCATTAAGTGTAACAAATGAACTATACAAATTGTATGTTTATTTTATATGTTTTCTGCAGCAATACTCGCAGCCCCACATAGTATTTAGTATTTTGTGTATTTTATATGTTTTCTGTAGCAATACTTGCAGCCTCACATTGTATTTAGTATATTTATATGAGTGCTTGTCTCCGTTCTTTAATAATATACCCCTGTGTACATGGGACCTGTTTTTTTGTCATTTTTCGCGAGGGCTAGACATCGGATCTCACTATCCAGAGATCAGTATGGGTGATAGGTTAGCATCACGCCACGCAGACTTACTTGTCCAGAAATAATCTCTGCTACCCATTTACAGAGGCTGGGTGAACCACAGCTGGTTGTTCCTTCCTGATATTGATAATAATCTATCCTTTTACTTTTGCCTCTTTCAGACTGCTTCCATTTCTCTTTTAATTAACCTGTGCAAGGTATTCTCAACATCACTCGTTTAAACAACATATTTTTTAGTAAGAAAGTTGGTAAATATATTTAATACAGGCCAGCATAATGTATAAATGAATATCAAAAAGACTAAAACTATGATCATAAACAAAGAAAATTCTCAAGACCTACAATTAAATATCACAGTTGAGGGAATACATCTGGAGACAGTCTAGAGCTACAACTACCTGGGACATATTATAACCAATGATGGAAAATGCAAAACTGAAATAAACAAAAGAATAGGTATGGCAAAAAGTAATTTTAATGCCATGAAAAATATACTAACAACAAAACAAATATCAACAGGGCTGAAACTAAGAATGGCAAAATGTTACATCTTCTCAATATTCCTGTATGGTGCAGAAACGTGGACATTAGACAAGAAAACAGAACAGAAAATTGAAGCCTATGAAATGTGGATTTATAGAAATATAGGTAGAATTGGATGGAAACAAAAGATAACAAACGATAACGTTTTAAAACAACTGAAAATAAAAGAGAACTACTAAATACAATTAAGACAAGACAAATGAAATTTTTGGGGCATGTTAAAAGACACAACAGCATACTAAAAGTAATATTGGAAGAAAAATACAAGGTAAAAGAGGCAGAGGCAGACCAAGACTAACATGGACGAGTAATATCAAAAGATGGTCAAGTCAATCTATGACAGCCTGCACCATCAAAGCAAGAAACAGAGTAGAATGACGATCCATGGTAGCCAACCTTCGTTGCGAAGAAGCCACACGAAGATGATGATAATGTATACAAGGGCTTTGGCTGAAGGGTCATAGTTTTATCTTGTCTCTCTCTGTAGGTGTAGCCTCTTGATAGCATTCTAAAGTTTATTTCTCATGCTCTCCAGCTTTACTTGTGGGCCCACATAATATTTTATATTTATATCTCCTCATAGCATATGTACTTCTCACAAATATTAATTGAAAAAAAAAAAGATGATTCGTCTGAATAATTTAATTAACACACAGAAAAGGCACAATAATCCTATTCTTAACTCTAGATTACGATAGGGCAGTAAAAATGGCTGCATCAAAATACAAATTCTTCAAAATTTGACAGTTTGTGAGGGTCAAATATTACACACACACCCCCCTCCCCCATGCACCTTCCTAATTAGTACTTCCAGCGACCCCTGAGTTTGGATTTGCTTCCTTTGGTGTTGGATCCACACCCCCCCCAATTTCCAGAGATACGTGAGATCATATCATGTGAAAAAAAAAAAAAAATCACCAACTTTTAAGAAATTGGTAGTTATCCTTTCATTTTTTTCTGTGACTAGGGAAATTTCCTCAATCATTGTCTGACATCAAACAACCATTTGTAACTCGGGAAATGCAGCGAATAATGCTATGAGGTAGCCGAACATACCGACGGACTTACGGACTCCATATTGATCAACAATGTAATACGTCTGGTCCAATTCAGGTTATAGATCCACCTGAGCCAGAAAATCTGCGCATATGTGTCTTTCCTAATGTAAACACACACAGCTGTGTGTCAAAAGTTCACAGAAAATACTATTTTTAGAGCTCCTAATGTTACAATTAAGTGGTAATTTAGTGATATTTACTACGGTATCATAAACATGTGAGTTACATAAAGACATCGTAATCTAGCGTTAAATAAACATTAAAGTAAATGCAGAAAATTCATAAAAAGAATAACAACTTTTACAATCATAAATTTAATTCTCTTTGGGAATCAAGGGGAGAGAAATACCATTCCACCTTACTTGATGAGACATCATTAATGTTTGCTGGATTCCACTGTGGCTTATTGTCCTTGTCTATCAGAACTATAAATAAAAATAAGTAGTAGGGAAATGACAAGAAGGTAATCAAAGACAAAAATAATTGGACAAAACAAAACAAAAAGTAAATTTAACTCTTTCTGTATATTTCGCAG
Source organism: Megaustenia siamemsis (assembly GCA_032433765.1). Lineage (NCBI taxonomy): Eukaryota > Metazoa > Mollusca > Gastropoda > Stylommatophora > Ariophantidae > Megaustenia > Megaustenia siamemsis. The sequence goes on from JAVIAB010000046.1 coordinate 7,191,596, forward strand.
CACAGGGCGCCATGCTCAATTTGATTATTGTGAACGCCATCAAACCATATTCTTTTTACATGTCTTGTATCATCTGGATATTGGTGAAATCTAATACCATGTTCAATTAACTTAACATTCATATATAATATGTTAGATAAATATAAATATGTCGATTGATTCTTAAAATCATGAATAATTTTGTCTCTGAAATCTCATCCGTTGTGTCGATAAAAAGCTTCAGTACGGAAAGAGTTAATAGAAAAAAGGTGAAAATGTAAAAAAATATTTCCTTAGAAACATGATTGGATTTAATGATAAATTCTTTCAATAGCCACAGCCTGTCTTTAAACAACTCAATACTATAAATGGGGTTGGACTGGTTGGTCTTGAGGCAAGACACTGGTCTCAAGACAGGGAGGTTGTTAAGTTCAAATCCGGGCTGCACCAGATCAGATTTTTATTTATGATTTCTCTCTGCAGCAACCACCACTGGTAACACTGGCCCGGTTTGAAACGTCCATTATTCATCAATAGAAAATATTGGAAGCCGCGATAGCTTGTGGCTAATGAACTGGACTACAAAGGACAAAAGGTAGGGTTCGATCCCAACCAACGGCTTCCGGGTTCACCCAACCTTAAATGGGTACCGGATTTTTTCTGGGAAAGTAAAGCGGCACGGGCGTAATACCGACCACATTATCCCAAAAATCATTCGCTGAAGGTCTGTAAAATTTATGGTCACTAACACCATATTCATGAAAAGACTAAAGTCATGAAAAGTTTAATTCCAACAAGTGACAAAATATACATGGAAAACAAACCAGTAGAAGAGATCGATCACTTTATCTATCTTGGAAGTCACATTGATCGAGAAGGGGATACGAGCAAAGAAATTAGAATCAGACTGGCTAAAGCAGCAATGTCTTTCAGAAGCCTTGAAAAGTTGTGGAAATCAAAACTCATTAGCACAAACACAAAACTTAGGCTATTCAAATCAAATGTACTATCAACCCTTACGTATGCGTGTGAAAGCTGGAAAACAACAAGAGATATAGAAACAAAGTTGAACGCATTCGAAAATAAATGTCTAAGGAAAATACTTGGTATAGAATGGAACGAATTCAAAACAAACGAGGAAATTAGAGAAATCGCCAATCAACCACTAATATCTTCAGTAATAAAGAAAAGACGATGGTCATACGTTGGACATGTGATGAGAAGAGATAATAATCGAATAGCAAAGCAAGCCCTCATATGGGAAACAACAGGTAAAAGAAAAAGAGGAAGACCCAGGGAGACACTGAGAAGAACATTGATGAGAGAGGCAAGAGCAGCAGGAATCGGCTCCCTCAATGAGATAGAACTGCTTGCACAGAACAGAGACAGATGGCGAGATTTGATAAAATATCTTTAAAAGAAAACTATCTATTGACCTTTCGAGCCGTAACCGGCCCATAGGGCGTAGACCAAGATACACCTTCTCCTATATGAATTTTTGTTCTAGCAGTTTTCTTTTAAAGATATTTTATTAAATCTCGCCATCTGTCTCTGTTCTGTGCAAGCAGTTCTATCTCATTGAGGGAGCCGATTCCTGCTGCTCTTGCCTCTCTCATCAATGTTCTTCTCAGTGTCTCCCTGGGTCTTCCTCTTTTTCTTTTACCTGTTGTTTCCCATATGAGGGCTTGCTTTGCTATTCGATTATTATCTCTTCTCATCACATGTCCAACGTATGACCATCGTCTTTTCTTTATTACTGAAGATATTAGTGGTTGATTGGCGATTTCTCTAATTTCCTCGTTTGTTTTGAATTCGTTCCATTCTATACCAAGTATTTTCCTTAGACATTTATTTTCGAATGCGTTCAACTTTGTTTCTATATCTCTTGTTGTTTTCCAGCTTTCACACGCATACGTAAGGGTTGATAGTACATTTGATTTGAATAGCCTAAGTTTTGTGTTTGTGCTAATGAGTTTTGATTTCCACAACTTTTCAAGGCTTCTGAAAGACATTGCTGCTTTAGCCAGTCTGATTCTAATTTCTTTGCTCGTATCCCCTTCTCGATCAATGTGACTTCCAAGATAGATGAAGTGATCGATCTCTTCTACTGGTTTGTTTTCCATGTATATTTTGTCACTTGTTGGAATTAAACTTTTCATGACTTTAGTCTTTTCATGATTGACCTCAAGCCCAATTTTGCTGGCTATTGATGATAGTTCATTTGTGTTTTCCTGCATCGTTTTTATCTGATTGCTGATGAGAACTATGTCATCAGCAAAGTCCAGGTCCTCCAAATGGTCTCCTTGTATCCATTCGATGCCTTTATTACCAGTGCAGCATTTCTTCATTATGAAGTCCATAACAATTCCAAATAACAAGGGCGATAAAATACATCCTTGTTTAACCCCAGTTTCTATTGGGAAACATTCGCTCAGTCCTTCCTCTGTTCGAACTGCACATGTGTAACCATCATACATGTCTTTGATAATATTTATGATTTTTGATGGTAAGCCATATTGCTTGAGAATTTTCCACAAAGAATCTCTATGAATACTATCAAATGCTTTTTTGAAGTCGATGAAGTTAAGTACAAAAGGTTTTTGCTTTTCAATGTGTTCCTCCAATATAAGTCGTAGAGTGAAAATGTGGTCAAGACAGCTTCTCCCTTTTCTAAACCCAGCCTGTTCTTCACGCATTACTGTATCTATTGAATCCTTTATTCTATTTAGGATGATTTTACAGAATAACTTTGAGGCAACTGACAAAAGTGTCACGCCTCTCCAATTGTTACAATCTCTAAGATTGCCCTTTTTTGGGATCTTAACAATGATTCCTTTTTTCCATTTATGAGGCGTCTTCTCTGTTTTCCAAATGATGTTGAACATTTTTTGGAGATGTATTAAATTATGGCTATCAATTGCCTTGAGGATCTCAGCTGTTAACTTATCCTCTCCAGCAGCCTTGTTATTGGTCATTAGCTTTAAGGTGGTTTCTATTTCACTCAAGGTGAAGTCATCTAAATTTACATCTAATTCTGCTGCTGGTGTTTCAGCTTCAAAATCTATTAAACTGTGAGGTAGTGGACGGTTAAGAATTTCTTTGAAGTGTTCCGCCCAACGGGCTTTTATGTCTGCGCTTGTTGTTAGCATTAATCCAGATTTGTCTAGAATTGGTGTTCCACTGGATGTATAGGTGTTTGTCAGCATCTTTTGTACAGTATAAAGAGTTCTGCTGTCTCCTGTAATTGCAGCTGTCTCTGCTTTCTCTGCCAAGTTGTCTATATAAGCTCTTGTATCTCTTCTTGCCGAACTTTTCACTTTGTTGTCTAATTCTTTGTATGTTGCTTTTGCCAGAACCTTTCCAAGATCTGTCTTTACATTAGTCATGGCTCTCTTCGCTTCTCTTCTTTCTTTGATGTATTTCCATGTGGTGTCTGAGATCCAAGCTCGTTTTTCCATTTTCTTCAGTCCAGCACTTGCTTCTGCTGCTGTCATTAGTATTTTGCTCTGTGAGTCCCACATTTCATTGATATCTAAGTCTATTTCACCAAGTGCTGAATAACAATTACTTAGCTCTATGTTAAACTTTTCCTTTATTGCTTCATCTTTCAGTTTATGACTATCAATTTTATGTGTAATTGACCTCTTCTGTTGGTTTCTAAATTTTAATCTTATTTTCCCAATGCACAGGTTGTGGTCACTATTAACATCAGCACCTCTGTATGATCTTACATCTATTAATGATGATCTGAATTGTTGTTTAATACATAGGTGGTCAATTTGATTTGATGTTCTATCATCAGGAGATATCCATGTTGTTTTGTGGATATTTTTATGTGGAAATAATGTCCCACCTATAACTAAATTTTCTATTAAACATAATTCTATTAATCTTTCTCCATTCTGACTTGTTGTATTACAGCCTTCTCTCCCCATCACATGTTCCACTCCTGCGTTATCTTGTCCTACTTTGGCGTTGAAGTCTCCCATTACAATTAAAAGATCGTGTTTTGGTATTTTGTTTATAAGTTGTTGCAGTTGGTTATAAAAAGCATCCTTAACTTCATCATCAGCTTCGTTAGTAGGCGCATAACATTGAATAATTGAAAGTCTTCCATGTTTTGTTTTGTATCGTGTTCGTATCAGACGGCTATTTACCGGTTCCCATTCTAATAAACTTCTTGCAGCTTTGTCTGTCATCATTATGCCTACTCCTTCACGGTGTTTTCCATCTTCCCTTCCAGAAAAAACTACTATTTTATTATCAATAGATCTCCTACCTGTTCCAGGCCAGCGCATTTCGCTTAATCCTAAAATATCTAGATCGTATCTGTCCATCTCGCTCGCGACCTGTGCATGTTTCGTCGGAGCGGCCATTGTTCGCACATTCCAGAATCCTATTTTTGTTGTTGTTTTAGGGCCGAAAAAACTATCACTACTATCTACTGCTAATTTACACATTCTGTATCAGGTCTACGTTTCATTAACAACATCGTTTTTACGATAGCGGCTTGTTAAACCTCTGATCAACGGTTCTATACCAAGCCGGAGAAAAATAATTCCTCCATTTTGGAAACAACCGGAAACATTCATAACACAGATTTAAAAGAAAACTGCTAGAACAAAAATTCATATAGGAGAAGGTGTATCTTGGTCTACGCCCTATGGGCCGGTTACGGCTCGAAAGGTCAATAGATAGATAGATAGAACACCATATTCTCTATATGTCACTTGGCGTGACGGGGCTCTTTACTTTTTTTTTTAATAGAAATTATTGAGTACCTCCTATGTTGGAGTTATCTGTGTGTCCGGCAAGGGACCCTTGCGCCCACGAATTAACACTCAAAATTCAGTTCCTAGTCTTTAGGGACTTTGCCAGAGGTGAAAGCAGGTGAATTCAAAAATAAAAAAATACTATAAATGCTATTTACTTTTTCGATTGCTCTGTTTGGCTAATCTTTCCTATTCATTACTATCACTACTGCCCAAGCCATATTTTGTTGTCACTAGGCAATCAGACAAGATGGACAATTACTGTATGGTTTCATTTACGACATATGCTGATGGACCGGAATACCGGTCAATATGGCAGATAAGCGGCAGGAACTGTTAAAGGCTGTATCTGAAAAGTGTTCCTTGTTGTAGTTTCCTCATACTCCAAGTCCGGCTTGCTGCCAGAGCTACTGAGTTAAGTACTCTGTGCACACCATGAGCTGTATTTCATCCGGATTGTGTTCCGATATTCTGATTGCTTACGATGAATGATGATATCGTATGACAGAGAACAGATGGCTGTGTTCACTTTCTGTGCGGTCTTGCCATATGTCTTTTGGCATACGCTGAAACTGCTATGATGGGGACTGCAGCTACCTTTCTTTGTTTGGGAGATGAGATATTAATTCGGATGATTCCACTGGCACGGGCAGTTGAGCAATTATGGATTTTGATTTGTTTGCAGTGATACCGGGGCCTTCCATAATAATAACCATAACAAGATAGACAAAAGAAGCACTTTGAAGATATGTGCAAGACAAGTAACAGTTATGTATATTAATCTCAACTTTAGAATATCTGGCATAGGACAGAGCTACTTGGTGCACCGAATGGAGACAGGCTAGAAAGGCTAGCAATGATTGCATGACCTAGATTACTCCAGGCTCCTCTCATTGAGACTGAAAATTGAAATTTGCACAGGCAGACTAATGTAACAATTGTTGACTAATGTAACAACTGGAGACCACTCTAACAGCCGGAGACCACTCTAACAGCCGGAGACCACTCTAACCGCCGGAGACCAATCTAACCGCCGGAGACCAATCTAACCGCCGGAGACCAATCTAACAGCCGGAGACCACTCTAACCGCCGGAGACCAATCTAACAGCCGGAGATCAATCTAACAGCCGGAGACCAATCTAACGGCCAGAGACCAATCTAACTGCCGGAGACTAATCTAACAAGTGGAGACCAATCTAACAGCTGGAGACCAGTCTAACAGCTGGAGACCAGTCTAACAACTGGAGAAAAAACTATAAGCTGGAGACCAGTCTAACAGCTGGAGACCAATCTATCAGCTGGAGACCAGTCTAACAGCTGGAGACCAGTCTAACAGCTGGAGACCAATCTAATAGCCAACTAATCTAACTTTCCTCCACTTCTTTGTGGTACCTCTAGAAACAGACTAACTAGTCAAGGCTGGCCATGTGAGTAGGGATCAAAGAGGGAAGGCAAAACAGTGCTCACAAATTTAATGCTGAAATTGGATGTCTTGGGCTGAAAGGTGCAATATCACAGTTCTATAACAACTACAACACAATGCATCTACGCCTATTTTAACGTCCTTTTAAGGACGGATGATGAAGAGGACTACCTATTCCTTTGGTAATCATTGGATGAATGCCAGAAAGAAAGATTCCAGAAAATTTATGTAGAATAATGTTACTTACATCAACAGCAGACTACAACATCCACTGCAACAACATGCCCCGTATAATGTATGCACACGGATCTTTGTGTGGGAGCTTCTGGTTATTTTCACTTTGGTGCATCTACACATACTCCCCCACCCCCCGTGTGTGTACTGAGCGTTCATTTTACTTCCGCCCACAGCACAGTTTGCAGAGAAGACCTTTCATTCTAATTTCACTCTAGTTTGAAATTATTATTTTTATTTATTTTTTGTTTTAAATACATATCTGTGTGTGTGTGTTGTATGTTTGTCCCTGCTGTAGGCCTATTGAGCAGAAACGTTGCCCTAATTTGTGTTATCCACTTATTACATAAAGCCATACCGTTTTTTTTTTCTATATATAATTTTTTTCATTTCCCCATATAACGCTCATTATCATCATTGAGTGCCGTCTCCGCATTGAAGGTTGGCTACCATGGAGCGCCATTCCACTCTGTCTCTTGCTTTGATGGTGCAGAATGCCATAGGCTGACTTATCTCTCTCTCTCTCTCTGCGATCAGGACTCAGTCAGAGTAGGATTCCAGACTTCCACATGAAGTCAGCTGTCAGGTTAAGTGTGTTGATCGCCCCCACAGACAGAACGTCACATTCAGATCCACTCTGACTGAACACCCGTTAATACGCTGCACTGTGTTCTGCACCAGTGGCCCAGTGCATCCGATTTCAGACAGCATTTTTTCAGGTTTGCTGTCCTTAGCCTTTGATTGTCCCCAATCTTTCTGCAAAGCTGACTTATATAATGCTACACATCAGAATTACCTGCTCGAACACCTTCGTAGAAGTCCTTATCCTCAAGACATCTCTGGCTCAGCCGGTACTCATATTTTAAATCCTCCGCTAATGATCTATGTTTGCCCTCTAGTAAAAGTCGCAGGGAAATCTTCAACGATGTCGGCGACTGTAAAATATTAAGGATAATTTTAAGAATAAAAAGCAGGAAAAAATCAACAAACAGATAATGAGATTCAATGTTTCAACGCATGATTAAAGTTGCAGGATTTACATCAAACTAATTAAATATTAATAAACATTTTTTAGGCACATCCTGAGAAGAGGGAAGTTGGAATACTTGGTTAAAACTGGCAAAATATAGAGAAAATGAGATCATGGACGACAAAGAGAGAAAATACTAGACAGTATCATGGCATGGAAAATAACAGAATTTATATGATGCACGGTGTATAGAGGATTGTGAAAGGCCAATTTGCTTATGCCAACCGGCATGGCACATGATGATGATGAATTAAATATTTGACACTGCACTGTTCACAGTTGTTTGTCACCGATACTTTAGTTGATTTTCTCATTTGTGTCTTTCCAGGGAAATAAATACAACCAAAGAGATTAGAGCAAAGCAGTATCTTCAAATTTAAAAAAAAATCTTTTGTGGTTAAAAATGGAATATTCCATCCCCCCAAAACATCTCTCAAATATGCCAAACTTCCATCCTTTGGTTATGATCATTAACTACTAAAATATCATTCACACATACATTTTTACTTCAAGTAAACAAATTTTGATGATGAATTTAAACCACTCCCATAAAATATCAACTTTAAGAATGAGTGGAAAGTACTAGGCTGGGAAATTCTTTATCTAAAAATGCTGCAAAAGTTCCAGCACTGGAACTAAAATGTCAATTCTAAACTAAAACAAACAGATGTGCCATACATGTCAAACAACCATTTGAGGCGAAGATGAAACTCACAGTCTATCTATCTATTGACCTTTCGAGCCGTAGCCGGCCCATAGGGCGTAGACCCAGATACTCCTATTATCTAAATTTTTATTCTAGCAGTTTTAAATTCTTTTAAAGATATTTTATCAAATCTCGCCATTTGTCTCTGATCTGTGCAAGCAGTTCTATCTCATTGAGGGAGCCAATTCCTGCTGCACTTGCCTCTCTCATCAATGTTCTTCTCAGTGTCTCTCTGGGTCTTCCTCTTTTCCTCTTACCTGTTGTTTCCACATGAGGACTTGCTTTGCTATTCGGTTATTATCTCTTCTCATCACATGTCCAACATATGACCATCGTCTAGCCTCACAGCAGCAGAGCTAAAAGTTGTCAACGCCACCACAGCTGATGGTTTGCGCCAGGATTGGTGAACCAGAACCATCCAGACCCTGCTTCACCTCTCCTCCAGTAACAGACTAACCTGTCTGGCCAAGTGAGTAGGGATCGAAGAGGGAAGACAACCCTGTACTTAAAAATGTTGTGCTGAAGTCGGATGTGTTGGGCCAAAAGGCGGAAATATCACAGTTATACTGCAAACCAGCCGCGATGGCTCAGTGGTTAGTGAACTGGACTATAAAGGACAAGAGATAGGGTTCGTTCCCAACTGAAGGCTTATGGGTTCACCCAGCCTTTAATGGTACCAGTTTTTTTTCTGGGAAAGTAAAGCAGCACGGGCGTAATACCAACTACATTACCCAAAAATCATGTGCCGAAGGTATGTAAAATTTATGGTCACTAACACCATATTCCCTATATGCCACTTGGCGTGACGGGGGCACTTTACTTTTTTTTTAATACTGCAAACCACAACACAATGCAGACACGGTCACTTAACATCCATTTAAGGGTGGATGATGAAGATGTGTACTCCTTTAGTCATCGGGTGAACGCAAACAAACAAGCGAGCGAGCATACAACCATTGAGCATGGAAGTGAGATTTGAAGGTAGCACCAGGGGTTGGGTGGTCTAGAGGTAAGACATTGGCCTCTGGACAAGAAGGCCCCAGGCTCAAATCTCACCACAGGCAGTGGGAATCTATCATGTTGAATCTGTGGTCTCTTAGTGGTCTCCCCTTCCATGATCTCTTGGTAGACACAATGAAGTCTAGTCCTCTCAAATCATCATCATCATTGAGTGCCGTCTCTACGTCGAAGGTTGGCTACCATGGAGCGCCATTCTACTCTGTCTCTTGCTTTGATGGTGCAGATTGTCATAGGTTGACTTGTCAATCTTTTGATGTTACTCGTCCATGTTAGTCTTGGTCTGCCTCTGCTACCTTGTATTTTCCCCTCCAAAATTACTTTTATTTGGCTATTGTATCTTTTAACATGCCCAAAAATTTCATTTGTCTTGTTCTAATTGTGTTTAGTAGTTTTCTTTTCATTTTTAGTTGTTTTAAAACGTCATTGCTTTCTTTCCTTTCCATCCAATTCTACCTATTCTTCTATAAATTCACATTTCAAAGGCTTCAATTTTCTGTAATAAAAAAATAACAGCAATAAAAACAGGTGGTCACATGAGCATTCTGAGCAGAATAAAGAACCATTTACAGTTGGAAATCGAAAAGAGTAGGCCCAAAAGGGTGTTGTCTGGGCAAAATTTATAGGAAAAAATCTACCCAAGAATGTTAAAGATCTCAACAATAACAAAATGAGAGTACCTCTGAAGGCGAACAGTGTCTGCCTATTATATGCAGAAAATCCTGAAGATCTAAACAATTATTTAATGAAATAAACATGATAAGCAAAAAATATGGACTAGATATGAATATCAAAAAGACTAAAACTATGATCATAAACAAAGATAAAACTCAAAACCTACAAGTGAATATCAAAGTTGAAGAAATAGACCTGTAGACAGTTCAGAACTACAACTGTCTTGGACATACTATTGTAATAATGAATGTGTGAGAGAGAGTCGTGCGATGTAATAATACTATATAATAATCATCTGTCATAAAACAATGAACTGTCTCTCCCTCACTTGTAATAATAAACTTGAAGCTAAATTTCTAACAACCTTGATGATCAATGTCGTGATCAATGAAATGCCGAATCATGAACGATCGACTGACCGCTCTTCAACCTTGAGCCTGTGATCATTCCCCTTCACCATGAACCCAATTACCAGAGGTGCTTTCGCACGATGAGCGAGGGCTTGTGATGCTGCTGATGGCCGGATTTCTGAATGACGAGTTGCTCGTCACTCTTCATGATCTGCCCCTTGCTCTAGCTGCCCATGCCAGTCTTTTGGACCACCATGATTGATGCCTTGTACTTCATGTTATACCGTTGCTACTCTCCTTGGACCATTATGATCTATAGTTTAGTACTTCACGTTGTAACTTCTCAATTCCCTGCGACTTCTCCCAGCTTGTTCACTCGCTAGACCGTTGGAACACTGAAAGATGTTTTAATGACTCAATACAAGTCCTTACTACACACAAAACATCTTTATTTGACAAGGCGCCTGTCCGGATCATACAAACACATTTCACAAAATAACAGTACATGTATTGACAGTGATAATTCCCTCCCATAGTTAACAATAGTGCCACCCTCAGGTGCATTCCTCATGGACTGATCATAACAGCCCAAAATCTGTGGAACTCTCTTGTCGAATTCCCAACTCTGTGTAAACTACTTGACTAACGAGTTCAATTGTGTGTCGTAGAAGCTAGTCATAAGCTCCCAAGTCTCTGAGGAACCTTACTTGAAGTTCCCAATGATGTGTACGATCTACACGATCGGTAAAAGTCTCTAAGGAATCTTACTTGAAGTTTCCAGTTATGTTTGCGATCGACACGATCGATCAAACCAATGGTTCACGGTAGTAGCTGCTCATAAGCCTACTACGTCTCTGTGGAATCTTGCTCGAAGTTTCCACTTATGGGTGTGATCTAGATGATCGATAAAGTTTCTTAGGAATCTTACTTGAAGTTTCCAGCTACGTTTGCGATTGACACGATCGATCAAACCAATGGTTCACGGTAGTAGCTGCTCATAAGCCTACTACTAACTCTGTGGAATCTTGCTCGAAGTTTCCACTTATGGGTGCGATCTAGATGATCGATAAAAGTCTCTCTTCATGGTAGAAGTTTAGTCATAAGCTTCCTAACGTCCCGCTACGACTTCCTCAAAGTCGGCGAGTGTTGGATAATCCACAAATTTCCAACAATGTCCCATTGTGTCGATTGCACTGATTCACAATCAGTTTCTATGCCAATAAGGTAACCCTAACCTTAACAGCTACAATCACACCTACTATATATTCTTCACAAGTCTTGCTCTACGACCTCCTCGAAGTCGGCGAGCTTTGAATACTCAATAAATTTCCAACAATGTCCCATTGTGTCGATTGCACTGATTCACAATCAGTTTCAATGCCGATAAGGTAACCCTAACCTTAACAGCTGCAATCACACCTATTCTATATTCTTCACATCTAACACAACATTTAGTAACTAACAATCACAACTCCTGGAAATACAATAACTAAACTAATTGGCTGCTGCTCTATATTTATTTTAACTTTCATCTATTAACTACTCCTTTCTAGTCCACGGTAAGCGACTGGATTTCTCCAGACGTCCGCACTGGACCCCAGCTCAAATGCTCTCTGTCTCTATTAGAATCTACGTCTATTCTCATCTCTCTACTTCCCCTTAAATCATCTCACCCATTCACGCTAATTTCGCCTTTTTCCAAAACAGTTCACTCAACTCACACCTGACCACTTCTGCTTGTCTCCCCTAGATGTTTATTATTTCTCCACTAATATCGTCTGTTTGATTCAACTCTCATCAATGCTCTGTTTCTCTTATTGCCCTGCTACACACCGTTTCACACACCCTCATCCATCCCCTGTTTCACTATAACCAGTGATGGAAAATTTAAAACTGAAATAAACAAAAAAAATAGGAATGGCACTAAGTAATTTTAATGCCATGAAAATATACTAACATCAGGGCTAAAACTAAGAATAGTAAAATGTTATATCTTCTCAACATTCCTGTATGGTGCAGAAACATGGTTATTAGACAAGAAAACAGAACAGAGAGTTGAAGCCTTCGAAATGTGGATATATAGAAGAATAGAATGGAAGGAAAAGAAAACAAATGATGAAGTCTTAAAACATGACTGCAAGGGAAAAATAGATTAACACACAAAATCCAATTCCTAGTCTATAGGGACTTAACCTAAGGTGAAAGCTGGTGAGTGAGGAAAAAAAAAACAACAAAAAAACCATGAGCTTAAAATAAATAGACAGAAATAAGGGCACATAAACTATATATGAAAATAATCACCATTTTCTTCAGTATCTCACACTGTTCTGTGGCCCACTGAGATTTGTCTTGCTCCAAGCTCTCAAAGATGCTCTCAACAGTCTGTCCAGCAAAGAGCTTGTTGATCTTGTCAAGATGTGGCCTCAGAACAAACTCTCTGCCAGCATTCAACTTTGACTGCTGGATAAGATATAAAACAAAAACAATTTGAGAAATTTCTAATTTGCTTTTCTTTTTTTTTATTTGTGTTAATGCATATTACTTGGTATAGCGAGGAACGAATTCAAAACAAATGAGGAAATTAGAGAAATTGCCAATCAACCACTAATATATCATCAGTAATAGAAAAGACAATGGGCATATGTTGGACATGTGATGAGAAGAGATAATAACCGAATAGCAAAGCAAGCTCTCAAGTGGGAATCAACAGGTAAGAGGAAAAGAGGAAGACCCAGAGAGACACTGAGAAGAACATTGATGAGAGAGACAAGTGCAGCAAGAATCGGCTCCCTCAATGAGATAGAACTGCTTGCACAGATCAAAGACAAATGGCAAGATTTGATAAAATATCTTTAAGAGGCTGACCTACAGAAACACTGAGAAGAACATTGATCAGAGAGACAAAGGCAGTAGGAATCAGCACCCTCAATGAGATCGAGATGCTTGCACAGAACAGAGACAAATAGTGAGATTTGATAAAATACCTTTGCGAAGACTGAGACTGCTAGAAAGAAAATTTAGAAAATGAGAAAGAGTATTTGGGTTTATGTCCTATGGGCCGGCCACGGCTCAAAAAGTCAATATATAGATAGAATGCTTATTCATGGTGCTGGATAGAACACACACTGTGGAAGCCAACTGAGAATAGTCAACAGACAAGTCCTGCTTTTGGAATCCCCAGGGGAGAAAACAAAGAGGAAGGTCAAAATATACCAGGAGAAAACAGGTGGTAGCAGAAATGAAGAGGATGGGGAAGGTATGGAACGATCTTAGCAATGGAACCGGCAAATAATTTCAGTGCTGTGGTAAAGCTGGTAGTAGAAGCAAGTAGTGGGGTGTAACGTATACTCCAACAAAGTACGGTAGCAGCTTTACAAAAAAGGAACATAACAAAATACTGACGTTTTGGACTAATATGCCTTCCTCAGAAAACAAGAACAACACAAACGATGAACGAAATAAAGATAAACTCTACTATATCTAGGATGAGTGGGATAGGTAAATCAAGGAGAAATAAACAGAGGGATAAGTGATAAAATGAAAGAGTGCTGTACTACATATCAGAGGATACAAATAGATAATATATGAAAATTAGTAAGCTAAAATATATATGAAATTAAAGTGAGACTTAACTGAGGCAAGATCCAAAAGCTCTCAGTGAGACTGTGAGTCAAATGTGATGTAGGAGGGGAGGGGGAAGGAGGAAATCAGTTAAGTGATTAGACAGGAAGTCAGATGAGATAATAAGATTGTAGAATGAGGTTTGAGAGGCAGTCAAGCGTGAAACAGGTAATCACTAGAGATAGGGAAGTGAAAAAGAGCAAACAAATATCCCAATGTCACCCAGACAAAATGTCGATAAATGAGGCATAATAGGGAAATTATCGAGGACTAGGGGTGCAGGGTGGTGGAAGTCAGACAGGAGTAGTGCAGCAGTCCTTTAAAATAAAAAGGGAAAAAAAGGATTTGAGTAAGGTAGAACTGGAATATAAAGTGGCAGAATATATATTAAAAGGATAATAAATGTAAGTGGAGAACAGGCAAAGATCTTAAGAGAATGGCAAGAAATAGAACAGTTTGAAAAGTGTTTGCTGAAGACTTATGCTCCACAGGGAGTTGAAAGGAAGAAGAAGAATGCTTATTATTCTCATGTTGATGCAATCTATCAGCCACACACTTCAGTGTGGTTACCAGTTCTTTCAGAGTCTTGAAGATCTTATCTCCTGGCGCTGGTTCTGTGGACCAGAGTTTCTCACACACAAGACTGTACAAGCTACAAGACTGTACAAACTACAAGATTGTACAAGCTTCAATACTGTACAAACTACAATACCATACAAGCTACAAGATTGTACAAGCTTCAATACTGTACAAACTACAATACCATACAAGCTACAATACTGTACAAGCTACAAGATTGTACAAGCTACAATACTGTACAAGCAACAAGATTGTACAAGCTACAATACTGTACAAGCTACAAGATTGTACAAGCTACAATACTGTACAAGCTACAATACTGTACAAGCTACAATATTGTACAAGCTACAATACTGTACAAGCTACAATACCATACAAGCTACAATACTGTACAAGCTACAAGATTGTACAAGCTACAAGATTGTACAAGCTACAAGATTGTACAAGCTACAAGATTGTACAAGCTACAAGATTGTACAAGCTACAAGATTGTACAAGCTACAATACTGTACAAGCTACAAGATTGTACAAGCTACAAGATTGTACAAGCTACAGGTAGCCAGGGGTGCGTTGAATGTGTTGTATTTTGTTGCTGATTACTTTTAGCCAAAAGAGGGTGTAGGGGTGGCTGGATAGTCTAGAAGTAAGATGTCTGCCTTTGGACAAGAAGGTTGTGGGTTCGTTTCTCCCCACAGATGGTGGAAAATAAAATAAAAACAACGAATCCATGGCTTTACCTTCCCCTGGACTTTGGGTAGTGAGAACTGATGTCTGGCCCTCTCAGAAAACTGTGAAGAACAGAAGGGCCTATAACTATTCTGCACACATTAAAGAACCATTGGCAGTTGGAAAATGAAAAGAGAAGGCACAAAAAAAAAAAAAAAAAAAAAAAAATAGCAGCTGCATGGGCAAAAATTAGCAGGAAAAATCTACTTGAAACGTTAAAACTCTTCATGATAAAAATATGAGAGTACCCTGAAGTCGGAAAATACCTGCCTGCATGGCACGAGACACATGAGCACATGACTGCTATAGTGAAAAATAGGAAAAAGTAATATTCAGGAAAAAAGAGTTCCTTGGGTGCTTCGTTAGAGCTGACGAACGCAAACAAACTTTTAGCCAAAGTGATGTCAAGCATTTTGGAACCTATCGGTTTCAAATACGGAGGCAAACCATCTGACAGCATAAGAGGTGGAAGTTTGGCAGTGACTCATAGCTGATGGAGACAAGGTGCCTGACAGCAACAGAGCTGGAAGTTGTCAGTGACTCATAGCAAGGTGCCTGACAGCAACAGAGCTGGAAGTTGTCAGTGACTCATAGCTGATAGAGACAAGGTGCCTGACAGCAACAGAGCTGGAAGTTGTCAGTGACTCATAGCATATGGAGACAAGGTGCCTGACAGCAACAAAGCTGGAAGTTCTCAGTGACTCATAGCTGATGGAGACAAGGTGCCTGACAGCAACAGAGCTAGAAGCTGCCAGTGACACATAGTTGATGGTTTACGCCAGGATTGGTGAACCAGAACCACCCAGACTATACACTATTTCTTCATGGTGCCTCTAATAACAGACTAACCGGTCTAACTTGGCCGAGTGAGTTGGGTTAGAAGAGGGAAGGCAATCCAGTATAAAAAATGCTGTGCTGAAATTGGATATGCCAGGCTAAAAGGCACAAATAAACCACAACACAATGCATCTATAAGTGGCATGGACATAATATCGACCACATTACCCCAAAAATCATGTGCTGAAGGTATGTAAAAATTATGGTCCCCCCCCCCCCCCCACAAAGTGCCCGTCACATCAAGTGACGTATAGGGAATATGGTGTCAGTGAACAGAATTTATACAGACCTTCAGCACATCATTTTTGGGGTAATGTGGTCGGTATTACACCTGTACCGCTTTACTTTCCCAGAAAAAAATCCGGTATCTATTTAAGGCTGGGTGAACCCGGAAGCTGTCGGTTAGATCGAACCTTACCTCTTGGCCTTTGTAGTCCAGTTCACTAACCACTGAGCTATCGCAGCTCCCAAAAATTATGGTCACTAATACCATATTCATATTCCCCCTATGCCACTTAGCGTGACAGGGTACTTTACTTTCTTACTTACAATGCATCAATGCCCACTTAAGTCCTTTTAAAGGCGGATAATGGAGAAGACTATCAACTATCAATTCCTTTAGTAGTCATCAGACGAATAGGGTCAAGGCAAAAATATGCACACAAATGCAAAGCTTCAATGAAGCTAATTGTGAGAAGAAAAGAAAAAAAATTAGATATAGAACAAAAAAATAGAATAAAATGGTTTAGTTAAAAAGTAAAGTAAAGTGCCCCGTCACATCAAGTGGTGTATAGGGAATATGGTGTCAGTGACCATAAATTTTACAGACCTTCAAAACATGATTTTTGGGGTAATGTGGTCGGTATTACGCCCGTGCCGCTTTACTTTCCAAGAAAAAAATCAGGTACCTCTTAAAGGCTGGGTGAATCTGGAAGCTGTCAGTTGGGATCAAACCCTACCTCTTGTTCTTTGTAGTCCAGTTCACTAACCACTGAGCTATTGCGGCTCCCGGTTTGGTTAAAGCTTCATGTAATAAGTGGACAGCACAAACCAGAACGATGTTTCACCTCAATAGGCCTTCAGCAGGAACAAACATACAACGCACATACAAATATGTAAAGTAAAGTACCCCCGTCACGCCAAGTGGCGTATAGGGAAATATGGTGTTAGTGACCCTATATTTTACAGACCTTCAGCACATGATTTTTGGGGTAATGTGGTCAGTATTACGCCCGTGCTGCTTTACTTTCCCAGAAAAAATCCGGTACCCATTTAAGGCTGGGTGAACCCGGAAGCCGTCGGTTGTGATCGAACCCTACCCCTTGTCCGTGGTAGTCCAGTTCACTAACCACTGAGCTATCGCGGCTCCATACAAATATGTAGTATGGCTCTTTTCATCTTGTTAGACGGTCTAGTGGAGGCTATTGTGTATTTTTTTGAGGTTTTGTTTTTGTTGAGCAGTTTCTCTTGTGGCTAATTCTACCAATTTTTGACAAACATACACGGCCACACAATGAACAAGTCAGGCCCACTGATCCACAGGGTTTTCCATCCTTTTTCATGAGTCTTTTCTAAGTTTTGCCTTAGCACAGTCTCAAATGATGTTATACTATTTATTATACATGCTCTCCATGATGTGCGATCACTTGCCAGATGTTCCCAGTCATTTTCATAGATGGAGAAGTCATTCAGAGATGATTTACAGATATCTCTATATCGTAGTTTAGGTTTGCCGATTTGTCATTTTCCGTGTGTTAGTTACCATATAGTATTTGCTGGGGATGCGTTTTTCTTCCATTCGCTGGATGTGCCCCTGCCATCTTAGCCTTCGACATCTGAGCATCGACATGATTGTTGGGGTTTTAGCACGTTGCAGGACAGTTAAGTTGGTTATTTTGACCGCTGACATTTCAGCTTGATGATGAAATAAACAGCTGAGTTGGTAAGGTAGTTACGACTTTCAGCAAACTCACATAAAGGGCCTGGAACAACCAAAACTAACACTGAAGACCAAACTCTTAATATATCAAACTTGTGTGCTTAACACACTATTATACAAATATGTATTTAAAAAGGAAAAATATATAAATATAATAATTCTGAACTAGAAGAAGAAATAAAAAAGAAAATAAAAATATGTGAAGCTTTAACCATACCGTTTTTTTTTTTCCTATTTTTTTTTTCAATATATAATTTTAAAAATTTCTCCACATCAGACGAATGCCAGAAGAAACGGAAAAGATAACTCAAATCTTGTACTCTACACAATTACCTGTCCTTGCAAGTCATCAATAATGGCTGCAACATCCTCCTTATTTGTCTGCGAACTTAGTTCTGCAAGTTTACTCTCCAACTGATCTATCTGAAATCATAAACAGACTTTTTTCAGTAAAGCTGAAATAACCAAAATTAAATGAGATTTAAAAATCATATTGCCTTTGCATATAGCAAAAAGTCATGCGAAAATGTGGCTACAGTGCATGGGTAATGAAATTGAATATCAAACTGAACGGTGGGTAGTACTTTAACCTCATAAAACTTAATAATCAATTTCAGAAAAAGTACAGAAGATAGTTATGTTATAGCACTGCGGTGATTTAAAAAAGGGACTGCCGATGTGCTTCAATATGGAGAATAAGGTTTTAGTGCTAACATTTTTTAAGGACCAACGGCACATCTTATGGGTATATGGTTGATGTCATGTTAGACAGATGGCACATCTTATAGGTATGTGGTTGGTATCATGTGTTGACTGTTTTTGTTTTCCATGCCATGACACCAAACTATCCAGTATCTTCTCTCTTTGTCGTCCGCGATCTCTCTTTCCCTGTATTTTGTTGTGTTCAGTTGTAACCAATGTGATGAGAAGAGATAACAAGCAAAAAGCAAAGCAAGTCCTCAAGTGGGAAACAACAGGTAGGAGGAAAAGAGGCAGACCCAGAGAAACACTGAGAAGAATATATTGATCAGAGAGGCAAAGGCAGCAGGAATCGGCTCCCTCAATGAGATCGAGATGCTTGCACAGAACAGAGACAAATGGCGAGATTTGATAAAAGATCTTTGCAAGGATTAATACTGATAGAAAGGAAATTTTGAAACAGGGAAAGAGTATCTGAGTCTATGCCCTATGGACTGACAATGGCTTGAAAGGTCAATAGATAGCCAAGTACTCCAACTTTCCTCTTCTCTTGATGTGTCCCAAAACTGTTGATTGTTTCTTTCTGATGTTTGTTAGGAGCTCCCTTTTTGTGTTGGCCTCTAATAATAAAGTTATAATTTCATCCAAATGTTAATAAAGTTATTATTTCATCCAAATGTTAATAAAGTTATAATTTTATCCAAATGTTAATAAAGTTATAATTTCATCCAAATGTTAATAAAGTTATAATTTCATCCAAATGTTAATAAAGTTATAATTTTATCCAAATGTTAATAAATATACTGGAGAAGACAAACCTGTGAAGACTCTATGAAGTGCGTAGCAACACCAATATCTTTAACATTATGAGATTTCAACCTGTAGCCTGTCAGGGCAAGAAATGTTCCAAGGTTACCCGTAAGACGAGACAGGAAGTGACCAGCACCGACATCTGGAAACAATCCTGCAACCAACATGAAATAATTGAGGGTGTTTAATACTTTTATGTAAAGACACAAACACATTTAAAGTGTTTAATACTTTGACATCATGACACAAATACATGTAAGGTGTTTATTACTTTTACATGATGACACAAACACATTTAAGGTGTTTAATACTTTTACATGATAACACAAACACATTTAAGGTGTTTAATACTTTTACATGATGACACAAACATAATTAAAGTTTTAATACTTTTACGCCATGACAGAAACATTAAAAGTGTTTCACACTTTTACATGATGACACAAACACGTTTAAGGTGTTTAATACTTTTATATAATGATACAAACATTTAAAGTGTTTAATACTTTTATATCATAATACAAACATTTAAAGTGTTTAATACTTTTATATCCTGAGTGAAAAGTGCAGGAGCTTACAAGACAGCTACCTCCCAGCACACACATGGAGATTGAAGCTTTTGACGGAAGCTATCACATGGCTGCTTAAGAGACCAACAACACATGTGATCACATTGATGGACTTATAAAGCATGCTCTGCCGAATTACAAGGACCAGATGAAATTCCCTCGGAAGCCATCAAAGCAGATATTAACACTTCTACCAAGATGTTACATAATCTATTAGATAAAATTTGGGAGAGGGAAGAAATACCTAAAGACTGGAAAGAAGGTTATATGATCAAACTACCAAAGAAAGGAAGTTTACAGGAGTGCACAAATTATAGGGGAATTATGCTACTATCAGTGTTAGGAAAAATATTAAGCAGAATCATTTTGGAGAGACTAAAAGAGGCCATAGAGAAACATTTGAGAGATGAACAAGCAGGTTTTAGGAAGAACAGATCATGTGCTGATCAAATAACTACTCTACGTATAATAGTTGAACAAAGTTTAGAACTAAAATCGCCACTTTATATTGGATTCATAGATTACGAAAAGGCATTTGATAGTTTAGACAGAAGAATGCTTTGGAAGTTGCTGAGTCATTACGGAATCAACATAAAGTTTATTAACCTGATAAAAAAAATGTATGAAGGAACGAAATGTAGTGTGGTGCATGAAGGACAGCTTACAGAAGCATTTGAAATAAGAACAGGAGTAAGGCAGGGATGCCTTCTGTCTCCATTTCTCTTTCTACTGGCCATAGATTGGATTATGAAAATAACTCAAAACAACAGAAATGGGATCCAGTGGTCACTGACCAAACAACTTGATGATTTAGACTTTGCTGATGACATAGCTCTCCTATCACACAGCCATCAACAGATGCAGGATAAAATGAGTATATTAGATGAGAGATCACAACAGCTAGGACTAAAGATTAATAGAGATAAGACCAACATTATGAGAATTAATGCAGTTGGCAATAACTAAATAAAACTAGGAGAAATATCTCTACTAGACGTACAATCTTACATATATCTGGGCAGTAATATAGATAAAGAGGGAGGAACAGAAAATGATACCAAAATAAGGATATCAAAAGCAAGAGGAGCTTTCATTGCACTGGGAAACATATGGAAATCCAAAGAAATTAGGTTAAATACAAAAATAAAAATTTTCAACTCAAATGTTAAGTCGGTCCTATTATATGGCTGTGAAACATGGAGAATAATAAAACTGACAATCACGAAGGTATAGACTTTCATTAATGGATGCTTACGCAGAATAAAGGGATGGAAATGGCAGGACAAAGTCACTAACGTAGAATTATGGAAATGTACCAGTCAAATACCAGCGGATAAAGAGATACAGCGAAGACGATGGAGATGGATAGGACACACACTACGGAAGCCAACTGAGAGTATTACACAACAGGCCCTTTTTTGGAATCCCCAGGGGAAAAGACAAAGAGGAAGACCAAAGAATTCTTGGAGAAGACAGATCGAAACAGAGATGAAGATGATGGGGAAGACATGGAATGATCTTAAAAGAATTGCAAAAAACAGAACGACTTGGAAAGTGTTTGTTGAAGACCTATGCTCCACTGGGAGCTAAAAGGTAGAAGAAGAATCTGGGCCACCCTACATTCACAGAAAAAAAAAAACCTCTGGTACCCATTCTCAGAGACTGGGTGAACGCTGAATCTGTGTCAATCTGAACACATTCCAAACCCCAAGCCACAAAAACTGTCTCTGGCTACCAATGCGCTAAACCCTATCTATCTATTGACCTTTCGAGCCATAGCTGGCCCATAGGGCATAGACCAAGATACTCCTTCTCTTATCTGAATTTTTGTTCTAGCAGTTTTCAATTCTTTTAAAGATATTTTATAAAATCTCTCCATTTGTCTCTGAAAAACCCTGCTCTGCTGAACCCTGGAGCCAGTTTATTTGGTTTTTAATTTATTGACACTTCTGCGGTTAGTTTCACAAAAACCTCATTATTCTCTTACATAACTGTGTTTTCAACTTCCTGAGCAAACTGTATGAACTGCATGTTTTTGATATATTTTCAGTTATTTTCTTGCTGTTATTTTATATTTTAAAAATTTGTGAAAAACGGCAGTTCTACAGAGTTAAACCCCTTGGTAAGGAATGTATTAAAAGAAAAATTGGGAACTGAACACAGCCCTTCTGGGGAGTAGCAAGCATGCTAACTGCTGGGACACTGCAGCTTCAATCATACCAACATTTATGATAAAACATACGCTATGAAGACCTGGGAAAACTAAATACTAGGCAGAAGCTGTTTGTTGGCAGAGCTGTGTACTCTTTGAGCATAAAACGACTGACCTTTCAAGCTGTAGCCGGCCCATAGGGCGTAGACCAAGATACTCCTTCTCCTATCTAAATTTTTGTTCTAGCAGTTGTCAATTCTTTTAAAGATATTTTATCAAATCTCGCCATTTGTCACCATTCTGTGCAAGCAGCTCTATCTCATTGAGGGAACTGATTCCTGCTGCTCTTGCCTCTCTCATCAATGTTCTTCTCAGTGTCTCTCTGGGTCATCCTCTTACCTGTTGTTTCCCACATGAGGGCTTGCTTTGTTATTCGGTTATTATCTCTTCTCATCACATGTCCAACATATGACCATCGTCTTTTCTTTATTACTGAAGATATTAGTGGTTGATTGGCGATTTCTCTAATTTCCTCGTTTGTTTTTAATTCGTTCCACGCTATACCAAGTATTTTCCTTAGACATTTATTTTTGAATGCGTTCAACTTTGTTTCTATGTCTCTTGTTGTTTTCCAGCTTTCACACGCACATGTAAGGGTTGATAGTACATTTGATTGGAATAGTCTAAGTTTTGTGTTTGTGGAATAAAACTGGAAAAGTAAAAATATATTGAGCAGCTAAACTAATAAAGAAATAGAACAAAATATAACACTTCAGCCAAAGACCTTAATCAGAAACAGGACAACAAACAAACATGGTCCTTGTTCAGCTTCACTCGCAGCCCGACACAATATTTATATATTTTTTTTCCGTTGTGCTATGTGTACTTTTTTTTAACGCTCTTTGAGCATATCCCTGGTACGAGTCTTGGAACGTAACATTTGTTAAACCTGTTTGAGTCTAAAGGACGATAAGCACGGCAACACTGAGAAAATTAGAGGCAGCTGAGATGTGGTTTATCAGAAGAATGCTAGCTAATCAGAGGAAAAGACAATACTGAGAAAATTAGAGGCAGCTGAGATGTGGTTTATCAGAAGAATGCTAGCTAATCAGAGGAAAAGACAATACTGAGAAAATTAGAGGCAGCTGAGATGTGGTTTATCAGAAGAATGCTAGCTAATCAGAGGAAAAGACAATACTGAGAAAATTAGAGGCAGCTGAGATGTGGTTTATCAGAAGAATGCTAGCTAATCAGAGGAAAAGACAATACTGAGAAAATTAGAGGCAGCTGAGATGTGGTTTATCAAAAGAATGCTAGCTAATCAGAGGAAAAGACAATCTACATTTATTGGGCATGTAATGTGAAAAGAACAAGGAAATTAGAGAAATCGCCAATCAACCACTAATATCTTCAGTAATAAAGAAAAGACGATGGTCATACGTTGGACATGTGATGAGAAGAGATAATAATCGAATAGCAAAGCAAGCCCTCATATGGGAAACAACAGGTAAAAGAAAAAGAGGAAGACCCAGGGAGACACTGAGAAGAACATTGATGAGAGAGGCAAGAGCAGCAGGAATCGGCTCCCTCAATGAGATAGAACTGCTTGCACAGAACAGAGACAGATGGCGAGATTTGATAAAATATCTTTAAAAGAAAACTGCTAGAACAAAAATTCATATAGGAGAAGGTGTATCTTGGTCTACGCCTTATGGGCCGGTTACGGCTCGAAAGGTCAATAGATAGATAGAATGTGAAAAGAAGGCATTGAGAATACTATAACAACAGGCAGAATGAATGGAAAGAAGAGCAGAGGAAAACAAAGAGAATTATTCAAATATATTATTATTCAAATGCCATAGTAAAAGATCACCGACTGAAATTATGACATGCATGAAAGGCCGAGATGTGTAGATAGAGATGACCGCCTACACTAATTGGCACGGCACCTGAGGATAATGATGAGATGAAATTATTTTATCCTGATTGTAGTGTGTGTAAAACTAAACACATAAACATCTATCAATTAGAGCATTCTATCTATTTATTGTCCTTTCGAGCCGAAGATGGCACATAGGGCAGAACTACAATCTCAAAAACAGAAACCTTGCATGCCAAAATGGCACATATTGCAGAGATCACTGCTTCTAAAATCTATGGTTCTGTTTCCATAACAATGCTTTTTACAACGACAGCTTGTCAAGCCATCAATCAACCTCCTTAGTCGTCTCTTATGACATGAATTAGAGCATTAATAACAAAGAAAACTCACAGATATATTTTGGAATCAGAAACGTAAATAATGTTATTAACAAATTCCGTAGGAAACATTTCACATGTTAGCATGGATAATATATGTAGTATAAGAATATAAAAATATAAGTACAAAGTTTTAAAGAAATAAAGCTGATGATAGGAAACTTAATAGAGCTTCACAAATAGGTAATCTGATCATCAGAGGAAGGCTCACATTCAAGCAAGTGTTTCACAGCCCTTTAGGATCTTGGCATTCTAGGAGAGTCATGACTCCCAGGTGTTCGCCTCCTGCTGTCAAAGTTGACATGGATCATGAACATACAGATGGGGAAAACCCACTGAGCTATAAATAGTAATCACCCTCACAAGCATGTTACCTATAGCAGTCTCAGGCATAGCAAACATGGTCCTCTCTGTGGCAACTCGGAACATGCCATGGACAGACAACCCAACACCCTGTAATGAGAAGATCAAACATACATAATCTGCTTTAATGAAGATATCATCATCATCATCATGCTATCAACTACACCAAGAGCACACAAACCCACCCCATTTTCTCCCACATTTTGGACATACACAAATTCTCAATATCAGATGGTATGACAAGATGAGAAAAGGAGTCTGGTCAATTCAGAATGCTTTGTGGGAAAAGCAGATGTATCTATAATCAGTAACTTACAGGAACAATCAGTCTGCATATGCTTCAAGATATGCCGGGAAGGGTGGTGGAGCGGATATGGGGATACCTCAACTGCAATTAAACTGATTCCATGAATAGACAAGATCAGAAATGAAAACAACTGGAAATGAGCAAAACAAGGACCAATTGAGCAACAGATTATAAACAGAAATGGAGGTGTATTGTATATACACAAAGAAAATGATGATGCCAGCACAGCAAGACAGGCACTGCCATAGAACACACAGGGAAAGAGAAAGCAGGAAGGCCCAGAAATATACGATGAAGAGAAGTCATGGGTATTCTCAAGAATATTGGTCCAGACAGGAGAGAAGTAGAGAGAATACCCAAGAGCTGGGATGGATTGAGAGCCGTTGTCCATGAAATAGACTTCAATAAGGAGCATAAAGGGCTTTGATTAATCTGAGCTTTCTGTTCTTCACTTATTGTTATTAGAGTTAACATCACAGCACTTTGGGAAAACTTATAGGTGCCACTTTCAACAGAAGATAAAGTATGTGTTCATGGATTATTCCACCAGCTTACTGATAATGCACACATTTAGCTTGCCCGTGCGGTTAGTCACTCCTACTTGATCCTTATCATCATCATCATCATCGTATTTCAAACTGTTGAAATCTTAAGACTACAGCCTCATTCGTAACCATGCCGATTTTAATACACAAACATTGGGGACATTCAAGATGTCACCCCCTTGTGTATGTCTGTCATCCATACATTAGGCACACCCAGGCCAGGCTATCAGTTCTTTCCTTAAGGGTAGCCCTGGAATAACCTGGGCAGTACAACCAGATGAGCATTCTCACATTTGAGGTTTCTACATGTTATCCATAGATACACTGATTTTGTCATTTCAAAAGCAAGGACTTACAATCTGTCACAATAGTTGTCCCACTCAAAGCATGGACTGACAATCTGTCACAATAGTTGTCCCATTCAAAGCATGGACTGACAATCTGTCACAATAGTTGTCCCATTCAAAGCATGGACTGACAATCTGTCACAATAGTTGTCCCACTCAAAGCATGGACTGACAATCTGTCACAATAGTTGTCCTATTCAAAGCATGGACTGACAATCTGTCACAATAGTTGTCCTATTCAAAGCAAGGACTTACAATCTGTCACAATAGTTGTCCCATTCAAAGCATGGACTGACAATCTGTCACAATAGTTGTCCCATTCAAAGCATGGACTGACAATCTGTCACAATAGTTGTCCTATTCAAAGCATGGACTGACAATCTGTCACAATAGTTGTCCCATTCAAAGCATGGACTGACAATCTGTCACAATAGTTGTCCCATTCAAAGCATGGACTGACAATCTGTCACAATAGTTGTCCCACTCAATTGCATCCTTGAAATTCCCTTCATGGCCAGAAATTCACGTCATGGCTAGAAATTCACTTCATGGCTAGAAATTCACTTCACGGCCGCTAGTAGATGCTTCAATATCTATTCTCATCAAAATGAGTTTGTTTTAGCTCCCCTCTACTCTGCTATGACCTTTCCCTGACCCTATCTGAGTATCCCCATTCCAACTTCTTCCTCAGACCATAAATGTTCCTCACCTTCTTCCTCTTCATCCCTTAACCCCAGTGGTCCCTAAGGCGCCACTGATTCACGTCGCCGCCCTTCTCCATTTCTTTCCATCTTTAGTTACTCATTGACCCTCTGTAATGTTGAGGTTAGTTCAATCTTTGACTTTATTTTTCCATCTCTTTCTCTTATTACCTCTCCTTCTCGCTCCTTTAAGAGTTCTTTATAGAATGGTCTTTGCTGATTGACTGAGATATGTGGCCAAACCATTTAATTTAATATTAGCTATTAATTGTTTGATTTATAGGCCAAACCATTTCATTTAATATTAGCTATTAATTGTTTGATTTATAGGCCAAACCAAAATCATCATCAACAGTGAAGGATTTGAAATTGTAACAAACTATGAATACCTGGGATCTGCAGTAATGAACAATGGAAACTGCCAGGAAGTGATCAAAATAAGATTAGCAATAACAACGCAAAAATTAAATGCCATGAAGAACATGTGGCACATTACCAGCAAAGCAGTAAATTAAAAATTACTGAGGGTACAAATATTCCCAATTACAACATACTGTTGTGAATCGTGGACAATCTTGCAAACAGCAGGGAAAAAAATCAATTCATTCAAAACAAAATGCTGCAAAAAAATCCTTAAGAACCCAATTAACCAAGCATGACAACTCTCATCAGGACCTGCCAGTCTCTATCATTTCATCATGAATGGTTCGTCATCATGTCCCCAATAGTCTGCCTTCTCTTTGTTTACCAGGTGGTCTCCATATTAATGCTAGGTGCAAATGCCTGGTTTGTTCCATTCCTAGAATGTGGCCCAGCCATTTCCGTCTTCTTTTCACTTCTAGATTGATGTTACTAATGCCTGGTTTGTTCCATTCCTAGAATGTGGCCCAGCCATTTCCGTCTTCTTTTCACTTCTAGATTGATGTTACTAATGCCTGGTTTGTTCCATTCCTAGAATGTGGCCCAGCCATTTCCGTCTTCTTTTCACTTCTAGATTGATGTTACTAATGCCTGGTTTGTTCCATTCCTAGAATGTGGCCCAGCCATTTCCGTCTTCTTTTCACTTCTAGATTGATGTTACTAATGCCTGGTTTGTTCCATTCCTAGAATGTGGCCCAGCCATTTCCGTCTTCTTTTCACTTCTAGATTGATGTTACTAATGCCTAGTTTGTTCCATTCCTAGAACGTGGCCCAGCCATTTCCGTCTTCTTTTCACTTCTAGATTGATGTTACTAATGCCTGGTTTGTTCCATTCCTAGAACATGGCCCAGCCATTTCCGTCTTCTTTTCACTTCTAGATTGATGTTACTAATGCCTGGTTTGTTCCATTCCTAGAACGTGGCCCAGCCGTTTCCGTCTTCTTTTCACTTCTAGATTGATGTTGCTAATGCTTGGTTTGTTCCATTCCTAGAACGTGGCCCAGCCATTTCAGTCTTCTTTTCACTTCTAGATTGATGTTGCTAATGCCTGATTTTCTGGCAATTTCTTTGTTCATAATGTATTGATCACATGTGATGTTTTTAGTTCCTTATTGCTTGCTTGCATTCGCCCAATGACTAAAGGAGTATACCTCTTCGTCATCCACCCTTAAAAGAATGTTAAGTAAGCGTGTCTGCGTTGCGTTGTGGCTTGCAGTATAACTGTGATATTTGTGTCTTTTGGCCCAACACATCCGACTTTAGCACGTTTAGTTCCTTAGATTAAAAAAAAAAAAAATACAAACAAAACAACAGATTAACATTAGTGGTTATATGTCCCAAGGGACAATGTAGAAACAAGAAGGAAAATACTCAATTCTATTGATGAAAGCTTACCCCGCCCATAGTGATCCCATCTATGAGGGCTATGTAAGGTTTTCTGTAATTTCCTGGAATGAAACAATAATGAAATTACTTAGTTACTACTGTATGATTAACTGTTAACTCAAATGCTGATTACTCACTGTTAATTCATGCATATTTCAGTTCATTCACACTGGCAGGAGCACACTTTAGTTCATGCATATTTCAGTTCATTCACACTGGCAGGAGCACACTTTGATTCATGCATATTTCAGTTCATTCACACTGGCAGGAGCACACTTTAGTTCATGCATATTTCAGTTCATTCACACTGGCAGGAGCACACTTTAGTTCATGCATATTTCAGTTCATTCACACTGGCAGGAGCACACTTTAGTTCATGCATATTTCAGTTCATTCACACTGGCAGGAGCACACTTTGATTCATGCATATTTCAGTTCATTCACACGGGCAGGAGCACACTTTAGTTCATGCATATTTCAGTTCATTCACACTGGCAGGAGCACACTTTAGTTCATGCATATTTCAGTTCATTCACACTGGCAGGAGCACACTTTAGTTCATGCATATTTCAGTTCATTCACACTGGCAGGAGCACACTTTAGTTCATGCATATTTCAGTTCATTCACACTGGCAGGAGCACACTTAGTTCATGCATATTTCAGTTCATTCACACGGGCAGGAGCACACTTTGATTCATGCATATTTCAGTTCATTCACACTGGCAGGAGCACACTTTGATTCATGCATATTTCAGTTCATTCACACTGGCAGGAGCACACTTTAGTTCATGCATATTCAGTTCATTCCCTTTCAGAAGCACACTTCAAGTTCCTCCTCCTCCAAGAGCACACTTCAATTCATCTCCACTCCAAGAGCACACTTTAATTCATCCCCACTCCAAAAACCCACTTCAATTCATCCCCTCAAGAGCACACTTCAATTTATCTCCATTCCAAGAGCAACTCCAGTTCATCCTCACTCCAAAAACCCACTTCAATTCATCCCATCAAGAGCACACTTCAATTCATTCCCACTCCAAAAGCCCACTTCAATTAATCCCAACTTCAAAAGCATACATCAGTTCATCCTCACTCTTTAAGCCCAATTCAGTTCATCCCCACTCCAAAAGCACACTTAAACACACCCTCATCCAGGAAATCACTCCCATTACCTATCTTGTGATTCAAGATATACTCCTCTTTGAAGAACTCTTGTGCCAGCGGATCTCCCTTTTTGCCAGCATCTGTAACAGCTGAAAATGTGCACCACTATATATCAACACAAGTTTTAGAACCAATGATTGTTTTAGGAAGAATGAAATAGAGTAAAGATGGAAAAAAAAGAGGTGATCTGATCTTCAGAGGCCAATGTTAGAGTCATAGAGTTATCACCATCAACAGGTGTAACAGGGTTGGTCAAAGAGTTTTAATACTTTACTAAGAAATTGTTACAGTTGACAGGTCAATGTTGAAAAAGTTATATTATACAGCAGTTGATACAACTGTTGAATTAAAGAATAAGTAAAACAAAAATTAAAAAAAGTATGAGAATTTCACTCACAAAATTCTAGTTCCTGACAAAAGTTTAATAAATTCAAAAATAAACCTAACTCTGAATGAGATTTGCTCAGGGTATGTTCATTTATGTCTTCAGTAGCCGAATATCCCATTTAGAGTATTCTATCTAATAGAGGAGTTCATATTTGTTTTAGGTACAATTTAAAGCTTGACACTTTAGATAGTCTCATATTCCATTGTAGATAGTCTCATATTCCATTGTAGATAGTCTCTAATCCCATTGTAGATAGTCTCATATCCTATAATCATCATTTAACAGAATGACTAGTACTCACAATGAAGTTACTAAAGAAACTATGTTTTTATATATCTATCTATTTATGGTCAACAACAGAAATGATCAATAACTGTCAAGATCGAAAGTTGTGGAGAGACATGAGCACCTACGCCAGCAGGCATGGTACTTGATGATGTTGATGTATATATATATATTCTTATTTCAGTAGCTTGTAACATATTAATTCATATTGTAGTTCATATTTCTCTCTGGCCGAAGACGGCACATAGGACTGAAGTCATAGTTCTGCACAATTGACGATCTGTTGCTAGTTCTTGTAGTTCTTTGTTATTTATTAATCCCATGGTTGAGCCTTCCCTATAATTGTTCTGCTTGGCAATTCTCTTGGTCTACTTTGTTTTCTTTTACCAGATGGTTTTCACATGAATGTCTGACGGGGAAGTCTTTTTTTATTCATTTTCAGCACATGACCGATGTACCTGTATTTCCAACACTTTTTCTTATTAAAGCTCGACACGTATTCTTGTTTTGATTCATCTCTTATCTGTTCATTTGAAATCCACTCTTTTCAGCTTATGTTTGAGATTCTTGGTATTTGAAGATGATGATCTATCTATTGCCCATTCGAAGGGCACAAATTCTTGACTCTCTAAGTTTGATGATCTTAGTTATTAAGTGACCTTCCACAGGGTCCACACTGCAACTTGCCACATATTCCTGTTCTAGGTGAACCGCTTAATCTTGGTAAAGGATGCCTGCTGTTGCCTCCCGCCTCAGTGTTTTTGTTTCTCTAGGTCAGTTTCTTTCTCTTTTGCCCTTTAGTTCTCATTTGAGGGCCTGCTTTGAGATTCTTTTGTTGTCTCATCTCATCACATGGTCAACATATGGCCATTTCTTTACTTGATATTTTATTTTGTATACACACAACTTTAATTAACAGCGGCACAAAATATTTCTAATTGAATGACATTTAAATTTCTTCAAATTTTTTAAAGTTTTTTGTTTCGTTTTTTCATGATGAAGATTTTTCAAGTTAAAATGTTTGTTTGTTGCCTGTGCTATCCAGAAAGCTGAAATATCTCATTTTTGATTGTTGTATATCAGAAGCATAGCATTTGTTTGCTTAATGAGTGAAAGATTGTGGACTTATTCCAGGATTGATTTGTTTGCTTAATGATTGAAAAATTGTGGACTTATTCCATGATTGATTTGTTTATTTAATCATTGAAAGATTGTGGGCTTATTCCATGACTGATTTGTTTGCTTAATGAGTGAAAGATTGTGGACTTATTCCATGATTGATTTGTATGCTTAATGATTGAAAGATTGTGGACTTATTCCATGACTGATTTGTTTGCTTAATGAGTGAAAGATTGTGGACTTATTCATTCCATGATTGATTTGTATGCTTAATGATTGAAAGATTGTGGACTTATTTTTGTTTGCTTAATGATTGAAAGATTGTGGGCTTATTCCATAACTGATTTGTTTGCTGAATGATTGAAAGATTGTGGGCTTATTCCATAACTGATTTGTTTGCTGAATGATTGAAAGATTGTGGGCTTATTCCATGATATATTTAATTTGCCAGCATCACTATCTTGGGTTAGCGTTAAGTAAAAGGTTGCAGAACTGAAGCACTTTACAAATATTGACAGTTGATCTGATAACTGTGGAAGCTAATCACTGACTAACAGGTCAGTTGATCTGATAATTGTGGAAGCTAATCACTGACTAACAGATCAGTTGATCTGATAACTGTGGAAGCTAATCACTGACTAACAGGTCAGTTGATCTGATAACTGTGGAAGCTAATCACTGACTAACAGGACAGTTGATCTGATAACTGTGGAAGCTAATCACTGACTAACAGGTCAGTTGATCTGATAATTGTGGAAGCTAATCACTGACTAACAGATCAGTTGATCTGATAACTGTGGAAGCTAATCACTGACTAACAGGACAGTTGATCTGATAACTGTGGAAGCTAATCACTGACTAACAGGACAGTTGATCTGATAACTGTGGAAGCTAATCACTGACTAACAGGACAGTTGATCTGATAACTGTGGAAGCTAATCACTGACTAACAGGTCAGTTGATCTGATAACTGTGGAAGCTAATCACTGACTAACAGGTAGACAAGTTATACATCATGGCTACACAGGTAAGTTTTGAGAGTTCCCTGGACAGCTAAAAAGACCAATGAGGAAATTATCAGAGGCCAACACAAAAAAGGAGCTCCTAAACAACTTCGGGGTCTCATTATGTGGGAAGTAAAGAATAGTGACACTGTGACCTTCCAGGCATGTCGTAAGAGGTGACTAAGGAGGTTGATTGATGGCTTGACAAGCTATCATTGTAAAAAGCATTGTTATGGAAACAGACCATAGATTTTAGAAGCAGTTTGCAATATGTGCCATTTTGGCACGCAAGGTTTCTGTTTTTGAGATTGTGGTTCTGCCCTATGTGCCGTCTTCGGCTCGAAAGGACGATAGATAGATAGAAACAACATCAGAAAAAAACAATCAACATTTTGTTGGCACATCATGAGAAGAGGAAAGTTGGAATACTTAGTTACAACTGGCAATATACAAGGAAAGAGAGTTTGTGGACGACAAAGAGAGAAAATACTAGATAGCTTGTTGTCATGGCATGGCAAACAGTCAACAACAGAACTGATACGATGCACTGTAGATAGAAGATTGTGGAGGGACATGATTGCCTACGCCAACCGGTATGGAACATGATGATGATGATGACACAGGGTAGAATTAAGATTCATTATGAGGAAATCAAAACATGATGAACTATGATTAGATTTTAAAAACTGACCGTCATTATTTGTCCATTATTCCCTGTTAAATAAACTGTCGAATTGGTAAGGCAGCTACGACCTTCGGCAAACTCACAAAAAGGGCATGGAACAACACGAAACTAACTCGAAAGACTAAATTCCTAATATATCAAACATGTGTGTTTAGCACACTACTATATGGATCCGAAACCTGGACAACATACTCAAACCAGGAAAAAAGACTAAATGTCTTCCACATGCGATGTCTCCGCAAAATAATGCACATCAAATGGCAAGACAAAATAACCAACTTAACTGTCCTGCAACGTGCTAAGACCCTAACAATCATGGCGATGCTCAGAAGTCGAAGGCTAAGATGGCTGGGGCATGTCCAACGGATGGAAGAAAAACGCATTCCTAGGCAAATACTATATGGTGAGCTAAAACACGGAAAAAGACAAATCGGCAGACCTAAACTACGATATAGAGATATCTGCAAATCATCTCTGAAAGACTTCTCCATCTGTGAAAACGACTGGCAACATCTGGCAAGTGATCGCACATCATGGAGAACACGTATAAGGAACGGTATAACAACATTTGAGACTGTGCTAAGACAGGACTTAGAAGAGAAGAGACTCATGAAAAAGGATGGTAACCCCTGTGGATCAGCGAGACTGACCTGTTCATTATGTGACCGCGTGTGTTTGTCAAACATTGGTA
The DNA here is from genome assembly GCA_032433765.1 of Megaustenia siamemsis. Classification (NCBI taxonomy): domain Eukaryota; kingdom Metazoa; phylum Mollusca; class Gastropoda; order Stylommatophora; family Ariophantidae; genus Megaustenia; species Megaustenia siamemsis. The sequence goes on from JAVIAB010000046.1 coordinate 7,225,379, forward strand.
GAATTAGCCACGAGAGAACCTGTTCGGCAAAAACAATACCTCAAAAAAATACGCAATAGCCTCCACTAGACCGTCTGACAAGACGAAAAGGGCCATATATTCCCTGTTAGAAGAAATGGTGCAAACTGGGAAAGGGTGGTAAGAAAATTGGAGACTCAAAGAGGCCACAAACAGGACAAGAAAAGGAAAGTCACAAAAAAGAAGTCACAGCTAAAGCACAACATCCTCATTATTCAATAGCTCAATGTGGACAGAACTGTCATCCTAGAGTACGATGACTCAATTATATAAATATGCTGTATTTGCATGTGAGTTGACCTACTATGGCACATATGATTTATCTACTGAGATATCATCATCAGGTACCAAGCCTGCTGGCGGAGGTGATCATGTCTCTCCACAACTTTCAATTTCGACAGTTATTTATCATTTCTGTCGTTGACCTTCTGCCAAGCCATTCTCTCAAGCTGTCTGTTATATTTTCTCTTTGTTTCCTCTATCTCTTTGTCTCTCTATTTTTCCAGTTGTTACAATATATTCCAGCTGTTCCCTTCTCATTCATAACTTGGCTAAAAAAATAATGATTGTTTCTTCCTTAATATTGGATATTACTTCTCCTTTTGCTTTGGCCTCTTTCAGAACGTTTTTATTGCTCTTCTTAGCTGTCCATGATATTCTCAACATTCTTCTGTAACACCACATTTCAACAGCCTCTAGTGATTTTCTTGTATGCTGTCCTATTGTCCATGATTCATATCCATATGTTAAGACTGGCTCTACACAACATTTAAGAACTCTCTTATTTCTTGTTCTACTGAGACAGAAGACCTATTATTAGTCACTACTTTTTTCTATAAATTGTTCATTCCCCCTTTCTTCTATCCAACTCATTAAAAATATAAATTTACAAATCTTTAATGAAACAAAACAGTCAAACACATTGGAATCTCTTACCTCGAATGTCTCCCCCAGCACAGAAAGATTTTTCCCCGGCACCTTTGATAAGAACTAGTCCAATATGTGGGTCCGTTTCCCAGTTCTAAAAATAGAACATTCAAATTATTTTAAAGCTTTCATGATTTTTAAATTATTGTTTATCAAATACAGTGGACTATTTCAGGGAAAGAGAAGCCATGGAAGGTGAAGGGGAAAGATTGTGAATAGGATGACAAGTTGTGAAAAGAAAAAAAAAAGATAATGTAAAAATATTGGAATATTTACTTCAAACAATTGCAGGACTAAGGTGACCTGCCATAGTGTTGGAAAGTAATGAGGTGAAACCAATCAGTACTTTATGGACAGCTAAGAAGAGTAATGAAAATGTTCTGAGAGAGGTCAAAGCAAAAAGAGAGCTAATTTCCAATATTAGGAAGAAACAATCATCATTTTTTGGTCATGTAATGAGAAGAGAACAACTGGAATATTTTGTAACAACTGGAAAAATTGAGGGACGAAGTGATAGAGGGAAGCAAAGAGAAAAAATAACAGACAGCTTGAGAGAATGGCTTGGCAGAAGGTCAACAACAGAAATGATAAATAACTGTCGAAATTGAAAGTTGTGGAGAGACATGATCACCTACGCCAGCAGGCCCAGTACTTGATGATGATGACTTCATAGCTGACTGCTGGCGCCAGAATCTGAACAATTATAACGAAACCTTATTCAACCTGCAGCAACCTCAGTGGCTGAGTGGTTAGAGCACTCATTTCCTGATCAGAAGCAGTCTGAGTTCATTTCTCCGATGAGGTGGATTCTTTTCTTCAGACCAACAAAGCTCTGGAATTATCTAACCTCTAAAAATAGATTCCCGGGTGTTACCGGGGCCTCATGAGGGAAGTAAAGAATAGTGACACTGTGACCTTCCAGGCATGTCGTAGGAGGCGACTAAGGAGGTTGATCGATGGCTTGACAAGCTGTCATTGTAAAAAGTATTGTTATGGAAACAGTGCCATAGATTTTAGAGCAGTGATCTCTGCAATATGTGCCATTTTGGCACGCAAGGTTTCTGTTTTTGAGATTGTGGTTCTGCCCTATGTGCCGTCTTTGGCTTGAAAGGACAATAGATAGATAGAAAAATTGATACCAGCGATATTTCTGGGAAGTAAAGTTGACCTGATGTGATCTTGGACTTCCCAGCACTACTAAATATCACATAGGGCTTGTTGTGTTTTCGCCACTCATCTCTACTCTGACAAGTTCAATCTTATTAAATGAGTCTATGCCTGACAGCTTTGCTTCTCTTATCAGTGTTCTTTTCAGTGTCTTTCTAGGTGTTCCTCTTTTCTCTGTATCCTGATGTCTCCCATATAAGAGCCTGTTTTGAGATTCCTTTGTTATCTCTTCTCAATACATGCCATGCCTATGTCCATCTCCTCTTCTTAATTGTCGATTAGATCATTGGTTGCATGGCCATTTCTCTTATCTCTATAATAGTCTTGAACTAATTCTATATATCATCTCTAAACGAACCAGTACCCTATATATATATATATATTTAGTTTGTGGCTTGCTTTATATGAAGTAATTTATTCTGTGTTTGTTGATTTTGTGAATCTAATTTTAGAAAGTTTTTTCTAAAGCAGCTGGTTGATAATGTTTGTTACGGGCCGCTGCTTCCTGATAATCAATAATACTGTAAACATGATAACAATTCTGAGTACAGAGGTGGATTGCACACATATGACAGTTGTTTGTTAAGGTTATGGAAGGCCCCGGTATCACTACAAACGAATTAAAATTCATAATTGCTCAACCGCTCGTGCCAGCTGAATCATCCGAATTACTATTTCATCTCCCAAACTAAGAAAGGTAGCTGTAGTCCCCATCATAGCAGTCTCAGCACACGCCAAAAGACATAATAAAAATATGTAATAAATAAAACATAAGTTGTTTGTTGTAATCTCAAAGTGGTATTTTAGTTCAATTCCTGGAAACTGGGCAACATTTATGAATGAAGATGTCCTCCGCCTAGTACATTCTCCTCATTCTTAAAACTGTTATTTAATGGGAGTGGTTTCAATTTTTTATACCAAGCACAAAAATGAACATTTCTAGCTAAAAGATCAATATTTATGTACGATTAATATTTTGTTGTTAATGCTGATAACAAAAAGATCAAAAGATTGGCAAATCTGAGAATTACAGGGATGCAATATTACATTTTTAACCTAAAAAATTATTTAAATTTTGAGATACAGCTTCTTCGCATCATCATTAGGTACCATGCCTGCTGGCGTAGGTGATCATGTCTCTCCACGACTTTCGATCTTAACAGTTATTTCTCATTTCTGTTATTGAATCATCTCTTTACCCTCAATTTTTCCAGTTGTCACAATAAATTCCAACCAGTCCCTTCTCATTACATGGCCAAAAAATGATGATTACTTCTTCCTAATATTGGAAATTAGCTCTCTTTTTGCTTTGACCTCTTTCAGAAGTTCTCATTACTCTTCTAAGCTGTCCATGGTATTCTCAACATTCTTCTGTAAAACCATATTTCTACAGACTCGAGTGATTTTCTTGTCTGTTTCCTATTGTCCATGATTCACATCCAAATGTTAAGACTGGTTCTACATAACATTTAAGAACACTCTTTCTTGCTTCTTGTTCTACTGAGAAAGAATACCTATTATTTACGTTTTTCTATGACTTGCTCTACATAACATTTAAGAACTCTTTATTTTGCTTCTATTGATTGCAAAAATGGATTGCACAGTATCTTCCTCTTCTTTTTCAAAAGCTGCTTTTGCATGAGCCATTCTGCATCTCACCTCTAATGTACATCTACCATCTTAGGATAACATTGTTCCCAGATATTTAAATTCATTTTACTTGTTTTAATATTGTTACACTTGTCTTTATTGTGCATTACGATGATATCATTTTCTTTGTCACCATTACTTCTATCATTTTCCTATTAAAGCAGAGTCTTTTATTTTTGCTTTATTTCATTATAATGTCTAAAATTTCTTGTCATTTCATCTTCAATTTCTTCTAATCACCCAGAATGTGCAATAGAAGAAGTAAGTAAATTTTAATTTCCTGGAAAAGTAGAAATGAGCAAAGCAACTAATGTGTCAATGAGAAACAACTGTGACATACCAGCAGCTGTGAGTACATTTTCCGGACCATGGAAATATTAAGAGCATTTAAGGCCTTAGGTCTGTTGAGTGTGATCACACCCAGACTATTTCTCGTCTGGAACAATATCTCTTCCTCAGCACTTGAAGACATTTGTACAGATCTCTGAAACAAGAAAATTGTAAAACATGTTGGCTAATAATTCTTCCGCTGGTGACATTGGTCAGTTTCAGAAGTCTAAAAACCCAAGCTGCAAAACATGCATAGCTGTTTGTTTTCATTTAAAAGTTGAATTTTAGTTATGACAGAACAATTTTGTAGCATTTATTTTATGGATGAAGATGTCGCTTTTAAAATGATATCAAACAACAGATAAATATGTATAATGTAATATAACATTAGAATGACAAATGTATGTAAGATCATTTCAAAGTTAGTACCATACAAATACACATAAATGAGTAGGTACATTAAAATAATTACAGTAATTATCAGAGACAGGCCCATGTATGTACGCTAATTCAGCATTAATTTTTACAGCTGGATGTCATGCTCTGAATTAATTAACTAACTTTTCTGGTAGCAGAATTTTTCATAAAAAATTTCAACATAACTTATAAGATGAAGACATATGAGTCGACATATTTGTCATATTTTTGACAAGTTTGGTATATCCAGTTAGATTTGGACATCACGAAAATTACTTTTTTTTTCCCTCCAAATGCATGCAATTTAAAAAAAAATTAGCTACAGTGGAGGTAAAAAAAAATTAGCTACAGTGGAGGTAAAAAAAAATTAGCTACAGTGGAGGTAAAAAAAAATCAGCTACAGTGGAGGTAAAAAAAAATTAGCTACAGTGGAGGTAAAAAAAAATTAGCTACAGTGGAGGTAAAAAAAAATTAGCTACAGTGGAGGTAAAAAAAAATGTAATGATATATGCACAATCAAAATAAGCTTAACAAAAAAAATCCACAAATGTGATCCTTTTAATAATATCACAAATAAAAATGCAAATAAAAAAAAATCTTACCAAATGTTTCAAAACAATATTGAGCCGAAGGCAAGACCTGCTTTAAAACAATGAAGATAAAATAAATTGTTTTAATTAAGCAACCCAAACAATGATAATTTTACAGTAACCATTTACAGTGTAAAACCTGCAACAGGCAAAAAATAACCACAAACATATAGTAAAAATGACTAATATGAGTAGAGGTCACAGCAGACACGTACTGCTGATAGCAGCACACTAGGCTTAGATTTCACTATGTGTTTGCGCATAACTAGCACATAATTATACAGATAGTTTTTAAAATTTTTAAATGTTAGTTTATATACACACCCATGACTTATATTATAACCGGCAAAATAAAAGGAAAGAGAGATCGAGGACAACAAAGAGAGAAAATACTTGATAGCTTGGTGTCATGGCATAGAAAATAGTCAACAACAGAACTGATATGATGCATTTTGGATAGAAGATTGTGGAAGGACATGATCGCCTACGCCAACCGGTATGGCACATGATGATGATGATGACTTATATACACACCCAAAACGTATACATACATGACTTATACACACACCCATGACTTATATACACTCATGACTTATACACACACCCATGACTTATACACACACCCATGACTTATACACACACTCATGGCATGGATGATTTATTTCTTAGCTGACGAAGAAGATTATCACATCAGTTCTAACTAAAGTTATTAATCTTCTTCTTCTTTCCTTCCTCATTTGCCTTTCAGCATCGAGGGGAGATATAATTTGCAGTCTTTTCCTCTTCTGTTTGCCTCTGCTGCTGTTATGTTTCCTAGTGCTTCTAATATTCCATCGATCCATCTTTTTCGTGGTCGACCCTTGGGTCTGGTGTTCTCACAACGTTTATTGAAGGCTCATTGTGTTGTGTTTTGATCTTTCTGCCTTGTCACGTGGCCAAACCATTTTATCTGTTGTTTCCTTATAAATTCTATGGCGGGGGCTATTGCTAGCTTTTTTCTCAGTTCTTCATTTCTGATCTTATCTCTCAGACTGTTTCCTGTCATTCGTCTATCACATTTCATCGCTGTAGAGGTTATTTTTCTTATTGTTCTTGCATCTAGGGTCCAGGCCTGGCATTGGTAGCACAACGTTTATGCCATTAATGACCACACTAAAACACTATGTAACAACTTCATTGGAAGTACATTGATTATTACCAGCTCTTAGTAAATCTATCAACTAATCTCATAAGTTAGATAATGCAGAAATACATTAAAAAAAAAAAAAGGAAAATGATACCCTGAGCATTTGTGGTACACAACTTTTGAAACATGACATAAATATGACAATCACTCAGATGGAAGATGTACAACAGATGTAGATGCAGAATGGCTAAGGCTAAAGCAACTTTCCAAAATATAAGAAGATACTATGCAATCCATTTTTTACAATAGAAACAAGAAAAGGAGTTCTTAAATGTTATGTAGAGCCAGTCTTAACATATGGATGTGAATCATGGACAATAGGACAACAGACAAGAAAATCACTGGGGGTTGTAAAAATGTGGTTTTACAGAAGAATGTTGAGAATACCAGGGACAACTAAGAAGAGTAATGAAAATGTTCTGAAAGAGGCCAAAGCAAAAAGATAGCTAAATTCCAATATTAGGAAGAAACAATCATCATTTTTTGGCCATGTGATGAGAAGAGAACAGCTGGAATATACTGTAACAACTGGGAAAATTGAGGGCTGAAGAGATAGAGGGAGGCAAAGAGAAAAAAATACCAGACAGCTTAAGAGAATGGCTTGGCAGAAGGTCAACAAAAGAAATGATAAATAACTGTCGAGATCGAAAGTTTTGGAGAGACATGATCACCTACGCCAGCCAGCCCGGTACTTGATGATGATGACAATCATGAAGATACAGACTTTCATTAATGGATGCTTAAGCAGAATAAAGGAATGGAAATGGCAGGACAAAATCACTAACATAGAATTATGGAACAGTACTAGTCAAATACCAGTGGATAAAGAGATACAGCCAAGATGATGGCGTTGGAAAGGACACACACTACAGAAGCCAACTGAGAATATTACACAATATGCCATTTTCTGGAATACCCAAGGAAAAAGACAAAGAGGAAGACCAAAATATTCTTGGAGAAGACGGAAGTAGAGATTAAGATGATAGGTAAGACATGAAATGAACTTAAAAGAACGGTATGAAACAGAATGGCTTGGAAAGTGTTTGTTGAAGACCTATGCTCCACTGGGAGCTGAAAGTGTTTGTTGAAGATCTATGCTACATAGGAAGCTGAAAGTGTTTGTTGAAGACCTATGCTACATAGGAAGCTGAAAGTGTTTGTTGAAGACTTATGCTCCACAGGGAGCTGAAAGTGTTTGTTGAAAACCTATGCTCCATGGGAAGCTGAAATTGTTTGTTGAAGACCTATGCTCCACAGGGAGCTGAAAGTGCTTGTTGAAGACCTATGCTCCACAGGGAGCTGGAAGTGCTTGTTGAAGACCTATGCTCCACAGGGAGCTGAAAGTGCTTGTTGAAGACCTATGCTCCACAGGGAGCTGAAAGTGCTTGTTGAAGACCTATGCTCCACAGGGAGCAGAAAGTGCTTGTTGAAGACCTATGCTCCACAGGGAGCTGAAAGTGCTTGTTGAAGACCTATGCTCCACAGGGAGCTGAAAGTGCTTGTTGAAGACCTATGCTCCACAGGGAGCTGGAAGTGCTTGTTGAAGACCTATGCTCCACAGGGAGCTGAAAGTGCTTGTTGAAGACCTATGCTCCACAGGGAGCTGAAAGTGCTTGTTGAAGACCTATGCTCCACAGGGAGCTGAAAGTGCTTGTTGAAGAAGATGACAATAAAACACACAAGCTGAAAGCATGACAAGACTTGTTATAATTTGTAAGTTATAATTCCATAAGATAATCCTGAAACAGTGTTTGATTTTTCATGTTAGTTACACAAGGACAACAACACAATGACTTTACAATGTTCTTGGTATGTACATGAAAAGTCCAATAAGTACTGACTATTATACATAAATGATTCCGCTTTATCAGATCGTCGTCTATACAAGGCTGATGGTACTAGTGGAGTACACTTAAAGTATCATCATTAAGTGCCATGGGACCTGCGATAGCTCAATGGTTAGTGAACTGGACTACAAAGGACAAGAGGTAGGGTTCGATCCCATCCGACGGCTTCCGGTTCACCCAGCCATTAATGGGTACTGGATTTTTTTTCTGGGAAAGTAAAGTGGCACGGTCGTAATACCGACCACATTGCTCCAAAAATCATGTGCCGAAGGTCTGTAAAATTTATGGTCACTAACACCATATTCCCTATACGCCATTTAGTGTGACGGGGGTACTTTACTTTTTTATAAAGTGCCATGCCTGCATAGGTGATCATCTCTCTCCACAACTTTCAATCTCGGCAATTATTTATCATTTCTATTCTTAACCTTCTGCCAAGCCATTCTCTTAAGCTGTCTGGTATCTTTTCTCTTTGCTTCCCTCTATCTCTTCGTCCCTCAATTTTCCCAGTTGTTTCAATATATTCCAGCTGTTCTCTTCTCATTACATGGCCAAAAAATGATGATTGTTTTTTCTTAATATTGGAAATTAGCTATATTTTTGCTTTGGCCTCTTTCAGACCATTTTTCATTACACTTCTTAGCTATCCATGGTATTCTCAACATTCTTCTGTAAAACCACATTTCTACAGCCTCCAGTGATTTTCTCATCTGTTGTCCTATTGTCCATGATTCACATCCGCATGTTAAGACTGGCTCAACATAACATTTAAGAATTCTTTTTTCCTATTTCTATTGTCAAAAATGGATTGCACAGTATCTTCCTCATTTTTTGGAAACTGCATTTTGCCTGAACCATTCTGCATTCTCTGTTGTACATCTCTGCTTTTATTTCTATCTATCTATTGACCTTTCGAGCCGTAGCCGGCCCATAGGGCGTAGACCAAGATACTCCTTCATCTGAATTTTTGTTCTAGCAGTTTTCTTTTAAAGATATTTTATCAAATCTCGCCATTTGTCTCTGTTCTGTGCAAGCAGCTCTATCTCACTGAGGGAGCCGAATCCTGCTGCTCTTGCCTCTCTCATCAATGTTCTTCTCAGTGTCTCCCTGGGTTTCCTCTTTTTCTCTTACCTGTTGTTTCCCATATGAGGGCTTGCTTTGCTATTCGGTTATTATCTCTTCTCATCACATGTCCAACATATGACTTTTATTTAAAGCATATAAATTCTAACTCTAAAAAGTTATGATTTTAATACGCTCAAAAGTTTAACACCATTGGTTATATGAGACATTGCTTATACATTTTGTCTGTGACATTGCAAAAATCCTATCTTCCCTCTATCAAAATATTTTATAACTTGTCTTGCTTTACGCTCACTATTTTACATCTATGTCTCGACTTACTCTATGCTATTCTATGTCTATATCTTGACTTACTCTATGCTATTCTATATCTATGTCTTGACTTACTTTATGTCTTTACTTATCTATGCTGTTCTATATCTATGTGTTGACTTATCTATGCTATTCTACATCTATGTCTTGACTTACTCTATGCTAATCTTTACCTACCTACCTACTGTTGGGGGAGCAGAAGCGCCTGCGACCTGCAGTCACAATAGTAGGGTACGCACACCATCAGCTGACTAAGACCTAGCAGTTCTACCTCCTCGTGGTCTCCCCTGGAAACAGTCAGCGTCAAACCAGACTGGCTAACAGAAGCTAGGATCGCCGTGTTCCATGTAGTGGTAGCTGTTACTGATATAGAGGACCCAGTATTGCAGTACCTCTGGGCTGGACTATTAGTTTCCCAGTATAGCCTGGGACAGACGAACTCCAACCTCTCCAGTAAGAGCCAGGAATGTCAAGATACCCATTACAACCCGCCACATCTTATGAGTCAAAGGGCAACCTTCCTGCATCAACTCATGGCAATCCGTCAACAACAACAACCTACCTACTATCATTCTCTGGAGCACACAACTTCTAAATCTAACTTGGAACACTTCTGAACTAAACTACGTATTCCTGACTGACCTCTCTCTGGATCTTTCTTCTACATCTCTATCTGATAATAGCTAACTAACTGTGTGTTCATAACTATTGTGTAACACTCACATCTGTCTCCAAGCAATTCTATATCTCTCTATATGGATTTTCTTGGCGCTCTCTACCTCAATGTTTTTGTCTAATTCTGCTAATGCATGAGGTTTAATGTCCATGTTTCATCTCATTTGCATAACTTATCTCTGCCTCATTTGCATAATCTATTAGCTGAGTCACTGACTGTTAAATTATCAGCCAATCATAAATGATAATGTTTAACTCTGGATGACTTTTATGTGAAATTTTGCACAACAAGACTCCATCTTGACATTTTAGTTAACTTCTGAGCTTAAAAATAATAGCCTAGCATGTCTTCTAAGAGTGACACCTCTCTCTCTCTCTCTCACAAACCTAACCTGTCCCTTCTCCAGTTCTAAGTTTGTTTATCAACCTAATTTCTAGACATGTGACATCACTCAAGTCCCCCATCTTTAATTCTATTCCCCTACCATTTCCAACAATAGCTACAATTTTCCATTCCTAAAATTTGCCACTGTCCCCTATTTATCTTCTGACATATCTGACCCAATCTATATCTCTCATTCTACAATCTATTCTATTCCTAGTCGAAATCTATACACTATTACAAACCACATATCCATTATTTCATTTTAGAAACAAAATAAATCACACATAATTTAATATCAACATTATAAAACTTATTAATTTGTTTTAAAAAATGTTAATAAACTAAAAAAAAACTATGAAAGTGTACATAATTTGATTTTAAATTGGAAAAAAAAAAATACATATACACATGTGCACACACACAGGCATGAACATACACACAATTTTAATTAGAAAAACCAAGGAAACTTTTATATTTTCAAAACAAACTCTCTCGTTTCAAGTTTATTTTTTATACCAATCACCAATAAACAATACCTGTGAAACATTCCCACGTGACAAATGATGAGTGACTAACAGGCTGTCATGAAACTGGTGCAGCAAAAACTGTCAACGAAAATATAAATGAGGGAAAAAAAGATCTAAAATTGTTTTGATTTATACATTTTTTTTTAACTTGGTTAAAAAAAAATACATGGTTGCTGATGATGTTGAGTTTAAGATCTGATGGTTGTCAACATACTTTTAATATTATAGACTAGTTGATGTGGTGGGTTGTCACCAAACTTTTAATATTATAGACTAGTTGATGTAGTGGGTTGTCACCATACTTTTAATATTATAGACTAGTTGATGTGGTGGGTTGTCACCATACTTTTAATATTATAGACTAGTTGATGTGGTGGGTTGTCACCAAGCTTTTAATATTATAGACTAGTTGATGTGGTGGGTTGTCACCAAACTTTTAATATTATAGACTAGTTGATGTGGTGGGTTGTCACCATACTTTTAATATTATAGACTAGTTGATGTGGTGGGTTGTCAACATACTTTTAATATTATAGACTAGTTGATATGGTGGGTTGTCACCAAGCTTTTAATATAGACTAGTTGATATGGTGGGTTGTTACCAAGCTTTAAATATAGACTAGTCGATATGGTGGGTTGTCACCAAGCTTTTAATATTATCTATCTATCTATTGACCTTTCGAGCCGTAACCGGCCCATAGGGCGTAGACCAAGATACACCTTCTCCTATATGGATTTTTTGTTCTAGCAGTTTTCTTTTAAAGATATTTTATCAAATCTCGCCATCTGTCTCTGTTCTGTGCAAGCAGTTCTATCTCATTGAGGGAGCCGACTCCTGCTGCTCTTGCCTCTCTCATCAATGTTCTTCTCAGTGTCTCCCTGGGTCTTCCTCTTTTTCTTTTACCTGTTGATTCCCATATGAGGGCTTGCTTTGCTATTCGGTTATTATCTCTTCTCATCACATGTCCAACGTATGACCATCGTCTTTTCTTTATTACTGAAGATATTAGTGGTTGATTGGCGATTTCTCTAATTTCCTCATTTGTTTTGAATTCGTTCCATGCTATACCAAGTATTTTCCTTAGACATTTATTTTCAAATGCGTTCAACTTTGTTTCTATATCTCTTGTTGTTTTCCAGCTTTCACACGCATACGTAAGGGTTGATAGTACATTTGATTTGAATAGCCTAAGTTTTGTGTTTGTGCTGATAAGTTTTGATTTCCACAACTTTTCAAGGCTTCTGAAAGACATTGCTGCTTTAGCTATTCTGATTTTAATTTCTTTGCTCGTATCCCCTTCTCGATCAATGTGACTTCCAAGATAGATAAAGTGATCGATCTCTTCTACTGGTTTGTTTTCCATGTATATTTTGTCACCTGTTGGAATTAAACTAGTCATGACTTTAGTCTTTTCATGATTGATCTCAAGCCCAATTTTGCTGGCTATTGATGATAGTTCATTTGTGTTTTCCTGCATCGTTTTTATCTGACTGCTGATGAGGACTATGTCATCAGCAAAGTCGAGGTCCTCCAAATGGTCTCCTTGTATCCATTCGATGCCTTTATTACCAGTGCAGCATTTCTTCATTATGAAGTCCATAACAATTCCAAATAACAAGGGCGATAAAATACATCCTTGTTTAACCCCAGTTTCTATTGGGAAACATTCGCTCAGTCCTTCCTCTGTTCGAACTGCACATGTGTAACCATCATACATGTCTTTGATAATATTTATGATTTTTGATGGTAAACCATATTGCTTCAGAATTTTCCACAAAGAATCTCTATGAATACTATCAAATGCTTTTTTGAAGTCGATGAAGTTAAGTACAAAAGGTTTTTGCTTTTCAATGTGTTCCTCCAATATAAGTCGTAGAGTGAAAATGTGGTCAATACAGCTTCTCCCTTTTCTAAACCCAGCCTGTTCTTCACGCATTACTGTATCTATTGAATCCTGTATTCTATTTAGGATGATTTAGGTCTACGTTTCATTAACAACATCGTTTACGATAGCGGCTTGTTAAACCTCTGATCAACGGTTATATACCAAGCCGGAGAAAAAATAATTCCTCCATTTTGGAAACAACCGGAAATGATGTCTTAATATTATAGACTAGTTGATATGGTGGGTTGTCACCAAGCTTTAATATTATAGACTAGTTGATATGGTGGGTTGTCACCAAGCTTTTTATACTATAGACTAGTTGATATGGTAGGTTGTCACCAAGCTTTTAATATTATTGACTGGATGTGGTGGGTTGTCACCAAACTTTTAATATTGACTGGATGTGGTGGGTTGTCACCAAGCTTTTAATATTATTGATGGATGTGGTGGGTTGTCACCAAGCTTTTAATATTATTGACTGGATGTGGTGGGTTGTCACCAAGCTTTTAATATTATTGACTGGATGTGGTGGGTTGTCACCAAACTTTTAATATTGACTGGATGTGGTGGGTTGTCACCAAACTTTTAATATTATTGACTGGATGTGGTGGGTTGTCACCAAACTTTTAATATTATTGACTGGATGTGGTGGGTTGTCACCAAGCTTTTAATATTATTGACTGGATGTGGTGGGTTGTCACCAAACTTTTAATATTGACTGGATGTGGTGGGTTGTCACCAAGCTTTTAATATTATTGACTGGATGTGGTGGGTTGTCACCAAGCTTTTAATATTATTGACTGGATGTGGTGGGTTGTCACCAAACTTTTAATATTGACTGGATGTGGTGGGTTGTCACCAAGCTTTTAATATTATTGACTGGATGTGGTGGGTTGTCACCAAGCTTTTAATATTATTGACTGGATGTGGTGGGTTGTCACCAAACTTTTAATATTGACTGGATGTGGTGGGTTGTCACCAAACTTTTAATATTGACTGGATGTGGTGGGTTGTCACCAAACTTTTAATATTATTGACTGGATGTGGTGTGTTGTCACTCAACTTTTAATATTATTGACTGGATGTGGTGGGTTGTCACCATACTTTTAATATTATTGACTGGATGTGGTGGGTTGTCACTAAACTTTTAATATTATTGACTGGATGTGGGTTGCAAAAGAATTTCTAGTTAGCTGAAGCTGTCATATATAGGATGCATAACACCTTCTATATCAGTAGATTCGACAACTACAATGGCTATAGTGATGCTGTCTTGCGACACAAAATGGTATTAGGGAGACCAAAAAGATAAGGTGAAATATTTATAAGCTTTTAGCTGTTGAACTTGTAATTCTTCACTTTCATAACTTTCAATCATTAAGTGGGGTGTTGGCCACTAGTTCAAGTTCATGATAAAGCAATGACATCTGCACCTTTTGGCCTGACACAGCTGTCTTGAGCATGAGTATTCTCACAATTTTGCAAGGGCTGTGACTAAAGCCAAGAAGAAACTATGAATTTGATGTAAAAAAATCTCACCTACTGAGACAGTATTCGAACCATGATTTTTATGTCTAGAGGCTAACATCTTACCTTAGATCACCTAGTCCTTGTTTAATATGCTCATTAGCTTTCAGTAAGGGGTCACAATAGTGTTGTGTTAAGGGGTCGCAGTAGTGTTGTGTTAAGGGGTCGCAGTAGTGTTGTGTTAAGGGGTCGCAGTAGTCTTGTGTTAAGGGGTCACAAAAGTGTTGTGTTAAGGGGTCGCAGTAGTCTTGTGTTAAGGGTTGCAGTAGTGTTGTGTTAAGGGGTCGCAGTAGTGTTGTGTTAAGGGGTCGCAGTAGTGTTGTGTTAAGGGATCACAGTAGTCTTGTGCTAAGGGGTCACAAAAGTGTTGTGTTAAGGTGTCGTAGTAGTGTTGTGTTAAGGGGTCGCAGTAGTGTTGTGTTAAGGGGTCTTAGTAGTGTTGTGTTAAAGGGTCGCAGTAGTCTTGTGTTAAGGGGTCACAAAAGTGTTGTGTTAAGGGGTCGCAGTAGTGTTGTGTTAAGGGGTCGCAGTAGTGTTGTGTTAGGGGTCGCAGTAGTCTTGTGTTAAGGGGTCACAAAAGTGTTGTGTTAAGGGGTTGCAGTAGTCTTGTGTTAAGGGGTTGCAGTAGTGTTGTGTTAAGGGGTCGCAGTAGTGTTGTGTTAAGGGGTCGCAGTAGTGTTGTGTTAAGGGATCACAGTAGTCTTGTGCTAAGGGGTCACAAAAGTGTTGTGTTAAGGTGTCGTAGTAGTGTTGTGTTAAGGGGTCGCAGTAGTGTTGTGTTAAGGGGTCTTAGTAGTGTTGTGTTAAAGGGTCGCAGTAGTCTTGTGTTAAGGGGTCACAAAAGTGTTTGTGTTAAGGGGTCGCAGTAGTGTTGTGTTAAGGGGTCGCAGTAGTGTTGTGTTAAGGGGTCACAGTAGTGTTGTGTTCAGGGGTCGCAGTAATGTTGTGTTAAGGAGTCGCAGTAGTGTTGTGTTAAGGGGTCGCAGTAGTGTTGTGTTAAGGGGTCACAATAGTATGTGTTAAGTGATCGCAGTAGTGTTGTGTTAAGGGGTCGCAGTAGTGTTGTGTTAAGGGGTCACAATAGTGTTGTGTAAGACTAGTAGTAGTGCAGGAAAAAGCATTTGACAGAGTAAACAGAGAACAACTGAGGGAATTGTCTGACTACTAACAACATACAGAATAAATCAACACCTAACCAATCTAATTAAAATTCACTATATCAACAGCAGCTGCACAGTCAGAACAGCAGCAGTCTACACAGACCACTTTGAAGTTAGATCAGGTGTAAGATAGGGGTTCATACTATCACATGTAACCCCCGACCTCAAGGTAGGAAGACTAAGTACTTAGGTAAAACAGAGATGGATAATAAAAAAGGAAGTGTGTTGTGTATTCAAGTACAATTCATAAAAGAACTCTTGGTGATTACAAATAGACAAGTGCAGGTTCTAAGCCCCCAAAAATTACTACAATTGTTCACATAACTTAAATAGGTTTCTTAAATTAAACAAAAATGTAAAACAAAAACCAAAGTTAGTGCACTGTGCTAAGAAGTTACACTCTGATACTGGATAATTGCCTGAAGCTATGAGTACCTGAAAGGCAGCTCCTAAAAAACATCAGAAAGAAACAATCAACATTTTTCAGGCACACCATGAGAAGAGGGAAGTTGGAATACTTGGTTACAACTAGCAAAATAAAAGGAAAGAGAGATCGCAGACGACAAAGAGAGAAAATACTGGATAGCTAAGTGTCATGGCATGGAAAACAGTCAACAACAGAACTGATACGATGCACTGTAGATAGAAGATTGTGGAAGGACATGATCGTCTACGCCAACCGGTATGGCACATGATGATGAGTAACTGGATGTTATAAACAGTAGAAAAATTAACACCCACATGACCAACTCTGACCACACGCGTCCAACACATGACAGGAAATTCTATGTCAAATTTGAACTTCATAGCGTCCTCAATTTCAATATAGACAAGAAAAATGTGACAACACAATGCTGAAGCTATTGTAATCATTGCTTATGATGGATGACTAATATGACAAATGGGATGTTCATGTTGAAAAATACTTTTTAAAAAACTGGTAGTGACTAAGATAAACATTTAAATAAATTAAAATAAAATAATATTTTTGACAACATCTTAAAAAATATTTCCTTATCATTTAAACTGCAACATAACCTTAAGATATTAGTCAATAGTTAAGAACTTCTTAGTGTACTTGTCTATTCTGAAAAGAAAAGTGATGCTACTTACGCTACAGTGAATAAGTAAAGTGAAACTAAATTAAAACTATATTGTTATACAAATATACATAACATCAAATTAATAAATTATCAGTGATAACTGGAAGAAAACTGATGGAAAATAAGCATGCCAATGTGTTACTATTATTAGACAGTATTAGAACTAGACTAATTAGTTATTAAATTGTTAATATTACCTGCCTAAGGCTAATCCAACTATTGAAATGTGCAAATGAAATGGTTTCCTCACATCAGACAGATAAAATAAAAATGCTATACAATTATTTAAAAAAAAATTATAAAAATAGGAAGAAGAGTGAAAGACTCTTGAGATAGATGCCAATTTGAATAATATATATTATAATTTTAAGGAAGGTTGCATTATATTATGGCTACCGTGAAACTGTGTGACACACTCATCATTCACAGTAAGACACAGCAGTAATAGTAATATCCAAAGTTAAAAGTATTAGTATCATCATCATCTTCATGTACCATGCTGGCTGGCGTAGGTGATCATGTCCCTCCACAATCTTCTATCTACAGTGTAATGTATCAGTTCTGTTGTCGACTGTTTTTCATGCCATAACACCAAGCTATCCAGTATTTCTCTCTTTGTCGTCCGCGATCTCTCTTTCCTTTTATTTTGCCAGTTGTAACCAAGTATTCCAACTTTCCTCTTCTCAAATGATGTGCCTGAAAAATGTTGATTGCTTCTTCTGATGTTTTTTAAGAGTTCCTTTTGTGTTGGCCTCTTTGAGAACTTCCTCATTGGTCTTTTTATCTGTCCAGGGATCTTTCAACATTCTTCTGAGAAATCCCATCTCTGTGGCCTCTAATCGTCTTTTCATTTGTTTGTCTACTGTCCATGATTCGCTTCCATAGATCAGAATTGGTTCTATATAGCACAGATAAACTCTCTTTCTCATTTTTATTGTTATTGACATAGATTTGTTATTATATATATATATAATAATAAATAAAATAAATATTATATATATATATATGGCCCTTTTCGTCTTGTCAGACGGTCTAGTGGAGGCTATTGTGTATATTTTTTGAGGTATTGTTTTTGCCGAACAGCTTCTCTCGTGGCTAATTCTACCAATGTTTGACAAACACACGCGGTCACATAATGAACAGGTCAGGCTCGCTGGTCCACAGGGTTTACCATCCTTTTTCATGAGTCTCTTCTCTTCTAAGTCCTGTCTTAGCACAGTCTCAAATGTTGTTATACCGTTCCTTATACATGCTCTCCATGATGTGCGATCACTTGCCAGATGTTGCCAGTCGTTTTCACAGATGGAGAAGTCTTTCAGAGATGATTTGCAGATATCTCTATATCGTAGTCTAGGTCTGCCGATTTGTCGTTTTCCGTGTTTTAGCTCGCCATATAGTATTTGCCTAGGAATGCGTTTTTCTTCCATCCGTTGGACATGCCCCAGCCATCTTAGCCTTCGACTTCTGAGCATCGACATGATTGTTAGGGTCTTAGCACGTTGCAGGACAGTTAAGTTGGTTATTTTGTCCTGCCATTTGATGTGCATTATTTTGCGGAGACATCGCATGTGGAAGACATTTAGTCTTTTTCCTGGTTGAGTATGTTGTCCAGGTTTCGGATCCATATAGTAGTGTGCTAAGCACACAAGTTTGATATATTAAGAGTTAGTCTTTTGAGTTAGTTTCGTGTTGTTCCATGCCCTTTTTGTGAGTTTGCCAAAGGTCGTAGCTGCCTTACCAATTCGACAGTTTATTTCTTCATCAAGAGAGATGGTTTGCGTAACTGTGGATCCAAGATATGTAAATTCTGTACTGATTCTAGTGGGCAGTCTTTTAGAGTAATAGATATAGGTTTGAAGTCACCTTGATTTAGTATTACTGTCTTCTGAACATTAATTGACAGTGAAAAAAGGTCAATGCTTTATCCAGGTTGTTGATCAGCGACTGTAGGGTGGCCTCACTATGAGCGACTAGGGCTGCATCGTCAGCAAATAAAAATTCTTTAAGTAGGGCAACATTTGTTTTGGTTTTTGCTCTTAGTCGTGCTAGGTTGAACAGTGAGCCATCTGGTCTAGTGCGAATGTAGATATCTCCTGAGCTGTTTTCGAAGGTGTAATTTAGGAGGCAGCAGCAAAAAATATACCAAAAAGGGTGGGGGCGAGGACACATCCCTGTTTCCCTCCTTTGTTGACTTTGAAATTCTCTGATGGACTCCCATCAAAATGGACTTTGCCAGTCATGTCTTCATGGAAGGAAATTATCAGCCTAAGTAATTTAGGAGGGCAGCCTATGCCTTCTAACACCTTGTAGAGACCATCTCTGTTTACTGTGTCGAATGCCTTTGTGAGATCCACAAAGGCAATATAGAGCGGCATATTTTGTTCCCGACATTTTTCCTGCAGTTGTCTAAGAGTGAAGATCATATCTATGGTTGATCTCCCGGGTCTGAAACCACATTGGGACTCGGGAAGCACCCGTTCTGCAAGTCTATGCAGGCGATTAAGTACGACTCTAGCAAAAGCTTTCCCTGTTGTGCTAAGGAGAGAAATGCCTCTGTAATTATTGCAGTCGCCCCTGTCTCCTTTATTCTTGTACAGCGTTATAATCTTGGCATTTCTCATATCATGAGGTATTTCTCCGTTTCTCCAGCATTTAATTAGCAGTTTGTATAGGTGTGGTAGTAGTACGCTTAGGTTGTCCTTTAGTACATCTGTGGGAATGTTGTCATTTCCTGCAGCTTTTCCTCTTGAGAGGGCATTTATAGCGTCAGCAAGTTCGTTCATAGTAGGCTCAACATCCAGTTCAAACATTGTAGGATATTTGGGTATTGATTGTGCTAGAGCTGTGTTTGCTGGTCTGTCATCACTGTATAGATTAGAGTAGTGTTCAACCCATCTTTGCATTTGTTGTCCCTTGTCAGTAATAGGTTCTCCAAACTTGGATTTTAGGGGGGCTAATTTTGTTATTTTTGGTCCAAGGGCCTTTTTTATATTGTCATGCATGGTTTTTGAGTCGCCCCTGTCTGAGGCTTTCTGTATTTCAGAGCATAGATTGTTCCAGTATTCGTTTGCGCATCTTCTTGCTTCGCGTTGTAGGGTGGCCTGCGCATGTTTGAGCTGATCCTTGGTGATTTGATTGGGATTATTATTGAAGTTCAGTAGAGTCTTTTTTTTATTAGCTATTAGTGGGTCTAGTCTTGCTGCATTTTCTTCGACCCAGTCGTTCTTTGAGAACCGTTTCTGGCCGTAGGTAGAAAGAGCGCAGTTATAGATGTGTGTTCTCAGGGAGCACCAGTTGTCATCCACACTTGATGCATCTTCTACTTCTTCTACCAGCTCATCAAACTTGGATCTAAAAATGTCTTCGGTTGGTATAAATATTATAGTATAAGTATTATTTATATTATCCTAAAATAAAAACTTAAAAACTAATCTATGTCTACTGATCTACTGTGATACTAACTCAAATAATTGTGCGGTGCAGTAGTGCATACTATAGTACAACAGTAAATCTGTTCTGTACAGTAAGTTAGTTTAAGTTTTAGAAGTTCAAAGTTTAATTAAATTAAGAATTACTAGAATTAGGTACGTAGCGTTATAAACTATAAACAATTTAAAAGTAAACGACTTTTAGACTTTTATTATTTATTTATAGTTCTTTTTTACAGAACCTCGAGTGAGTAGATTTCCAAGTAGAAGTTACCTCTTTAAACGTGTCTAGGAAATTATATTCGTCTTATTTATATTATTCTTGTCTTCAGTCGTGGAAAGTGATTAACATTGAACAAATGAACGTTTTAAGTTTAAGAGAATCAAAACAATTAGTGGCACGGTGATGGTGGACTTCGTTCTCCTGTACAGGAAATAAGATTGGTGTGCTAGCTCTCTTTTCTCAGAAATAACATTAATCTATCTATCTATCTATCTATCTATCTATCTATCTATCTATCTATCTATCTATCTATCTATCTATCTATCTATCTATCTATCTATCTATCTATCTATCTATCCATCCATCCATCCATCCATCCATCCATCCATCCATCCATCCATCCATCCATCCATCTATCTATCTATCTATCTATCTATCTATCTATCTATCTATCTATCTATCTATCTATCTATCTATCTATCTATCTATCTATCTATCTATCTATATATCTTTCTATCGATCGATCTGCAGCCAGATTTTTCGTTTCTTTTCTATCTATTGTCCTTTCGAGCCGAAAACGGCAAATAGGGCAGAACCACAATTTCAAAAACAGAAACCTTGCGTGCCAAAATGACACAATTGCAGAGATCACTGCTCTAAAATATATGGCGCCGTTTCTATAACAATACATTTTACAATGACAGCTTGTCAAGCCATCGATAAATCTCCTTAGTCGCCTCTTGCGACATGCCTGGAAGGTCACAGTGTCACTATTCTTTACTTTCCTCATAATGAGGCCGCGGTAACACACAGGAAAGTTACTTTTACTGATATAAAATTCCCTCAAGGAAGCCCTCCAAACAACCTTATATCTCAGCACTGGTCTGCCCTTGGTCTTTTTCCGTCCTTTAGTTCTCCATACAATATTTGTTTGGGAATACTATTGTTGCCCATTCTTCTTACATGACCCAGCCACCTAAGTCTCCGACTCATAAGTGTTGCCATGATGAATGGGAATTTGGCTCTTTGTAAGACATTTAGAGTTGGTTACTTTGTCCTGCCAACAAAATGCCCCCCCCCCCCCGTCCCCCCAGTGGAGAGGAAACCTACCACTTATGAACATGTCCGATGTGCGATGAGGTAAGGTGACCAGACGTCCCGATTTTTTCCCTGACAGTCCCGATTTTGTTTACTGTTTTTTTTCAACCTTTGTCCCGGATTTGTTACTGTCCCGATTTTTAGTTTTTGCCCGGATTTACTAAAATACATTAGGGACACAAACGTTTACCAATTTTGGCCAATATGGTAGACGTCTCTTCGACTTAAAAATAGACATTATTTCGTTGTTGTGTAGAAAATGTTTAAAAAGTTGAACACGCTGTTCACTTGGCGAAACAGTAACATTAAATGCGCTCCAAGTTTTAAATGAGGGTATTACACAACAGGCCCTTTTTTGGAATCCCCAGGGGAAAAGACAAAGAGGAAGACCAAGGAATTCTTGGAGAAGACAGATTGAAGCAGAGATGAAGATGATGGGGAAGACATGGAATGATCTTAAAAGAATTGCAAAAAACAGAATGACTTGGAAAGTGTTTGTTGAAGACCTATGCTCCACTGGGAGATAAAAGGTAGAAGAAGAAGTTTTAAATCTTGTATCATCATCATCATCATCATCAAGTACCAGGCCTGCTGGCGTAGGTGATCATCTCTCTCCACAACTTTCGATCATGATCATTTCTGTTGTTAACCTTCTGCCAAGCCATTCTCTTAAGCTGTCTGGTATCTTTTCTCTTTGCTTCCCTCTATCTCTTCGTCCCTCAACTTTCCCGGTTGTTACAATATATTCCAGTTATTCTCTTCTCATTACATGGCCAAAAATATGATGATTGTTCTTCCTAATATTGGATAATTAGCTCTCTTTGCTTTGACCTCTTTCAGAACATTTCATTACTCTTCTTAGCTGTCCATGGTTTTCTCAATATTCTTCTGTAAAACCACATTTCTACAGACTCCAGTGATTCTTGTCTGTTGTCATATTGTCCATGATTCACATCATATGATAAGACTGGCTCTACGTAACATTTAAGAACACCTTTTCTTCTTCTATTGTCAAAATGGATTGCATAGTATCTTCCTCATATTTTGGAAAGCTGCTTTTGCCTGAGCCATTCTTCATCTCACCTCTTTTGTACATCTTCCGTCTGAGGTTAACAAAGTTCCCAAATATTTAAATTCATTTACCTGTTTTAATATTGTTCCACTTGTCTTTATTTTGCACTGAGGTGATGTCTCTTTTCTTTGTTGTTACCATTACCTCTGTCTTTTTACTATTAAGGCTGAGTCCTTTATTTTTGCTTTCTTTCACTATAATGTCCAACATTTCTTGTAACTCATTTTCACTCTTAGCGATTAAGACTGTATCATCAGCATTCTATTCTATTCTATTGACCTTTCGAGCCGTAACCGGCCCATAGGGCGTAGACCAAGATACACCTTCTCCTATATGAATTTTTGTTCTAGCAGTTTTCTTTAAAGATATTTTATCAAATCTCGCCATCTGTCTCTGTTCTGTGCAAGCAGTTCTATCTCATTGAGGGAGCCGATTCCTGCGCTCTTGCCTCTCTCATCAATGTTCTTCTCAGGTCTCCCTGGTCTTCCTCTTTTTCTTTTACCTGTTGTTTCCCATATGAGGGCTTGCTTTGCTATTCGATTATTATCTCTTCTCATCACATGTCCAACGTATGACCATCGTCTTTTCTTTATACTGAAGATATTAGTGGTTGATTGGCGATTTCTCTAATTTCCTCGTTTGTTTTGAATTCGTTCCATTCTATACCAAGTATTTTCTTAGACATTATTTCGAATGCGTTCAACTTTGTTTCTATATCTCTTGTTGTTTTCCAGCTTTCACACGCATATGTAAGGGTTGATAGTACATTTGATTTGAATAGCCTAAGTTTTGTGTTTGTGCTAATGAGTTTTGATTTCCACAACTTTTCAAGGCTTCTGAAAGACATTGCTGCTTTAGCCAGTCTGATTCTAATTTCTTTGCTCGTATCCCTTCTCGATCAATGTGACTTCCAAGATAGATGAAGTGATCGATCTCTTCTACTGGTTGTTTTCCATGTATATTTTGTCACTTGTTGGAATTAAACTTTTCATGACTTTAGTCATATATATGATTATTTATGTTATGACCTCCAATTGTTATTCCAGGCATGCCCCTTATGGATTTTAAAATAATCTCACTATAAATATTAAGCAAATCTGGTTACAGCACACAAACTTTGTCTAACACCCTGTTTTATTTGTTGAAACATTCCCAAGTGGTTTGCAGTTCTTATGGCCACTGTTTGTTGCCAGTACATGTTCTTTATTATTCTTAGATCTTTGCTGTCTACGTTTATGCTTTCTAAAATGTTGATTATTTCTTGGTGCTTTACTTTGTCAAATGCCTTGGTGTAATCTATGAAAAATCTCTTCTCATTACATGGCCAAAAAATGATGATTGTTTCCTCCTAATATTGGAAATTAGCTCTCTTTTTGCTTTGGCCTCTTTCAGAACGTTTTCATTACTCTTCTTAGCTGTCCATGGTATTCTCAATATTCTTCTGTATAACCACATTTTTACAGACACCAGTGATTTTCTGTCTGTTGTCCTATTGTCCATGATTCGCATTCATATGTTAAGACTGGCTCTACATAACATTTAAGAACTCTTTCTCTTGTTTTTATTGTCAAAAAATGGATTGCATGTGGCGATTCATGATTGTACCTAGAAATCTATCTATCTTTCGTTCGCCCGAAGAATTGTCTATATCTGGAATGTCGTTTCCTGTATACATTTTACTGTCTTTTGTAAATCGTGCAGTGGCCCATATAGTTTTGTCTGTAGTGTTGTATCTATGGGCCAATGTATTTTTCTCAGTCTACTATATTCAGTGCATCCTTGAAGTATGTGTTTGCAGTCTGGGGCGCCGGTCCACATGTACAAGTAGTTGATGTGCCGATCTTGAATTTTGTATGCATGTGACTATGGAGTCGATTGTGTCCTGTTCTGAGGCGTATAATGATAATTTGTTCATTAAAGAACACCGACCTGAGGAGGAAACTCGAAATTGGACCAGCCAGCGAATACATAAAGAAACAACAGATAAATTGGTTCGGTCACATAACAAGACAAAAAGAACTAACAATGACTCAAAGAGCCATAAACAAACGCTACGAAAACGCCAGATTAAGAGGAAGACCGAGAAAGAGATGGAAAAAGGGAATACTAGAGTCACTAGGCAGGGATAACATCAGAAGAGGCCAACAGAAGAGCAAAGAATCGCAGATTGTATCTCCCCTCGACGCCAACGGCAATGGAGGAAGGACAGAAGAAGAAGACAGAAGAAGTTCATATCTATTCATATTTTGAAAGGCATCATGATTTGGGGCTTGTGGTCCGCTGATTGATTTGACTATCTGTTTCTTATGATGGTATGTAACCGGGTGTACCTAGTTGTGTGCCTAGTGTATCTAGTGTTGAACCTTCCTTTGCCAACTGATCTGCTTTCTCATTTCCTGGTATTCCACAGTGAGATGGGATCCACTGCAGGTGGACCATGTGGTGCTCGCAGAGTTCAGTCAATAAGGTCTGCAGATGTGGTAATTTTCTGGATTGTAGTGTCTGGAGTACTGATCTTGCATCTGTCAAGAACACTACAGGCTGTGGGCTAAGATTACTGTTCAGCAGTTTTTTCTATTGCCAACTTTATTACTTGTATTTCTGCATCATAATTGTGACACTATTTCCCTGTTGCTATTTTATTTATATCCCTAGTGCTATTTGGGTACTCTATATATGCACATGCTCCCCCATTCTTTACTGCTGGTGCTGATCCATCTGTGTACACACGAATCCATAGGTCGTGTGGGTATTCTTCATCCAGGAAACTGAGAGTTATTGTTTTTTTGCTGTAGAATATTTTGTTCTTCTTTGTCAACTATTCCTCTCACTTCTGTCCGTATTTGTATTGATAATCCTGATTCCTCTGTCCAGGGAGTCTGTTCTGGTATGGGCAATAGGGGGTTAACAACTCTTGGCATGTCTGGTGTTTGTCTACAAATACGCTTTGCTTGGTGGATAAAACTGCTTCTCTTAAGTCGTTCCAATGCAAGATTTTGGAATCGGTCCTTCATTGGATGTCTCGGCATGCAAGCACATTTTTCTGCCTGTATCAGCACCTTTGTGTCCCTCCGTTCTCTCAGTGCTGGTATCCTCCACAATTTCTACATCTACCATATTGGTGTTAATTTCATTGCTCCTGTGATGACTCTAAGTGCCTGGTTTTGTACTTTATCCAGCTCTTGCAGTGTGGTGTTTGATGCTGAGAACCATGCAGATGATTCATATTCTAAATGTGGGCGTATACTCTGTTTTACTTGAGTATTTTCCACTCGCACCCCATGTGGTTCCACACAGCTTTCTTAGAATAGCCAATTTCGTCCTTGCTTTTTGGGTTGCCTTATTTATCTGCTGTTTCCAAGATAGCATATTATACAATGAAATTACGGACGGTGGTTTTCTGTTGCCTCCCGTCGGTTCGTTTACGGTTGGCTCCGCTAGCCTTTGCCTAAAATGTCTCATCCACAAGGCAGTGGGGTTGTTTTACATCGGGTACCCTCCCTTAGCCTTTTGCTCTCCCGAGCATACCTGCAAGGCAGCAAGGCAGCCGCAGGTTGTACTGTTTACTGCATACTGGATACTAGATAGCTTTGTGTAATGGCATGGAAAACAGCCAACAACAGAATCGATACGATGTATTGTGGATAGAAGATTGTGGAAGAGCATCATCGCATACGCCAATCGGTATGGCACATGATGATGATACGCGCATATCGGTTAGGGAAAATAAAATACATCGTACAGAACTACAAGGGTACTCATAAATACCTGCAGATGATATTGGACATGGCATTGGGCCTAAAAAATTCAGATCACGACCCCCTGGATCCATAAGAGAAGTGAAATGTAAAACTGAAATAAACACAAGATTAGATATGGCAAAAAGTAATTTTAATGTCATGAACAATATACTAACATCAAAACAAATAACACCAAGGCTAAAACTAAGAATAGCAAATGTACATATTCTCAATATTCTTGTATGGTGCAGAAACATGAACATTAGACCGGAAAACAGAAAAGAAAATTGAAGCCTTTGAAATGTGGATCTATAGAAGAATAGGTAGAATTGGATGGAAACAAAAGAAAACAAACGATAAAGTTTTAAACAACTAAAAATGAAAAGAGAACTACTAAATACAATTAGAGCAAGACAAATGTAATTTTTGGGGCATGTTAAAAGACACAACAGCCTAATAAAAGTAATATTGGAGGGAAAAATACAAGGTAAAAGAGGCAGAGGTAGAGGCAGACCAAGACTAACATGGACGAGTAACATCAAAAGATGGACAAGTCAACCTATGACAACCTGCACCATCAAAGCAAGAGACAGAGTGGAATGGAGATCCATGGTAGCCAACCTTCGTTGCGAAGACGGCACTAGATGATGATGATGATGATGATCCTACATATTTATTCTTCGCAAATATTTGCTCTGACCTTTAACGTTACTAGTGACGTGTCTTTGTTTCTTGTGTTGCGCTTCACTTTCCAGAACGATGCTTTGGTGTCACAATGTGGGTGGCCAGGAGATAGGGTCATGGGCTGCTTCTGGTTCGCTTCCAACCGCAAGCGGTGACAATTTTTCATGTCAAATTCGTGATTTCTTCTTGGCCTTGTCCTCCACCAGTCTCTTGAAAGTGAGATCTGATGTTTAGCCGTCTCGGATAACGGCAAGAAAAGGGGGTACCAAGTACACTCTGCGCATGTTAAAGGTCCTTTGGCAGTTGGAAATCGAAAGTAGCAGACTGAAAATGGCTGTTGCCCCGTGATAAAACTGATAGGGCAATAATATGCTTCAAAGCGTCACAACTTTCAGCAATAAAAATAAGAGCACCTCTGAAGTCGGAGAATATCTGCATGTATGGCGAGGGACACCTGAGAACAGGGCTGCAAGTGTGAAAAATAGGAAGAAAGTTATTTGCGCCAAATTCTGTTCCTCAGATCTACGCTATAGACATAAAGCTGGTTAATTAAACATTTCATTGTTTATTTATTAAGCTGTCGTGGATGCACCAAAAGACTGGATTTCTAAACAAAACAAAGCATGCACTTTAGTAACAAATAATAAAAGATAAACGGGCATTAGAAATATATGGTGTCACAATCACTACAGAAATCGTAATTTCTTTAATGATTATGGTTATGAAAAGCCCCGGTATCACTGCAAACAAATCAAAATCCATAATTGCCCAACCGCTCGTGCCAGTAAAATCATCAACATTAAAATCTTATTTTCCAGATAAAGAAAGGTAGCTGCAGTCCCCATCATATCAGTCTCAGCACACGCCAAAAGACATAAGGTGAAACCGCACAGAAAGTGAACACAGCCATCCGTTCCCCATCATACGATATCATCATTCATCGTAAGCAATCGAAATATCGAAACACGATCATAACGGTTGAAGCGCACAGCCTACGGTGTGCATGGAGCACTTAACTTAGTATCTTCGGAAACAAGCCGGACTTGGAATATGAGGAAACTGTAACAAGGAACACTTTTCAGACATAACCTTTAACGGTTCCTGCCGCGTATTCGCCATATTGACCGGAAGTTCGCGTCCTCCTGAAAATGTTGATCGTCATATTTTGTAAAAATGTATGACGCTTGATGATGTTCGATGTCGTTTTTGTCTCCAATTCCGAACATATGAAACACAGTTATTTGTCGGATTATCCTCATCGTACACCGAACAACAGTCCGTATGCGCTCAGATCTCCACTACAATGTGAATTTGTGAAATGATAAACCAGTTCACAAATCTACCCTCGATCTCACAGTAGCCCTCTTGAATCTAGACAACATCCCTCCTGACCAACATGAAACTCTGGGAGTCACACCGGGGCTGCAAAGTCATGAACAAAACTCAGTTATTTCGCCTTTCATTATAAGCGTACGGCCCGTTTAGGAATATACGATCGGCCATCATGATGACGTACCACACACAACAATTCTTTAATGATAATACCACAAGTGAGGATATTGCAAAGAAATTTGAAATGGACTAACTTCATTTTTAAAGACGTGTGACGACTTCATAACATATTTTTAGAACTCTTCCACCTGTATTTTGACCCTCCCCATTAGCTGGTCAACTACACCGGGTATCCTGCGCGAACTAGCCTTCTTCCATTTTCCTTCTGGCCACAGCACAATACACAGGGAAGTCATTCTCATTTTTATTTCTTATTCTAGTTAGAAATTATTTTGGCTTAGATAATTCATTATTAGTTAGCTATGTATGGCTATTTTTATTTACTGACATATCTGTGTGTGTGTGTTGTTTGTTGTCCCGGTTGAAGGCATATTGAGCCGAAACGTCGTTTAAATTTGTGTCGTCCATTAATTACTTAAATCTTCAACCAAACTATTTTTTCAGTTCTCCCTCATAACATAAGCTGGGACAACCGTTTGCGGTTTCTCAAACAAAAATAATGATTGAGGAGTTAGTGAGTGAGAAGGGCCGGGGCGGTTGAGTGAATGAAAGAGATGAACTCACATTTCTGGAGAAATTTAAAATATTGTCTGGTTTTATGGGTCTGGTGTAGTGGGTCTGGTGTTATGGGTCTGGTATTATGGGTCTGGTGTTATTGGTCTGGTATTATGGGTCTGGTGTTATGGGTCTGGTGTTATGGGTCTGGTGTTATGGGTCTGGTATTATGGGTCTGGTGGTGTTATGGGTCTGGTGTTTATGGGTCTGGGTTATGGGTCTGGTGTTCTCGTAACGTTTATTGAAGCTCGTTGTGTTGTATTTAGATCTTTCTGCTTTGTCACGTGTCGAAACAATTTTATCTGTTGTTCTCTATATATTCTATGGCAGGGGTTATTCCTAGTATTTTTTTTTTCTCAGTTCTTCATTTCTGACTTTATATCTCAGGCTATATTATGTCTTTCGTCTAATATTTTTAATCTCAGTGGTGGTTATTTTGCTTATTGTTTCTCGCATCTAGGGTCGAGGACTGACATTGATAGCACAACGTTGAAATGAAGATTGTATTTTAGTGTGCTCGTTTTGCCTCTAGAGTTATTTTCTTGTTGTATGATAGTAGTGAAAGCTGTCCGAGGATTTGACAAGACTTTTTGCATCTTGATTCTATCTTTATTGTTTGTGAATTTCTGTGTCTCATTAGACTTTCTTGTTATTTAAATTCCTCTACTTGTTTTAGTTGTCTAGAACCGGTGGTGTGTTGTCAAAAACTGGAAAAATGAATCTGTGATTTCTTTATGACGTTACCGACCACTCATATCCTGGGTGGTGAGATACGATGTCTAGCCGACTTGGATCACTGTCACGTGTGCACTTACGCACGTTAAATAACCCATGGCATTTAAATAGAAAAGAGTAGACCATATTATTGTGGCCGCTTCCAGGGCAAAATTAGCAGCAGAAACCTAGCTACACCCTTTAACACAAGTCGTGTTACGGAGTTCGTGCGCTTGTGCCAGGATTATCCTCCGATTTTCTCGAGATTTTTGAAGGAGATTTCGGGGCACCTTTGGGTTAGTTGAAGGAGATTTCGGGGCACCTTGGGGTTAGTTTGGTTGAATTTGAAGGGAGATTTCGGGGCACCTTGGGTTAGTTGAAGGAGATTTCGGAGCACATTTGGGTTAGGGGAAGGAGATTTCGGAGGGGCACCTTAGGGTTAGTTGAAGGAGATTTCGGGGCACATTTGTGTACTTGAAGGAGATTTCAGAGAACCTTTGGGTAGTTGAAGGAGATTTCGGAGCACCTTTGTGTTAGTGAAGGAGATTTCGGAGCACCTTTGTGTCAGTTGAAGGAGATTTCGGAGCACCTTTGTGTTAGTTGAAGGAGATTTCGGAGCACCTTTGTGTTAGTTGAAGGCGATTTCGGAGCACCTTTGTGTTAGTTGAAGGATATTTCGGGGCACCTATGGGTTAGTCCGGTGTGCAGTTGTGATGACCCTAACAACAGCCAAATGTTTTTTTTTAAGGATTTCACAACGAGGGCAAGGAAATCTGCGTGGAACACATTACACATTGATGCTGTGGGTCGTAATATAAAGAATATCTGTAACGCAATTCATTAATGACGGAGTAGAACAGGAAGGAACAAACATAGATAAAGAAGTCAGAACAAACATAATCCATACAACACTAACTACTATATTATATCGATAGTTTGACCTCAGTAATACGACATAACCTAGACTGTCAGCAAATGTAAACATTTTTGTACTAATTTTTCTAATGTGGATTTTGATTGGTTGAACAAGTTGTTTCCAGATTAGCAGATAACGATAGAATAAAAATTAACTACTACTGGGTATAATCAATGTAAAACAACGGTAGCTTTATGGAAATACTGGGTCCAGGTGGGATGCTAATGTTGCCCACTGCATTTCGCAGGTAGATTATATAATTAGGTGCACTGTTGTTAGCGTGTATGACAGCAGAGCACTTTTGTGTTCGACATAAGCAAACCTCAAGCTTACAGGTGATGTTTTTGTTTGATGGTTTTGCATTAACAATAATATGTTATATATTAAATCGTTATGCACATCGATAACAATAGTACATTATTTTTCTTCTTCGTTGCTTTTAATTAATTTTAAACTAGCGAACCCTAGTTGACTGCTTTCACTCAAATGATGACGAAGTGTTTGCAGAATAATATAAACATGATTCAGTCAGTGCGTCATGGTGGTTGGATAACAATAGCATGTTCATAATAATCATCATCATCAAGTTCCATGCCTGCTGGTGTAGGTGATTGTGTCTCTCCACAACTTTCAATCTTGACAGTTATTTATCATTTCTGTTGTTGAACTGCTGCCAAGCCATTCTATTAAGTTGTCTCTGTATCTTTTCTTTTTGCTTCCCTCTATCTCTTCATCTCTCAATTTTCCGTTAGCATTGAGGACTTCCAGATTACTGATCTCTTGCTCCTTAGATACCCATAGTTTGTTCGCTTTGGAGAACCGACTCATAACACAATTTTGGCACTCTCCTTCAGAGAGGTTTAAACTCTTTACATTCTTTCCTTTAATCATTGGCCTTCTCTTCCTTTCTCTCCTATCGTTATTCCTCGCTGCGTTATCTCTATTGTCTCTCCTGCTCTTCTCACCCCTTACTGACTCTGTTTACTTGTTCCCTTACTACCCTATGAGCCTCCTATTTTTTCCTACTACCCTACGGGACCCCAATTTTCTTCCATCCTTAGGGGAGCCTTTTTCCTTTTTCTCTATTATTGCCTCCTTTATGACCCTTTAGATGCTATCTGCCCAATTGGCTATTTACCACGTGGTCAACAGTCACATGGGTCCTGGCTATTGTTCCTCAGCGGCCATTTTGTGACTTGAGACCAAGTTCTTTTTTTTTTTTTTATACTGTACTTTAAAATTAGAATAGCTGAGGCCAAAATAGCATTTCAGCAAAAGGAAATGTGTTTTGCAACAAGTCTGTGTCAATAGATATGAGAAAGAGAGTTCATCGGTGGTATATAGAGCCAATTCTGACCTATGGAAACGAATCATGGACAGTAGACAAACAAATGAAAAAACTATTACAGGCCACATAGATGGGACTTCTCAGAAGAATGTTGAACGTTCCCTGTACAGCTAAAAAGACCAACGAGGGCATTATCAAAGAGGACAGCACAAAAAGGGAGATCCTAAAAACAAAAGAAAGAGATAATTGTCATTTTTTGGGTACATCTTGAGAAGAGAAAAGTTGGTTTACAACTGGCAAAATACAAAGAAAGAGATACCGCGAACGACAAAGAGAGAAGATAGTAGATAGCTTGGTGTAACGGCATGGAAAACAGTCCAACAATAGAATTGATACGATGCACTGTGGATTGAAAAGTGGGAAGGGCATGATCGCCTACGCCAACCGGTATGGCACAAGATGATGATAGTGTATCTGACGAAGGTTTTTGCTGAAATGTCGTTGTTTGTCTCATCTATCTACTTCTTTAGCTGCTTAATACCAATTTATAATTATTTTATTTAACTTACATTTAATATATTTCTTTTCAGAATTCTGACCCAAATTACTGAGAAAATGAAGTACATTATTCTTCTTTGCTCTTATGTGCATTTGGTGCTCAGAGGCAGCACGCATTGAGTAATAATTACTATTTGGTGTAGGTTCATTACCTTTTTTTTACGGCGAGTACACTATAGTAGAGCCACAGCAATCTATAGTTTTAATAAGGCCGACGAGGGCTGACTAGGGACACCCAAAGTTTATTGTGTGTTTAGCTTTACGATGAAGGGCTGATGTGGGTAAAATAACGCGAATCCTCTAAATCTCGCAAAGTTAAAGACGTCAAAACCTTTGGTGATTCCGGGATTTGACTCTCGGCCCGCAGGTGTCAGTAAGACTATAGAACAGTGGCTCACCACGCGGTGCCCACGAGTGCAATTGCGTCTGCCGCGTGTTTTCTTGGTACCGGGAAGTTCCAGCCTCATTCCAGCGAGTGACGTCATTTATTGTTCGACATTCAGTTGAAAAAAAAGATTGAGGAAAAAAAACGTAAAGGATGAAGCAAACGATGAAGCAAACGTTGACGCTGTTTTCCCAATGAACAGAAACGGTAACCGTCGGCATCAAATGGTCAGAACAAAGAAGCTTTAGGCGGTTGGAATTAGTAAAGGGTTAAGGCATAAAAATGCGAAGCTGCAGTAAAGCTGAATGTGAGGAAAAATAAAAAAAAAATAGAAAAATTTATTTCCTTTTCGTTTTGACCTCTGTTTACACACAGGATAGATAATTTTGTTTTCTTTAACACATTTCGATTGTTTTTATTTTAGTTGTTTCGTTATTAGTTTTGTGTGTTTTTTTGTTTGTTCCTGATGAAGGCCTATTGGGCCAAAACGTCGTTTAGTCTGTGTGTCGTCCACTTATCACGTAAAGCTTCTTACATACCATTTTTTCCGGTTGGAATTAGCCTTGATGCGATATCTTAAAAGACCTAAGTACAGGTGAAATTGAAATGACATAAATCATACGTTCCCAACTTTGAAAATCAAGCAGAAAAAATACAATGACAAGAATCACATGAGCTCAGTGCAATTTAATGCATTTGTTTAAAAACGCCCATTTTGCTGTCTATCTTCAGGAAGTATGTAATTTTTTTTTTTGTAAGATACAGTGTTTTATATTTATTATTCTGTAAAAAATGGACACATAATACCGTGCGACGAGTAAAAAGCTAAGTTATAGATATGTGTAGCCATGTTATTGCTACGTGTAACCGTGTATTGATATGTGTAGTCATGTTATTGCTATATGTAGTCGTGTTATAGATATGTGTAGCCGTGTCAATGATATGTGTATCCGTGTTATAGATATGAATAGCCCGTTATTAACAATAAATTTGGATACTGGTGATACTTAAACTTGTCATAGGATACTCCCAATAAGATCTTCACCCAATCCGGTCTGGAGCAAGCATAGACAACTCTCGCCAGGCCCTGCCAATTTCTTCCATTTCATCATGTATAGTTCATCGTCGTCACGTCTCCAATATTTTGCCTCTTCTTCAGTTGCCAAGTTTGTGTGTGTGTTCATGTTAATTCTGGGTGCGGATGCCTGGTTCGTTCCATTCGTAGAACGTGGTCTTGCCATTTCCGTCTTGTCACTTCTTGTTTGATGCTGCCTGCTCTTCTGGCGACTTCTTTGTTCCCAATGTGTTGATCCTAACGGTGGCTTAGAATCTTCTAAAGACAGCGACCTTCAAATCCTCTGAGTCGACTTTCTATCTTATGGTTCATTCTCCATGTTTCTGCTGCATGTAGGAGTATGGATCGCACATTTAACTTGTCAATTCTAAGCTTGGTGCTGACATGGAGACTGGTTGAACGCCATATGCTTCTAAGTCTGTTGAATGCCTGGTCTGACATGGAGACTGGTTGAACGCCATATGCTTCTAAGTCTGTTGAATGCCTGGTCTGACATGGAGACTGGTTGAACGCCATATGCTTCTAAGTCTGTTGAATGCCTGGTCTGACATGGAGACTGGTTGAACACCAAATGTTTCTAAGTCTGTTGAATGCCTGGGCTGACATGGAGACTAGTTGAACACCAAATGTTTCTAAGTCTGTTGAATGCCTGGTCTGACATGGAGACTGGTTGAACACCAAATGTTTCTAAGTCTGTTGAATGCCTGGTCTGACATGGAGACTGGTTGAACACCAAATGTTTCTAAGTCTGTTGAATGCCTGGTCTGACATGGAGACTGGTTGAACGCCATATGCTTCTAAGTCTGTTGAATGCCTGGTCTGACATGGAGACTGGTTGAACGCCATATGCTTCTAAGTCTGTTGAATGCCTGGTCTGACATGGAGACTGGTTAAACACCATATGCTTCTAAGTCTGTTGAATGCCTGGGCTGACATGGAGACTAGTTGAACGCCATATGCTTCTAAGTCTGTTGAATGCCTGGGCTGACATGGAGACTGGTTGAACACCAAATGTTTCTAAGCCTGTAGAATGCCTGGGCTAACATGCATATTCTAGCAGAGATCTCTAATCTTTATACCAAAGAAGATAAAGGATGCAAAAATTAAAGTTTCTGGGATGTTATTTTTAATTTCTAACCACAGACGTCAGGTCGGTAATTTTACCTGCTACTGTATGCAGTACAACATGCGGCCTCACTGCT
Organism: Megaustenia siamemsis; assembly: GCA_032433765.1. NCBI lineage: Eukaryota > Metazoa > Mollusca > Gastropoda > Stylommatophora > Ariophantidae > Megaustenia > Megaustenia siamemsis. The sequence goes on from JAVIAB010000046.1 coordinate 7,260,619, forward strand.
GCCTTGCAGGTATGTTCGGGAGAGTAAAAGGCTAAGGGAGGGTACCCGAAGTAAAACAACCCCACTGCCTTGTGGGTGTGAGACTTTTTAGTCAAAGGCTAGCGGAGCCAACCGTAAACAAACCGACGGAAGGCAAACAGAAAACCACCGTCGTAATTTCTTTGTACAATCATGAATCACCACAATAATAGAAATAACTGTCCAGATCGAATGTTGTGGAGAGACATGATCACCTACGCCAGCAGGCTCGGTACTTGATGATGATGAACCACAGACGTTTATAAATGTTAGAAACAACGTCTTCTTGAATGTATAACAGAAGAAGCTTGTGTATTTGATCTAGACCGATGTACATGAGCAAGTGAACTATATTACTAGTAACAAAACATTGTGAGGAAAACAAGTTGTGAAGAAGGGAAATTGTAGCCTCCGTCAGTCATAGTTGACTATAGTAGCCTCCGTCAGTCATAGTAGACTATAGTAGTCTCCGTCATTCATAGTTGACTAGAGTAGCCCCCGTCAGTGATAGTTGACTATAGTAGCTTCCGTCAGTTATAGTTCACTATAGTAGCCTCCGTCAGTCATAGTTGACTATGGTAGCCTCCGTCAGTCATAGTTGACTATAGTAGCCTCCGTCAGTCATAGTAGACTATAGTAGTCTCCGTCAGTCATAGTTGACTATAGTAGCCCCCGTCAGTCATAGTAGACTATAGTAGTCTCCGTCAGTCATAGTTGACTATAGTAGCCCCCGTCAGTCATAGTTCACTATAGTAGCCCCCGTCAGTCATAGTTCACTATAGTAGCCTCCGTCAGTCATAGCTGACTACGGATTTTTTAGCGCCCCTAGAAATGTTATTTTTTATTTTCTGTTCTTTTGTCGTGTTTTCTCTTTCTCTATGAATCTGTCTGCTTCTGGTTTGATGTGAACCTTTAGAGTGTGTATCCAGATAATGCGGTCTGCAGCTATGTCTTCCCATGCTGCAGGGTTTATGTTCAGAGTCTTCATGTCACGTTTACACACATCTACAAATCGAAGTTTTGGGCACCCTAGTTCTTTTACCATCTGCCAGTTGTCCGTAGAGTATATCTTTCGTTATGCGGCCATCTTTCATACGGTGTACATGGCCAAGTAAGCGTAACCTACGTTGTTTGAGCAGCGTGTAGATATTCGGTAAGCATGTGCAATTCCAAAGAATGGAAAGGATGTATGACTAATCTAGAACCAACACAATAAGCTATGTATCTATAAGTAAAAGTATCTATGTAAAAGAAAGCAGGCATATGTCAGCCTTGTGATGAGAAGAAATAACTAGAGAATCACAAAGTAAGAACTGAAACACGAAACAATGAGATTAAAAGGGGAAATATAGAAGCATCTCGATTTACACTAAGAAGAACGCTGATAAGAGAGGTATGTTGGCATCGACTCCTGAACTGAAATTGATGAAACTTTGTCCACAGTCTAGATGTCTAATCCCACATAAAAGATGATGGCAATGATTATTACACGAAACAAATTAAGATTGTTTTGATATGAGTAAGGAAGGTAAAGAGCCGCGATAGCTCAGTGGTAGTGAACTGGACTACAAAGGACAAGAGGGTCGGGTACGATCCTGACCGACGGCTTCCGGGTTCACCCAGCCTTAAATGGGTACCGGATTTTTTCAGGGAAAGTGAAGCGAAACGCGTAATACCGACAATATTACCCCAAATCATGTGCCGAAAGTCTGTAAAAATTATGGTCACTAACACCATATTCCCTATACACCCCTTGGCGTGACGGGAGCTCTTTACTTTACTTTTACTAAGGGAGGTAAAGTAAAGGTTACCTCCCCTTGCCTTCCTAGGTGTATGAGGAACATGATGTTAGTGACCGTATTTTCTATGACCACGGCACATTCTTGGGTGATTTGGTCGGTTTTCACACCAGGTCGCATTTGCTTCTCAGAAAAAAAAATCTTTGGTACCCATTTTTAGTGTTTGGGTGAACACTGGTGCCTCGTCGGTCCGAAATAAAATCCAGCACTGCTGGTGATCGCACCATGACCTTTCGCTAAAGTAGCACACGTTTTATTTATGAAGTTGTGTAAAATGTGTCACAGTTTTGTAACTGATACACGTTTTGTTATCTTTGTTTTGTTGAAGTTGGTGGATGTGCTGTACAAGATACGGGTGTTGTCCTGACGGAGTAACATCAGCCACGGGAGAGAACAAGGGGAATTGTAAACTCGAACACTTCTTGGTGGGATGTTCTGGTACAAGATACGGGTGTTGTCCTGACGGAGTAACATCGGCGGGAGAAAACAAGGTCAACTGTTAACCATGACGGTTGGAGATGCTGGGACAAGACACATATGCTATTCTGACGGAGCAACATCAGCCGTTGTTGAGACAATAAACAATGCTGGATTAAATGATGCGTTAGAACAAAACATACATATATCCTGACACCGAGGTCAGCTCTTAATCTTCCAACGCCCTGTATTCATACAATTACTATCTTTAACTTATTTTGTTTACAATCAGATTGAAAGAAAAAAAATGATCTAAATACCGAAACACATCAAACTTATTCTCCTTCTCGATTAAAGAAATGTCACTTTTGCTCTTTCTCATTATCCCCAGCCATAAAGTAATACAGAATAAATCATAAAGAACATTATTGTTGATTCCTTGTGTACGTTTGCATGTTCTGTTTGTGTCCGCTGTTGGTCTGCTTCAACTTTTTTATTTTTAAAATTTCTGCTTGCTTGTTATTAGTTGCTTATTTTATTGTCATGTTTCGAAACACTATGAGAAGGGGAAGTTAGAATACTTGGTTATAACTGGTAAATTAGAATGAAAGAGAAATTGCGGACGACAAAGAGAGAAGATACTAGATAGCTTGGTGTCAAGGTATGGTAAACAGCCGACAACATAATTGATACGATGCACCGAGTGGTACAAAGTCTGCTACAGAAGATTGACAGACAGTGGTCTGCGGCAGGAGTGGATGCAGCTATTGGGTGGCTCTAAAGTGAGCGCGTTGACCTAGATGTACTGTCCAGGGGCGTGCTGGTGTACACTTCAATGAAATAGCCGATTAGCTCGCTGGCAGCTCCAGCACTGAGTGTGGCCTTACTCTGGACAAAGAGAACATCGACAAGTTTGTTCTTCATTCCTGAAGGAAAGTGGAGGGGTCAATGATGTGTATATTGAGAGACTGTTGAGTCTAAAGGTGTAAATGGGATCAGGTTGATGCGGAGTGCTTAGTGGGACAAGCAGATGCATATATAATCAATACCTACAGTCTTATACGTTTGGAAAATGCATGGATAAACTGTGGGGCGGATATGGATGTCTCGTCTGCAGCAAAACTGATTCAATGAAAAGAATAGATGAAATAGATGAACTAAGAGCAGGGTAATGTGAAGGGTTCATCGCCTACGTCCAGAGACGTGTCGCAAGAAGTGGGAGATATTGTTAGGAGAAGTGTGTGTTAGTGTGCCGAGAAGTGTGTGTTAGTGTGCCGAGAAGTGTGGGTTAGTGTGCCGAGAAAATGTGTGTTAGTGTGCTGAGAAAAGTGTGTGTTAGTGTGCTGAGAAAAGTGTGTGTTAGTGTGCCGAGAAAAGTGTGTGTTAGTGTGCCGAGAAGTGTGTGTTAGTGTGCCGAGAAAAGTGTGTGTTAGTGTGCTGTGAAGGTGTGTTAATGTGCCGAGAAAAGTGTGTGTAGTGTGCCGAAAGTGTGTGTTAGTGTGTCGAGAAGTGTGTGTTAGTGTGTCGAGATGTGTGCTCTAGTGTGCCAAGAAGTGTGCTCTGGTTGCCGAGAAGTGTGCTCTGGTGTGTCGAGAAGTGTGCTCTAGTGTGCCGAGAAGCTGCTCTAGTGTGCCGAGAAGTGTGTGTTAGTGTGCCGAGAAGTGTGCTCTAGTGTGCCGAGAAATTTGCGCTAGTGTTCCTATAAACAGCGGTGCCGAGATGTGTGCTCTAGTGTGCCGAGAAGTGAGTGTTAGTGTGTCGAGAAGTGTGCTGCAGTTTTCCAGGAAAACAGCGGTGCCGAGATGTGCTGAGAAGTTGTGTTAATGTCTAGTGTGCTGAGAAGTGTGTGTTAATGTGCTGAGAAATGAATGTACTCTAGAGTGCCGAGATGAATACTCTAGTGTGCTGAGACGTGTACTCTAATTTGCCGAGATTTGTGCCAAGAAGTTTGCGTTAGTGTGCCGAGAAAAGTGCGTTAGTGTGCCGAGAAGTGTGCGTTAGTGTGCCGATAAAAGTGCGTTAGTGTGCCGAGAAGTTTGCGCTAGTGTGCCGAGAAGTGTGCGTTAGTGTGCCAAGAAGTTTGCGTTAGTGTGCCGAGAAGTTTGCGTTAGTGTGCCGAGAAGTTGCGTTAGTGTGCCGAGAAGTTTGCGTTAGGTGTGCCGAGAAGTTTGCGTTTGTGCCGAGAAGTGTGCGTTAGTGTGCCGAGAAGTTTGCGTTAGTGTGCCGAGAAGTGTGCGTTAGTGTGCCGAGAAGTGTGCGTTAGTGTGCCGAGAAATGTGCGTTAGTGTGCCGAGAAGTGTGCGTTAGTGTGCCAAGAAGTTTGCGTTAGTGTGCCAGAAAGTTTCGTTAGTGTGCCGAGAAGTGTGCGTTAGTGTGCGAGAAGTTTGCGTTAGTGTGCCGAGAAGTTTGCGTTAGTGTGCCGAGAAGTGTGCGTTAGTGTGCCGAGAACGTTTGCGTTAGTGTGCGAGAAGTGTGCGTTAGTGTGCCGAGAAGTGTGCGTTAGTGTGCCGAGAAATGTGCGTTAGTGTGCGAGAAGTGTGCGTTAGTGTGAAGAGAAGTGTGCGTTAGTGTGAAGAGAAGTGTGTGTTAGTGTGAGAGATGTGTGCGTTAGTGTGAAGAGAAGTGTGCCGAGAAATGTCCCGAGAAGTGTGCGTTAGTGTGAAGAGATGTGCGTTAGTGTGCAAGAAGTGGGCGTTACTGTGCAGAGAAGTGTAATCAAGTGTGCGAGATATGTGCTCTAATGTGCCTAGAAGTGTGCGCTAATGTCACTAATGCGTGCTCTAGCGTGAAGAGATGTGTGCGTTAGTGTGAAGAGTGTGTGCGTTAGTGTGAAGAGATGTGTGCGTTAGTGTGAAGATAGATGTGCGTTAGTGTGCCAAGAGTGGGCGTTACTGTGCAGAGAAGTGTAATCAAGTGTGCGAGATATGTGCTCTAATGTGCCTAAAGTGTGCGCTAATGTCACTAGATGTGTGCACTAGTGTGCCGAGAAGTATACTCTAGTGTGCAGAGATGTGTGCTCTAGTGTGCCGAGAAGTGTACTCTAGTGTGCCTAGATGTGTGCACTAGTGTGCCGAGAAGTGTACTCTAGTGTGCTGAGATGTGTGTGCTGAGATGTGTGCTCGTGTGCCGAGAAGTGTACTCTAGTGTGCCGAGATGCGTGCTCTAGTGTGCGAGAAGTGTACTCTAGTGTGCCGAGATGTGTGCTCTAGTGTGCCGAGATGTGTGCTCTAGTGTGCCGAGAAGTGTACTCTAGTGTGCTAAGATGTGTGCTCTAGTGTGCCGAGAAGTATACTCTAGTGTGCCGAGATGTGTGCTCTAGTGTGCCGAGAAGTGTACTCTAGAGTGCTATGATGTGTGTCGAGAAGTGAACTCTGGTGTGCTGAGAATGTGTGCTCTAGTGCCGAGAAGTGTACTCTAGTGTGCCGAGATGTGTGCTCTAGTGTGCCGAGAAGTGTGCGTTAGTGTGCGAGGTATGTGCTCTAATGTGCCTAGAAGTGTGCGCTAATGTCACTAGATGTGTTCACTAGTGTGCCGAGAAGTGGATTTGTGTTCGAGTAATGTGCGCTAGTGTGCCGAGATATGGCTCTAGTGTGCCGAGAAGTGTACTCTAGTGTGCCGAGATGTGTGCTCTAGTGTGCCGAGAAGTGTACTCTAGTGTGCCGAGATGTGGCTCTAGTGTGCTAAGATATGTGCTCTAGTGTGCCGAGAAGTGTTCTCTAGTGTGCTGAGATGTGTGCACTAGAGTGCCGAGATGTGTGCTCTAGTGTGCCGAGATGTTTGCATTAGTGTGCCGAGAAGTGTGCGTTAGTGTGCTAAGATGTGTGCTCTAGTGTGCCGAAAAGTGTACTCTAGTGTGCCGAGAAGTGTACTCTAGCGTGCCGAGAAGTGTACTCTAGTGTGCTGAGATGTGTGCTCTAGTGTGCCGATAAGTGTACTCTAGTGTGCCGAGATGTGTGCTCTAGTGTACCGAGATGTGTGCTCTAGTGTGCCGAGATGCGTTCACTAGTGTGCCGAGATGCGTGCTCTAGTGTGCTCTATTGTGCGAGAAGTATGCGTTACTATTCTGAGAAGTGTGCAATAGTATTCCAAGAAACGCTGTGTTGAGTTGTGTGCTCAAAAAACACTGTGGTTTGTCAAGATGTTTTGTCATTTCTACAATAACTCATTTGTTCACAGCGCGATGAATAAAGAAAATTCGTGTAGATGATAAATAAGAAATTATGTAATTGAAACAATAAATATGGCGATTGTATAGCATGCAATCATGATTGACGAACAAATGAAGAGACGGTTAAAGGTCATAGAGACGGAATTTCTCAGAAGAATGTTGAACGTTTTCTGGACAGCTAAAAAGACCAACGAAGAAGAGGTCAACACAAAAAGAGAGTTCCTAAAAAAACATCAGAAAGAAATAATGAACTTTTTTCGGACACACCATAAGAAGGGAAAGTGGAATACTTGGTTACAACAGGCAAAATAGAAGAAAAGATAGATCGCGGACGACAAAGAGAGAAAATACTGGATAGCTTGGTGTCAAGGCATGGAAAACAGTCAACAACAGAACTGACGATGCACTGTAGATAGAAGATTGTGGAAGGACATGATCGCCTACGCCAATTGGTATGGCACATCATGATGATGGTGAAACATGGTTTGTCAGTAGTTTGGCAATATATTAATGTCTTATGCTGGATGTTTTCTTAGTGAATGGTCTCGTGGCTAAATCTGCCAATATTCGAGTCCAGCCACGGAATGAATAATATACATTTGTGCTTCTTGGCCTCGTCTTATATCTCCTGCGCCTTTGTCTGTTGACTTTGACATGAAGTCTCGGAAGTTGTTGCGCCGTTTTATTTTTGTTCTCCACGTGCTAAGTGGATGTGATGGCAGACTTCCCCAATTTCTTTCGCTGAATAAGTATTTTCTCAAGAAAGTACTAAATACAATACTTAAGGTAAAAGTCAAGGTAAAGTACGAGACTTGAACCGGCGTCTTAGCACGCGAGTTGCCACCCATATGTGCTCGGCCGCCTATCCAGAAATGTTCGGAGATTTCTAGACAGTGTCGCTTCAAGCATCGAAACTCACGATGCGAAGGGACACTCCTCACCTTCCCAGGGTAATACACTGGTACCCATTTCTGCCAACGGCTGGGTCGACCGTGGGTTTTTTTTTTTCAAACCACGAGTACAATTCACACTGATCCCAGCGGGAATCGAACACGGGTTGTCCGAACGTTGGCAGTTCAGTCGGGTGGTTTTCCCAACTAGGCTACCGAGGCCCCTATAACATACATATATCTCAGCACTGGTCTGCCCTATGGTATCTTTTCCACCCCTTTGTGATTGTCTGTGAATACGATTATTTTTCATTCTTCTCACGTGCCCCAGCCACCATAGTCTCCGTCTCTTAAGAGTTGTCATGACGGAGGGCTCGTTGCAAGACGTTAGCGTTGGTTTCTATGGGAAACGACCAACCCTTCATCATCATTGAGTGCCGTCTCCGCATCAAAAGTTGGCTACCATGGAACGCCAATCGGCTCTGTCTCTTGCTTGATGGTGCAGGTTGTCATAGGCTGACTTTCCCATCTTTTGATCTTACTAATCAATGCTAGTCTTGGTCTGCCTCTGTCTCTGCCTCTTTTACCTTGTATTTTCCCTTGCAGGATTATTTTTAGTAAGCTGCTGTGTCTTATAACATGTCCCAAAAATCTCATTTGTCTTGTTTGAATTGTGTTTGTAGTTCTCTTAATTTTTATTTGTTTTAAGACTTCATCATTTGTTTTCTTTTCTTTTCATCCAATTCTTCTTATTTTCTATAAATCCACATTTCAAAGGCTTCAATTTTCTGTTCTGTTTTCTTGTCTAATGTCCATGTTTCTGCACTCTACAGGAATGTTGATATGATATAACATTTTTCCATTCTTAGTTTTAGCCATCGTGTTATTTGTTTTGATGTTAGTATATTTTTCGTGGCATTGAAATTATTTAGTGTTTGTTTTATTTCAGTTGTACGTTTTCCATCATTGGTTATAGTATGTCCAAGGTAGTTGTAGTTCTGAACGGTCTCCATGTCTGTTCCTTCAGCTTTGATATCCACTTGTAGGTTTTTAGTATTTTTCTTTGTTTATGATCATAGTTTTAGTCTATTTGATATTCATATCTAATCCACATTTTTCATTGCCATGCTTATTTCATTAAGTAATGATGTAGATCTTTAGGATTTTTTTTTATAGTGACTGTCCCTTACTTAATATATAATTTCTTAGGCAGAATGAACTATTAAACTCCATCCCATTAAACTATAGCATTTGAATTTGAACGGACCAGTATTCCTGATCCTTATTCACTGTTATTAACATATCCATCTTAATGAGTTTGGTACCAATTCATTTTTATCTACAGCAGTTTGGAAAGTCCAGCTTGAGTACAATCATGATTATATTATTGATAAAGCATTGCGATAGCCGCCACGCTACTGGTGTTTTATCTAATGTATATGAAAGTTTATTCTTTATTTTGCTTACAGTAGCTTGATGACGATCGGGTATCATTGTAGCACATGATGTCCCCTACCGAACGAGGATTTTCCACTGGAATCCCCCTTAACGTTGTTGTCGTTATTTCTGTTGTTGTGGCGATACATGATTGTATAAGAAGTTACGACGGTGGTTTTCTGTTGCCTTCCGTCGGTTTTGTTTACGGTTGGCTCTGCTAGCCTTTGACTAAAAAGTCTCACCCACAAAGCAGTGGGGTTGGTTTACTTCGGTGTACCCTTAGCCTTTTACTCTCCCGAGCTCACCTGCAAGGCAGCAGGCAGCCACAGGTTGTACTGTTTACTGCATACAGTAGCAGGTAAAATTACCTGACCTGACTATAACCTGAGAACAACTGGAATATATTGTAACAACTTGGAAAATTGGGGGGCCAAGAGATAGAGGAAAGCAAGGAAAAAAAACACCAGACAGCTTAGAGAATGGCTTGGCAGAAGGTCAACAACAGAAATGATAAATAACTGTCGAGATCGAAATTGTGGAAAGACATGATCACCTACGCCAGCATGCCCGGTACTTGATGATAATGATATGAAAGTTGTATTTTGAACTGATACTGCAATATAAAATACGAAACAAAACACATGGCTCTATGATGCATTGATATTTATTCCAGGAATGGCAAATAATGTCTGAAAAAGCTGGCTAACATTACATTATAATTTTCATACATTTCTCTGACAATATTTATTTGTACCTCTCTCTAACAAGTTTACCACTTTGTAATTATTTTAAACATTTGATTATTATTTAAATTATCTAAGTCATCATATTACTTTCTAACTACGTTAACTATCTTGTAATTATTATAATAACCTCCTTATTTTTATTTATAGTTATCATTATAAATTTAGTTACATAATAATCTAATTGCTTGAATTGCGCTGCCTGTTTCAATGACTTCAGTATTCTCTAATCTTATCTCATTATACACCTAATATTCTTATAATTATTTTAACCACCTAATATTCTTATAATTATTTTTAATCATCTAATATTCTTATAATTATTTTAATCTCACAAAATTCGTACAATCGTTGTAAATCACTTGTTTATAATTAATTTCATCGTCCAAATAGTCATCAAGTTATTATAATCAAATTATTAAATCGATTTAACAACTTTTACTAAATAATGCAATCACCAAAAAATGTTAAAGTTGTTATGTTCACAACAACGGCTAATAAAACATCATTGCTTTATAAAGAATTGCTCATAACTTCTAACCAATAAAGAAATATTATCTCCAAATTAATTAAAGTCATTTCATCTTTTCTCCACTTCCTCTTGTTCCCGTTCGGGAGTCAAGGAGATATAAAGTTACGGTTCTTTGTGTGTGCAATATTTATTTTGTTCCTTTTTCTGTCTCAACAAAGAATAATATAAATAGTGATAATCTATCATCTTAATTATTGCCTAGCCCTTTTTCTTGCTGTTTCACCAATCGAGACTATAAGTAACACTATATTTATATTTCTAATTAATGTTAAGCCTTTCTTTTCAGCCCAATTGCGAGTCATCTTTTATTATGCCTTCGGTTTCCTGTGATCATAACCGAAACATAAATTGTTATATTTCCAACCTTAGAAAAATATATTTATATCATCGGATGATTATTTCTATGAGGGGTTTAGAATAGGAGATACGTTCAGAGAGTATAGAACAATTTGTGGTTTAGAATAGGAGATACGTTCAGAGAGTATAGAACAATTTGTGGTTTAGAATAGGAGATACGTTCAGAGAGTATAGAACAATTTGTGGTTTAGAATAGGAGATACGTTCAGAGAGTATAGAACAATTTGTGGTTTAGAAAAGGAATACGTTCAGAGAGGATAGAACAATTTGTGGTTTAGAATAGAAGATACGTTCAGAGAGTATTGAACAATTTGTGGTTTAGAATAGGAGATACGTTCAGAGAAGATAGAACAATTTGTGGTTTAGAATAGGAGATACGTTCAGAGAGTATAGAACAATTTGTGGTTTAGAAAGGAGATACGTTCAGAGAGGATAGAACAATTTGTGGTTTAGAAAAGGAGATACGTTCAGAGAGGATAGACAATTTGTGGTTTAGAAAAGGAGATACGTTCAGAGAGGATAGAACAATTTGTGGTTTAGAAAAGGAGATACGTTCAGAGAGGATAGAACAATTTGTGGTTTAGAATAGAATATAGCGCCATCAACTTTGTCTCATTACTCAGAGTTCTATATAGCGCCATCAACTTTGTCTCATTACTCAGAGTTCTATATAGCGCCATCAACTTTGTCTCATTACTCGAGTTCTATATAGCGCCATCAACTTTGTCTCATTACTCTGAGTTCTATATATATCAACTTTGTCTCATTACTCAGATTTCTATATATCAACTTTGTCTCATTACTCAGAGTTCTATATATCAATTTTGTCTCATTACTCAGAGTTCTATATATCAACTTTTGTCTCATTACTCAGAGTTCTATATATCAACTTTGTCTCATTATCAGAGTTCTATATATATCAACTTTGTCTCATTACTCAGAGTTCTATATATCAACTTTGTCTCATTACTCAGAGTTCTATATATCAACTTTGTCTCATTACTCAGAGTTCTATATATCAACTTTGTCTCATTACTCAGAGTTCTATATATCAACTTTGTCTCATTACTCAGAGTTCTTATATCAACTTTGTCTCATTTCTTAGTGCCCTTGATAACTTGCAGTTGGAAATCGAAACGAGTAGACCAAAAATGGCCGCAGTCCGGGCAAAATTAATAGGAAGAAAAGTCTAAAAAAAAAGTTAACACTCTCGATGATACAAATATCAGAGTACAACTGAAGTCGGAGAATATCTGCTTGTATAGCGAGGGACACCTGAAACACAGCTGCCAGTGTGAAAAAACAGTGAAAAAGTGATATTCGCGCAAAACTCAGACACTCGGGATTTCTTTAGTGGTATGATTATGGTTATGGTTATGGTTATGGTTATGGAAGGCCCCGGTATCACTGCAAACGAATTAAAATCCATAATTGCTCAACCGCCCGTGCCAGTGGAATCATTCGAATTACTATTTCATCTCCCAAACAAAGAGGTAGCTGTAGTCTCCATCATAGCATCTCAGCACACGTCAAAAGACATAAGGCGAAACCGCACAGAGAGTGAACACAACCATCTGTTCTCCATCATACGATATCATCTTCATCGTAAACAATCGGAATATCGAAACACGATCAAAACAGATGAAACGCACAGCCCACGGTGTGCACAGATCACTTAACTCAGTAGCTCATGCAACAAGCCGGACTTGGAATATGAGGAAACTGCAACAATGAACACTTTTCAGACATAGCCTTCAACGGTTCCTGTCGCCGATCCACCATATTGACCTGAAGTTCACGTCCTCCCGAAAATGATGATCGCCATATTTAAAAAAAAATGTATAGCGCTTGATGCGCTGGAACATCGTTTTGACTCCAAATTCGAACATACAAAAGACAGTTAGTCATCGGCTATCCCCGTCGCATATCAAACAACAGACTGTAAGTTCTCCCTGCAATGTGAAATTATGAAATTATAAATCCCTCCTGACTAACATGAACCTCTGGGAGCGACCCTGGTGCTGTAAAGTCATTCGAAACTCCATTCCGGTTCATTCGTTAGAGGTATAAAGCTGGTGAAACGCAAAAAAAATAAAAAAAATAAAAAAAAAACGTAATAAATTTTGATTTTAAGATTTGCATTAATTATTTTTGGAACAACTTTGGAGAAGTTCTCAGTAAACAAATAGAGAAACACATGTTTGATTTATGCTTCTTGTTTGTTGAAAATTTACTTACTTTTCACTCAGGTAGCCTGCAAGTGTTTTTGCATTCTCCTTGTATCATCGAGTTCTTGAGAATAATAATTTTCTTGAGTTAGAAGCCATTGCCTTTAACGTTTCCATGTTAGGATGTGGTCCATTTGCAACAGCAAAAAAATCAATGTTATTCTTTTTAGCTTTGTCGAGAGCGTTATTTGCTGGAACGAAAACATTTCAAGGGTACAGTCGTCATCGATAAAAGGGAATGGTGAAATATACTTTTAGGATAGCGGTAAAAACAGAGATGAGGAAGATTGAGAAGACAAAGAGTGATTGTTTGAGGAGACAAAGAGTGATTGAGAAGACATAGAGTGATTGTTTGAGGAGACAAAGCGTGATTGAGAAGACATAGAGTGATTGTTTGAGAAGACAAAGAGTGATTGAGAAAATAAAGAGTAATTGTATAGAGACAAAGAATGATTATATGAGAAGGCAAAGAGTGATTGAGAAGATAAAGAGTGATTGTATGAGAAGGCAAAGAGTGATTGAGAAGATACAGAGTGATTGTATGAGATGACAAAGAGTTATTGTATTAGAAGGCAAAGAGTGATTGAGAAGATAAAGAGAGATTGTATGAGAAGACAAAGAGTGATTGTATGAGAAGGCAAAGAGTTATTGTATGAGAAGGCAAAGAATGATTGTATGAGAAGACAAAGAGTTATTGCATGAGAAGACAAAGAGTTATTGTATGAGAAGACAAAGAGTGATTGTATGAGAAGACAAAGAGTGATTGTATGGGAAAACAAAGAGTTATTGTATGAGAAGACAAAGCGTGATTGAGAAGGCAAAATGATTGTATGAGAAGACAAGAGTGATTGAGAAGATAAAGAGTGATTGTATGAGAAGGCAGAGAGTGATTGAAAATACAGAGTGATTGTATGAGAAGAACAAAGAGTTATTGTTGAGAAGGCAAAGATGATTGTATGAGAAGACAAAGATTATGTATGAGAAGACAAAGAGTTATTGCATGAGAAGACAAAGAGTTATTGTATGAGAAGACAAAGAGTGATTGTATGAGAGACAAAGAGTGATTGTATGGGAAAACAAAGAGTTTTGTATGAGAAGACAAAGCGTGATTGAGAAGGCAAAGAATGATTGTATGAGAAGACAAAGAGTGATTGAGAAGATAAGAGTGATTGTATGAGAAGGCAGAGAGTGATTGAGAAGATACAGAGTGATTGTATGAGAAGACAAAGAGTTATTGTAGAGAAGGCAAAGAGTGATTGTATGAGAAGACAAAGAGT
>JAVIAB010000046.1:7274584-7334584 GCA_032433765.1 Megaustenia siamemsis
ACAAACAGGACAAGAAAAGGAAAGTCACAAAAAGAAGTCACAGCTAAAGCACAACATCCTCATTATTCAATAGCTCAATGTGGACAGAACTGTCATCCTAGAGTACGATGACTCAATTATATAATATGCTGTATTTGCATGTGAGTTGACCTACTATGGCACATATGATTTATCTACTGAGATATCATCATCAGGTACCAAGCCTGCTGGCGGAGGTGATCATGTCTCTCCACAACTTTCAATTTCGACAGTTATTTATCATTTCTGTTTTTGACCTTCTGCCAAGCCATTCTCTCAAGCTGTCTGTTATATTTTCTCTTTGTCTCTCATTTTTCCAGTTGTTACAATATATTCCAGCTGTTCCCTTCTCATTCATACTTGGCTAAAAAAATAATGATTGTTTCTTCCTTAATATTGGATATTACTTCTCCTTTTGCTTTGGCCTCTTTCAGAACGTTTTTTTATTGCTCTTCTTAGCTGTCCATGATATTCTCAACATTCTTCTGTAACACCACATTTCAACAGCCTCTAGTGATTTTCTTGTATGCTGTCCTATTGTCCATGATTCATATCCATATGTTAAGACTGGCTCTACACAACATTTAAGAACTCTCTTATTTCTTGTTTCTACTGAGACAGAAGACCTATTATTAGTCACTACTTTTTTCTATAAATTGTTCATTCCCCCTTTCTTCTATCCAACTCATTAAAAATATAAATTTACAAATCTTTAATGAAACAAAACAGTCAAACACATTGGAATCTCTTACCTCGAATGTCTCCCCCAGCACAGAAAGATTTTTCCCCGGCACCTTTGATAAGAACTAGTCCAATATGTGGGTCCGTTTCCAGTTCTAAAAATAGAACATTCAAATTATTTAAAGCTTTCATGATTTTTAATTATTGTTTATCAAATACAGTGGACTATTTCAGGAAAGAGAAGCCATGGAAGGTGAAGGGAAAGATTGTGAATAGGATGACAAGTTGTGAAAAGAAAAAAAAGATAATGTAAAAATATTGGAATATTTACTTCAAACAATTGCAGGACTAAGGTGACCTGCCATAGTGTTGGAAGTAATGAGGTGAAACAATCAGTACTTTATGGACAGCTAAGAAGAGTAATGAAAATGTTCTGAGAGAGGTCAAAAAGCAAAAAGAGAGCTAATTTCCAATATTAGGAAGAAACAATCATCATTTTTTGGTCATGTAATGAGAAGAGAACAACTGGAATATTTTGTAACAACTGGAAAAATTGAGGGACGAAGTGATAGAGGAAGCAAAGAGAAAAATAACAGACAGCTTGAGAGAATGCTTGGCAGAAGTCAACAACAGAAATGATAAATAACTGTCGAAATTGAAAGTTGTGGAGAGACATGATCACCTACGCCAGCAGCCCAGTACTTGATGATGATGACTTCATAGCTGACTGCTGGCGCCAGAATCTGAACAATTATAACGAAACCTTATTCAACCTGCAGCAACCTCAGTGGCTGAGTGGTTAGAGCACTCATTTCCTGATCAGAAGCAGTCTGAGTTCATTTCTCCGATGAGGTGGATTCTTTTCTTCAGACCAACAAGCTCTGGAATTATCTAACCTCTAAAAATAGATTCCCGGGTGTTACGGGGCCTCATGAGGGAGTAAAGAATAGTGACACTGTGACCTTCCAGGCATGTCGTAGGAGGCGACTAAGGAGGTTGATCGATGGCTTGACAAGCTGTCATTGTAAAAAGTATTGTTATGGAAACAGTGCCATAGATTTAGAGCAGTGATCTCTGCAATATGTGCATTTTGGCACGCAAGGTTTCTGTTTTTGAGATTGTGGTTCTGCCCTATGTGCCGTCTTTGGCTTGAAAGGACAATAGATAGATAGAAAAATTGATACCAGCGATATTTTCTGGAAGTAAAGTTGACCTGATGTGATCTTGGACTTCCCAGCACTACTAAATATCACATAGGGCTTGTTGTGTTTT
The DNA here is from genome assembly GCA_032433765.1 of Megaustenia siamemsis. NCBI lineage: Eukaryota > Metazoa > Mollusca > Gastropoda > Stylommatophora > Ariophantidae > Megaustenia > Megaustenia siamemsis. The sequence goes on from JAVIAB010000046.1 coordinate 7,276,556, forward strand.
CGCCACTCATCTCTACTCTGACAAGTTCAATCTTATTAAATGAGTCTATGCCTGACAGCTTTGCTTCTCTTATCAGTGTTCTTTTCAGTGTCTTTCTAGGTGTTCCTCTTTTCTCTGTATCCTGATGTCTCCCATATAAGAGCCTGTTTTGAGATTCCTTTGTTATCTCTTCTCAATACATGCCATGCCTATGTCCATCTCCTCTCTTAATTGTCGATTAGATCATTGGTTGCATGGCCATTTCTCTTATCTCTATAATAGTCTTGAACTAATTCTATATATCATCTCTAAACGAACCAGTACCCTATATATATATATATATTTAGTTTGTGGCTTGCTTATATGAAGTAATTTATTCTGTGGTTTTTGATTTTTGTGAATCTAATTTTAAGAAGTTTTTTCTAAAGCAGCTGGTTGATAATGTTTGTTACGGGCCGCTGCTTCCTGATAATCAATAATACTGTAAACATGATAACAATTCTGAGTACAGAGGTGGATTGCACACCATATGACAGTTGTTTGTTAAGGTTATGGAAGGCCCCGGTATCACTACAAACGAATTAAAATTCATAATTGCTCAACCGCTCGTGCCAGCTGAATCATCCGAATTACTATTTCATCTCCCAAACTAAGAAAGGTAGCTGTAGTCCCCATCATAGCAGTCTCAGCACACGCCAAAAGACATAATAAAAATATGTAATAAATAAAACATAAGTTGTTTGTTGTAATCTCAAAGTGGTATTTTAGTTCAATTCCTGAAACTGGGCAACATTTATGAATGAAGATGTCCTCCGCCTAGTACATTCTCCTCATTCTTAAAACTGTTATTTAATGGGAGTGGTTTCAATTTTTTATACCAACACAAAAATGAACATTTCTAGCTAAAGATCAATATTTATGTACGATTAATATTTTGTTGTTAATGCTGATAACAAAAGATCAAAAGATTGGCAATCTGAGAATTACAGGGATGCAATATTACATTTTTAACCTAAAAAATTATTTAAATTTTGAGATACAGCTTCTTCGCATCATCATTAGGTACCATGCCTGCTGGCGTAGGTGATCATGTCTCTCCACGACTTTCGATCTTAACAGTTATTTTTCTCATTTCTGTTATTGAATCATCTCTTTACCCTCAATTTTTCCAGTTGTCACAATAAATTCCAACCAGTCCCTTCTCATTACATGGCCAAAAAAATGATGATTAACTTCTTCCTAATATTGGAAATTAGCTCTCTTTTTGCTTTGACCTCTTTCAGAAGTTCTCATTACTCTTCTAAGCTGTCCATGGTATTCTCAACATTCTTCTGTAAAACCATATTTCTACAGACTCGAGTGATTTTCTTGTCTGTTTCCTATTGTCCATGATTCACATCCAAATGTTAAGACTGGTTCTACATAAATTTAAGAACACTCTTTCTTGCTTCTTGTTCTACTGAGAAAGAATACCTATTATTTACGTTTTTCTATGACTTGCTCTACATAACATTTAAGAACTCTTTATTTTGCTTCTATTGATTGCAAAAATGGATTGCACAGTATCTTCCTCTTCTTTTTCAAAAGCTGCTTTTGCATGAGCCATTCTGCATCTCACCTCTAATGTACATCTACCATCTTAGGATAACATTGTTCCCAGATATTTAAATTCATTTTACTTGTTTTAATATTGTTACACTTGTCTTTATTGTGCATTACTATGATATCATTTCTTTGTCACCATTACTCATTATTTATCATTTTCATTATCTGTATCATTTTTTTTATAATTATTTCTTTTATTTTTTGCTTTTATTTTTGCTTTATTTCATTATAATGTCTAAAATTTCTTGTCATTTCATCTTCAATTTCTTCTAATCACCCAGAATGTGCAATAGAAGAAGTAAGTAAATTTAATTTCCTGGAAAAGTAGAAATGAGCAAAGCAACTAATGTGTCAATGAGAAACAACTGTGACATACCAGCAGCTGTGAGTACATTTTCCGACCATGGAAATATTAAGAGCATTTAAGGCCTTAGGTCTGTTGAGTGTGATCACACCCAGACTATTTCTCGTCTGGAACAATATCTCTTCCTCAGCACTTGAAGACATTTGTACAGATCTCTGAAACAAGAAAATTGTAAACATGTTTGCTAATAATTCTTCCGCTGGTGACATTGGTCAGTTTCAGAAGTCTAAAAACCAAGCTGCAAAACATGCATAGCTGTTTTGTTTTCATTTAAAAGTTGAATTTTAGTTATGACAGAACAATTTTGTAGCATTTATTTTATGGATGAAGATGTCGCTTTTAAATGATATCAAACAACAGATAAATATGTATAATGTAATATAACATTAGAATGACAAATGTATGTAAGATCATTTCAAAGTTAGTACCATACAAATACACATAAATGAGTAGGTACATTAAAATAATTACAGTAATTATCAGAGACAGGCCCATGTATGTACGCTAATTCAGCATTAATTTTTACAGCTGGATGTCATGCTCTGAATTAATTAACTAACTTTTCTGGTAGCAGAATTTTTCATAAAAATTTCAACATAACTTATAAGATGAAGACATATGAGTCGACATATTTGTCATATTTTTGACAAGTTTGGTATATCCAGTTAGATTTGGACATCACGAAAATTACTTTTTTTTCCCTCCAAATGCATGCAATTTAAAAAAAATTAGCTACAGTGGAGGTAAAAAAATTAGCTACAGTGGAGTAAAAAAAATTAGCTACAGTGGAGGTAAAAAAAATCAGCTACAGTGGAGGTAAAAAAAAATTAGCTACAGTGGAGGTAAAAAAAAATTAGCTACAGTGGAGGTAAAAAAAAATTAGCTACAGTGGAGGTAAAAAAAATGTAATGATATATGCACAATCAAAATAAGCTTAACAAAAAAAATCCACAAATGTGATCCTTTTAATAATATCCAAATAAAAATGCAAATAAAAAAAAATCTTACCAATGTTTCAACAAATATTGAGCCGAAGGCAAGACCTGCTTTAAAACAATGAAGATAAAATAAATTGTTTTAATTAAGCAACCCAAACAATGATAATTTTACAGTAACCATTTACAGTGTAAAACCTGCAACAGGCAAAAAATAACCACAAACATATAGTAAAAATGACTAATATGAGTAGAGGTCACAGCAGACACGTACTGCTGATAGCAGCACACACTAGGCTTAGATTTCACTATGTGTTTGCGCATAACTAGCACATAATTATACAGATAGTTTTTTAAAATTTTTAAATGTTAGTTTATATACACACCCATGACTTATATTATAACCGGCAAAATAAAAGGAAAGAGAGATCGAGGACAACAAAGAGAGAAAATACTTGATAGCTTGGTGTCATGGCATAGAAAATAGTCAACAACAAAACTGATATGATGCATTTGGATAGAAGATTGTGGAAGGACATGATCGCCTACGCCAACCGGTATGGCACATGATGATGATGATGACTTATATACACACCCAAAACGTATACATACATGACTTATACACACACCCATGACTTATATACACTCATGACTTATACACACACCCATGACTTATACACACACCCATGACTTATACACACACTCATGGCATGGATGATTTATTTCTTAGCTGACGAAGAAGATTATCACATCAGTTCTAACTAAAGTTATTAATCTTCTTCTTCTTTCCTTCCTCATTTTGCCTTTTCAGCATCGAGGGAGATATAATTTGCAGTCTTTCCTCTTCTGTTTGCCTCTGCTGCTGTTATGTTTCCTAGTGCTTCTAATATTCCATCGATCCATCTTTTTCGTGGTCGACCCTTGGGTCTGGTGTTCTCACAACGTTTATTGAAGGCTCATTGTTTGTGTTTTGATCTTTCTGCCTTGTCACGTGGCCAAACCATTTTATCTGTTGTTTCCTTATAAATTCTATGGCGGGGCTATTGCTAGCTTTTTTCTCAGTTCTTCATTTCTGATCTTATCTCTCAGACTGTTTCCTGTCATTCGTCTATCACATTTCATCGCTGTAGAGGTTATTTTTCTTATTGTTCTTGCATCTAGGGTCCAGGCCTGGCATTGGTAGCACAACGTTTATGCCATTAATGACCACACTAAACACACTATGTAACAACTTCATTGGAAGTACATTGATTATTACCAGCTCTTAGTAAATCTATCAACTAATCTCATAAGTTAGATAATGCAGAAATACATTTAAAAAAAAAAAAGGAAAATGATACCCTGAGCATTTGTGGTACACAACTTTTGAAACATGACATAAATATGACAATCACTCAGATGGAAGATGTACAACAGATGTAGATGCAGAATGGCTAAGGCTAAAGCAACTTTCCAAAATATAAGAAGATACTATGCAATCCATTTTTTACAATAGAAACAAGAAAAGGAGTTCTTAAATGTTATGTAGAGCCAGTCTTAACATATGGATGTGAATCATGGACAATAGGACAACAGACAAGAAAATCACTGGGGGTTGTAAAAATGTGGTTTTACAGAAGAATGTTGAGAATACCAGGGACAACTAAGAAGAGTAATGAAAATGTTCTGAAAGAGGCCAAAGCAAAAAGATAGCTAAATTCCAATATTAGGAAGAAACAATCATCATTTTTTGGCCATGTGATGAGAAGAGAACAGCTGGAATATACTGTAACAACTGGGAAAATTGAGGGCTGAAGAGATAGAGGGAGGCAAAGAGAAAAAAATACCAGACAGCTTAAGAGAATGGCTTGGCAGAAGGTCAACAAAAGAAATGATAAATAACTGTCGAGATCGAAAGTTTTGGAGAGACATGATCACCTACGCCAGCCAGCCCGGTACTTGATGATGATGACAATCATGAAGATACAGACTTTCATTAATGGATGCTTAAGCAGAATAAAGGAATGGAAATGGCAGGACAAAATCACTAACATAGAATTATGGAACAGTACTAGTCAAATACCAGTGGATAAAGAGATACAGCCAAGATGATGGCGTTGGAAAGGACACACACTACAGAAGCCAACTGAGAATATTACACAATATGCCATTTTCTGGAATACCCAGGAAAAAGACAAAGAGGAAGACCAAAATATTCTTGGAGAAGACGGAAGTAGAGATTAAGATGATAGGTAAGACATGAAATGAACTTAAAAGAACGGTATGAAACAGAATGGCTTGGAAAGTGTTTTGTTGAAGACCTATGCTCCACTGGGAGCTGAAAGTGTTTGTTGAAGATCTATGCTACATAGGAAGCTGAAAGTGTTTGTTGAAGACCTATGCTACATAGGAAGCTGAAAGTGTTTGTTGAAGACTTATGCTCCACAGGGAGCTGAAATGTTTGTTGAAAACCTATGCTCCATGGGAAGCTGAAATTGTTTGTTGAAGACCTATGCTCCACAGGGAGCTGAAAGTGCTTGTTGAAGACCTATGCTCCACAGGGAGCTGGAAGTGCTTGTTGAAGACCTATGCTCCACAGGGAGCTGAAAGTGCTTGTTGAAGACCTATGCTCCACAGGGAGCTGGAAGTGCTTGTTGAAGACCTATGCTCCACAGGGAGCTGAAAGTGCTTGTTGAAGACCTATGCTCCACAGGGAGCTGAAAGTGCTTGTTGAAGACCTATGCTCCACAGGAGCAGAAAGTGCTTGTTGAAGACCTATGCTCCACAGGGAGCTGAAGTGCTTGTTGAAGACCTATGCTCCACAGGGAGCTGAAAGTGCTTGTTGAAGACCTATGCTCCACAGGGAGCTGGAAGTGCTTGTTGAAGACCTATGCTCCACAGGGAGCTGAAAGTGCTTGTTGAAGACCTATGCTCCACAGGGAGCTGAAAGTGCTTGTTGAAGACCTATGCTCCACAGGGAGCTGAAAGTGCTTGTTGAAGAAGATGACAATAAAACACACAAGCTGAAAGCATGACAAGACTTGTTATAATTTGTAAGTTATAATTCCATAAGATAATCCTGAAACAGTGTTTGATTTTTCATGTTAGTTACACAAGGACAACAACACAATGACTTTACAATGTTCTTGGTATGTACATGAAAAGTCCAATAAGTACTGACTATTATACATAAATGATTCCGCTTTATCAGATCGTCGTCTATACAAGGCTGATGGTACTAGTGGAGTACACTTAAAGTATCATCATAAGTGCCATGGGACCTGCGATAGCTCAATGGTTAGTGAACTGGACTACAAAGGACAAGAGGTAGGGTTCGATCCCATCCGATGGCTTCCGGTTCACCCAGCCATTAATGGGTACTGGATTTTTTTTTCTGGGAAAGTAAAGTGGCACGGTCGTAATACCGACCACATTGCTCCAAAAATCATGTGCCGAAGGTAAGGTCTGTAAATTTATGGTCACTAACACCATATTCCCTATACGCCATTTAGTGTGACGGGGGTACTTTACTTTTTTATAAGTGCCATGCCTGCATAGGTGATCATCTCTCTCCACAACTTTCAATCTCGGCAATTATTTATCATTTCTATTCTTAACCTTCTGCCAAGCCATTCTCTTAAGCTGTCTGGTATCTTTTCTCTTTGCTTCCCTCTATCTCTTCGTCCCTCAATTTTCCCAGTTGTTTCAATATATTCCAGCTGTTCTCTTCTCATTACATGGCCAAAAAATGATGATTGTTTTTTCTTAATATTGGAAATTAGCTATATTTTTGCTTTGGCCTCTTTCAGACCATTTTTCATTACACTTCTTAGCTATCCATGGTATTCTCAACATTCTTCTGTAAAACCACATTTCTACAGCCTACAGTGATTTTCTCATCTGTTGTCCTATTGTCCATGATTCACATCCGCATGTTAAGACTGGCTCAACATAACATTTAAGAATTCTTTTTTCCTATTTCTATTGTCAAAAATGGATTGCACAGTATCTTCCTCATTTTTTGGAAACTGCATTTTGCCTGAACCATTCTGCATTCTCTGTTGTACATCTCTGCTTTTATTTCTATCTATCTATTGACCTTTCGAGCCGTAGCCGCCCATAGGGCGTAGACCAAGATACTCCTTCATCTGAATTTTTGTTCTAGCAGTTTTCAATTCTTTTAAAGATATTTTATCAAATCTCGCCATTTGTCTCTGTTCTGTGCAAGCAGCTCTATCTCATTGAGGGAGCCGAATCCTGCTGCTCTTGCCTCTCTCATCAATGTTCTTCTCAGTGTCTCCCTGGGTTTCCTCTTTTTCTCTTACCTGTTGTTTCCCATATGAGGGCTTGCTTTGCTATTCGGTTATTATCTCTTCTCATCACATGTCCAACATATGACTTTTATTTAAAGCATATAAATTCTAACTCTAAAAAGTTATGATTTTAATACGCTCAAAAGTTTAACACCATTGGTTATATGAGACATTGCTTATACATTTTGTCTGTGACATTGCAAAAATCCTATCTTCCCTCTATCAAAATATTTTATAACTTGTCTTGCTTTACGCTCACTATTTTACATCTATGTCTCGACTTACTCTATGCTATTCTATGTCTATATCTTGACTTACTCTATGCTATTCTATATCTATGTCTTGACTTACTTTATGTCTTTACTTATCTATGCTGTTCTATATCTATGTGTTGACTTATCTATGCTATTCTACATCTATGTCTTGACTTACTCTATGCTAATCTTTACCTACCTACCTACTGTTGGGGGAGCAGAAGCGCCTGCGACCTGCAGTCACAATAGTAGGGTACGCACACCATCAGCTGACTAAGACCTAGCAGTTCTACCTCCTCGTGGGTCTCCCCTGGAAACAGTCAGCGTCAAACCAGACTGGCTAACAGAAGCTAGGATCGCCGTGTTCCATGTAGTGGTAGCTGTTACTGATATAGAGGACTCAGTATTGCAGTACCTCTGGGCTGGACTATTAGTTTCCCAGTATAGCCTGGGACAGACGAACTCCAACCTCTCCAGTAAGAGCCAGGAATGTCAAGATACCCATTACAACCCGCCACATCTTATGAGTCAAAGGGCAACCTTCCTGCATCAACTCATGGCAATCCGTCAACAACAACAACCTACCTACTATCATTCTCTGGAGCACACAACTTCTAAATCTAACTTGGAACACTTCTGAACTAAACTACGTATTCCTGACTGACCTCTCTCTGGATCTTTCTTCTACATCTCTATCTGATAATAGCTAACTAACTGTGTGTTCATAACTATTGTGTAACACTCACATCTGTCTCCAAGCAATTTCTATATCTCTCTATATGGATTTTCTTGGCGCTCTCTACCTCAATGTTTTTGTCTAATTCTGCTAATGCATGAGGTTTAATGTCCATGTTTCATCTCATTTGCATAACTTATCTCTGCCTCATTTGCATAATCTATTAGCTGAGTCACTGACTGTTAAATTATCAGCCAATCATAAATGATAATGTTTAACTCTGGATGACTTTTATGTGAAATTTTGCACAACAAGACTCCATCTTGACATTTTAGTTAACTTCTGAGCTTAAAAATAATAGCCTAGCATGTCTTCTAAGAGTGACACCTCCTCTCTCTCTCTCAAACCTAACCTGTCCCTTCTCCAGTTCTAAGTTTGTTTATCAACCTAATTTCTAGACATGTGACATCACTCAAGTCCCCCATCTTTAATTCTATTCCCCTACCATTTCCAACAATAGCTACAATTTTCCATTCCTAAAATTTGCCACTGTCCCCTATTTATCTTCTGACATATCTGACCCAATCTATATCTCTCATTCTACAATCTATTCTATTCCTAGTCGAAATCTATACACTATTACAAACCACATATCCATTATTTCATTTTAGAAACAAAATAAATCCACATAATTTAATATCAACATTATAAAACTTATGTTTTAAAAAAAATGTTAATAACTAAAAAAAAACTATGAAAGTGTACATAATTTGATTTTAAATTGGAAAAAAAAAATACATATACACATGTGCACACACACAGGCATGAACATACACACAATTTTAATTAGAAAAACCAAGGAAACTTTTATATTTTCAAAACAAACTCTCTCGTTTCAAGTTTATTTTTATACCAATCACCAATAAACAATACCTGTGAAACATTCCCACGTGACAAATGATGAGTGACTAACAGGCTGTCATGAAACTGGTGCAGCAAAAACTGTCAACGAAAATATAAATGAGGGAAAAAAAGATCTAAAATTGTTTTGATTTATACATTTTTTTTTTAACTTGGTTAAAAAAAATACATGGTTGCTGATGATGTTGAGTTTAAGATCTGATGGTTGTCAACATACTTTTAATATTATAGACTAGTTGATGTGGTGGGTTGTCACCAAACTTTTAATATTATAGACTAGTTGATGTAGTGGGTTGTCACCATACTTTTAATATTATAGACTAGTTGATGTGGTGGTTGTCACCATACTTTTAATATTATAGACTAGTTGATGTGGTGGGTTGTCACAAGCTTTTAATATTATAGACTAGTTGATGTGGTGGGTTGTCACCAAACTTTTAATATTATAGACTAGTTTGATGTGGTGGGTTGTCACCATACTTTTAATATTATAGACTAGTTGATGTGGTGGGTTGTCAACATACTTTTAATATTATAGACTAGTTGATATGATGGGTTGTCACCAAGCTTTTAATATAGACTAGTTGATATGGGTGGTTGTTACCAAGCTTTAAATATAGACTAGTCGATATGGTGGGTTGTCACCAAGCTTTAATATTATAGACTAGTTGATTATGGTGGGTTGTCACCAAGCTTTTAATATTATAGACTAGTTTGATATGGTGGGTTGTCACCAAGCTTTTTATACTATAGACTAGTTGATATGGTAGGTTGTCACCAAGCTTTTAATATTATTGACTGGATGTGGGGTTTGTCACCAAACTTTTAATATTGACTGGATGTGGTGGGTTGTCACCAAGCTTTTAATATTATTGACTGGATGTGGTGGGTTGTCACCAAGCTTTTAATATTATTGACTGGATGTGGTGGGTTTGTCACCAAGCTTTTAATATTATTGACTGGATGTGGTGGGTTGTCACCAAACTTTTAATATTGACTGTGTGGTGGGTGTCACCAAACTTTTAATATTATTGACTGGATGGGTGGGTTGTCACCAACTTTTAATATTATTGACTGGATGTGGTGGGTTTGTCACCAAGCTTTTATATTATTGACTGGATGTGGTGGGTTGTCACCAAACTTTTAATATTGACTGGATGTGGTGGTTTGTCACCAAGCTTTTAATATTATTGACTGGATGTGGTGGGTTGTCACCAAGCTTTTAATATTATTGACTGGATGTGGTGGGTTGTCACCAAACTTTTAATATTGACTGGATGTGGTGGTTGTCACCAAGCTTTTAATATTATTGACTGGATGTGGTGGGTTGTCACCAAGCTTTTAATATTATTGACTGGATGTGGTGGGTTGTCAGCAAACTTTTAATATGACTGGATGTGGTGGTTGTCACCAAACTTTTAATATTGACTGGATGTGGTGGTTGTCACCAAACCAAACTTTTAATATTATTGACTGGATGTGGTGTGTTGTCACTCAACTTTTAATATTATTGACTGATGTGGTGGTTGTCACCATACTTTTAATATTATTGACTGGATGTGGTGGGGTTTTGTCACTAAACTTTTATATTATTGACTGGATGTTGGGTTGCAAAAGAATTTCTAGTTAGCTGAAGCTGTCATATATAGGATGCATAACACCTTCTATATCAGTAGATTCGACAACTACAATGGCTATAGTGATGCTGTCTTGCGACACAAAATGGTATTAGGGAGACCAAAAAGATAAGGTGAAATATTTATAAGCTTTTAGCTGTTGAACTTGTAATTCTTCACTTTCATACTTTCATCATTAAGTGGGGTGTTGGCCACTAGTTCAAGTTCATGATAAAGCAATGACATCTGCACCTTTTGGCCTGACACAGCTGTCTTGAGCATGAGTATTCTCACAATTTTGCAGGGCTGTGACTAAAGCCAGAAGAAACTATGAATTTGATGTAAAAAAATCTCACCTACTGAGACAGTATTCGAACCCATGATTTTTATGTCTAGAGGCTAACATCTTACTTAGATCACCTAGTCCTTGTTTATATGCTCATTAGCTTTCAGTAAGGGTCACAATAGTGTTGTGTTAAGGGGTCGCAGTAGTGTTGTGTTAAGGGGTCGCAGTAGTGTTGTGTTAAGGGGTCCGCAGTAGTCTTGTGTTAAGGGTCACAAAAGTGTTGTGTTAAGGGGTTGCAGTAGTCTTGTGTTAAGGGTTGCAGTAGTGTTGTGTTAAGGGGTCGCAGTAGTGTTGTGTTAAGGGGTCGCAGTAGTGTTGTGTTAAGGGATCACAGTAGTCTTGTGCTAAGGGTCACAAAAGTGTTGTGTTAAGGTGTCGTAGTAGTGTTGTGTAAGGGGTCGCAGTAGTGTTGTGTTAAGGGGTCTTAGTAGTGTTGTGTTAAAGGGTCGCAGTAGTCTTGTGTTAAGGGGTCACAAAGTGTTGTGTTAAGGGGTCGCAGTAGTGTTGTGTTAAGGGTCGCAGTAGTGTTGTGTTAAGGGGTCGCAGTAGTCCTGTGTTATTACGGGGTCACAAAAGTGTTGTGTTAAGGGGTTGCAGTAGTCTTGTGTTAAGGGGTGCAGTAGTGTTGTGTTAAGGGGTCGCAGTAGTGTTGTGTTAAGGGTCGCAGTAGTGTTGTGTTAAGGGGATCACAGTAGTCTTGTGCTAAGGGTCACAAAAGTGTTGTGTTAAGGTGTCGTAGTAGTGTTGTGTTAAGGGGTCGCAGTAGTGTTGTGTTAAGGGGTCTTAGTAGTGTTGTGTTAAAGGGTCTTAGTAGTGTTGTGTTAAGGGGTCACAAAAGTGTTGTGTTAAGGGGTCGCAGTAGTGTTGTGTTAAGGGGTCGCAGTAATGTTGTGTTTAAGGGTCGCAGTAGTGTTTGTGTTAAGGGGTCACAGTAGTGTTGTGTTCAGGGGTCGCAGTAATGTTTGTGTTAAGGAGTCGCAGTAGTGTTGTGTTAAGGGGTCGCAGTAGTGTTTGTTAAGGGTCACAATAGTATTGTGTTTAAGTGATCGCAGTAGTGTTGTGTTAAGGGGTCGCAGTAGTGTTGTGTTAAGGGGTCACAATAGTGTTGTGTGTAAGACTAGTATTAGTGCAGGAAAAAGCATTTGACAGAGTAAACAGAGAACAACTGAGGGAATTGTCTGACTACTAACAACATACAGAATAAATCCACACCTAACCAATCTAATTAAAATTCACTATATCAACAGCAGCTGCACAGTCAGAACAGCAGCAGTCTACACAGACCACTTTGAAGTTAGATCAGGTGTAAGATAGGGGTGCATACTATCACATGTAACCCCCGACCTCAAGGTAGGAAGACTAAGTACTTAGTAAACAGAGATGGATAATAAAAAAGGAAGTGTGTTGTGTATTCAAGTACAATTCATAAAGAAACTCTTGGTGATTACAAATAGACAAGTGCAGGTTCTAAGCCCCCAAAAATTACTACAATTGTTCACATAACTTAAATAGGTTTCTTAAATTAAACAAAAATAAAACAAAAACCAAGTTAGTGCACTGTGCTAAGAAGTTACACTCTGATACTGGATAATTGCCTGAAGCTATGAGTACCTGAAAGGCAGCTCCTAAAAAACATCAGAAAGAAACAATCAACTTTTTCAGGCACACCATGAGAAGAGGGAAGTTGGAATACTTGGTTACAACTAGCAAATAAAAGGAAAGAGAGATCGCAGACGACAAAAGAGAGAAAATACTGGATAGCTAAGTGTCATGGCATGGAAAACAGTCAACAACAGAACTGATACGATGCACTGTAGATAGAAGATTGTGGAAGGACATGATCGTCTACGCCAACCGGTATGGCACATGATGATGAGTAACTGGATGTTATAAACAGTAGAAAAATTAACACCCACATGACCAACTCTGACCACACGCGTCCAACACATGACAGGAAATTCTATGTCAAATTTGAACTTCATAGCGTCCTCAATTTCAATATAGACAAGAAAAATGTGACACACAATGCTGAAGCTATTGTAATCATTGCTTATGATGGATGACTAATATGACAAATGGGATGTTCATGTTGAAAAATACTTTTTAAAAAACTGGTAGTGACTAAGATAAACATTTAAATAAATTAAAATAAAATAATATTTTTGACAACATCTTAAAAATATTTCCTTATCATTTAAACTGCAACATAACCTTAAGATATTAGTCAATAGTTAAGAACTTCTTAGTGTACTTGTCTATTCTGAAAAGAAAAGTGATGCTACTTACGCTACAGTGAATAAGTAAAGTGAAACTAAATTAAAACTATATTGTTATACAAATATACATAACATCAAATTAATAAATTATCAGTGATAACTGGAAGAAAACTGATGGAAAATAAGCATGCCAATGTGTTACTATTATTAGACAGTATTAGAACTAGACTAATTAGTTATTAAATTGTTAATATTACCTGCCTAAGGCTAATCCAACTATTGAAATGTGCAAATGAAATGGTTTCCTCACATCAGACAGATAAAATAAAAATGCTATACAATTATTTAAAAAAAAATTATAAAAATAGGAAGAAGAGTGAAAGACTCTTGAGATAGATGCCAATTTGAATAATATATATTATAATTTTAAGGAAGGTTGCATTATATTATGGCTACCGTGAAACTGTGTGACACACTCATCATTCACAGTAAGACACAGCAGTAATAGTAATATCCAAAGTTAAAAGTATTAGTATCATCATCATCTTCATGTACCATGCTGGCTGGCGTAGGTGATCATGTCCCTCCACAATCTTCTATCTACAGTGTAATGTATCAGTTCTGTTGTCGACTGTTTTTCATGCCATAACACCAAGCTATCCAGTATTTTCTCTCTTTGTCGTCCGCGATCTCTCTTTCCTTTTATTTTGCCAGTTGTAACCAAGTATTCCAACTTTCCTCTTCTCAAATGATGTGCCTGAAAAATGTTGATTGCTTCTTTCTGATGTTTTTTAAGAGTTCCCTTTTTGTGTTGGCCTCTTTGAGAACTTCCTCATTGGTCTTTTTATCTGTCCAGGGATCTTTCAACATTCTTCTGAGAAATCCCATCTCTGTGGCCTCTAATCGTCTTTTCATTTGTTTGTCTACTGTCCATGATTCGCTTCCATAGATCAGAATTGGTTCTATATAGCACAGATAAACTCTCTTTCTCATTTTTATTGTTATTGACATAGATTTGTTATTATATATATATATAATAATAAATAAAATAAATATTATATATATATATATATGGCCCTTTTCGTCTTGTCAGACGGTCTAGTGGAGGCTATTGTGTATTTTTTTGAGGTATTGTTTTTTGCCGAACAGCTTCTCTCGTGGCTAATTCTACCAATGTTTGACAAACACACGCGGTCACATAATGAACAGGTCAGGCTCGCTGGTCCACAGGGTTTACCATCCTTTTTCATGAGTCTCTTCTCTTCTAAGTCCTGTCTTAGCACAGTCTCAAATGTTGTTATACCGTTCCTTATACATGCTCTCCATGATGTGCGATCACTTGCCAGATGTTGCCAGTCGTTTTCACAGATGGAGAAGTCTTTCAGAGATGATTTGCAGATATCTCTATATCGTAGTCTAGGTCTGCCGATTTGTCGTTTTCCGTGTTTTAGCTCGCCATATAGTATTTGCCTAGGAATGCGTTTTTCTTCCATCCGTTGGACATGCCCCAGCCATCTTAGCCTTCGACTTCTGAGCATCGACATGATTGTTAGGGTCTTAGCACGTTGCAGGACAGTTAAGTTGGTTATTTTGTCCTGCCATTTGATGTGCATTATTTTGCGGAGACATCGCATGTGGAAGACATTTAGTCTTTTTTTCCTGGTTTGAGTATGTTGTCCAGGTTTCGGATCCATATAGTAGTGTGCTAAGCACACATGTTTGATATATTAGGAGTTTAGTCTTTCGAGTTAGTTTCGTGTTGTTCCATGCCCTTTTTGTGAGTTTGCCGAAGGTCGTAGCTGCCTTACCAATTCGACAGTTTATTTCTTCATCAAGAGAGATGGTTTGCGTAACTGTGGATCCAAGATATGTAAATTTCTGTACTGATTCTAGTGGGCAGTCTTTTAGAGTAATAGATAGAGGTTTTGAAGTCACCTTGATTTAGTATTACTGTCTTCTGAACATTAATTGACAGTGAAAAAAGGTCGCATGCTTTATCCAGGTTGTTGATCAGCGACTGTAGGGTGGCCTCACTATGAGCGACTAGGGCTGCATCGTCAGCAAATAAAAATTCTTTAAGTAGGGCAACATTTGTTTTGGTTTTTGCTCTTAGTCGTGCTAGGTTGAACAGTGAGCCATCTGGTCTAGTGCGAATGTAGATATCTCCTGAGCTGTTTTCGAAGGTGTAATTTAGGAGGGCAGCAAAAATATACCAAAAAGGGTGGGGGCGAGGACACATCCCTGTTTCCCTCCTTTGTTGACTTTGAAATTCTCTATGTGGAGACTTTAACAGCCATTCACAGAGCTGGGGCTATGAAGATATGGACAAGAGAGGTGAAGAACTTGAAAATTGGCAGGATGACAATGGGCTTATACTATTAAACCAGGCAACAGATCCACCAACATTCTATTCCAGATCATGGCATACCACATCTACACCAGACCTTGCTTTCCATTCACCAGACCTGGATTGGAATATCACACGTATTGTTGGGAAACAACTTGGAGGCAGCGACCACCGACCTGTCTTTTTAGTGGTGCAAAATGAGGCCGTCAGGGAGAGCAGCACTCTCTCCAGATGGAATTACAAAAAGGCAGACTGGAAAATGTATCAACATTACACCAGTGTACTGACTAAAGATCTAAATACAGACAGAGACATCAACAAAATAGTTGATGAATTCAGTAGACTAATAATACAAGCTGCCAGTGAAACAATACCCAGAGGGGCACGGAAACACTACAAACCATACTGGAATAGTGAACTAGAGCAACTGCACAATGACATGGAAACATCTCGAAAACAAGCAGAAAATAACCCCTGCCAGGAACACCACAATAACTATCAGCATGCTAAAGCCAAATTTCAATGGGCTAAACTACAAGCCAGACGGAGAAGTTGGAAAGAGAAAACAGAGTACATGAATCTAGAACGAGACACAAGAAAAGTGTGGAAGCTTGTAAAACAGCTGAATGATGAGGGTACAGAAGGGAACACAAAAATTACCCTGAAGAAGGATGGAAACATTCTAACAGGTAAACATGCAGCAAATCACTTTGCAGACTCCTTTGCAAATGACAACAATATTGAAATTAGCCTAGAGAAACGTCAAGAGACCCGTCTAAAACAACAAAATGCAAGACAAGAAGAGACTGCACATGAAGTCATGGAAATACCCATTACACAAAGAGAGCTAGAGCTGGCAATATCCAAATTAAAAATGAAAAAGTCACCAGGTAGTGATGGAGTGTCTAATGAAATGATTAAGAACTTGGGAACTGCAGCTAAAGCAAAACTACTGCAGATCTACAACATTTGCTGGATCACAGGTAAAGTGCCACAGGCATGGAGAGAAGCAATTATGATACCATTACTAAAGCCAGGAAAAGATGGTTCAATGACATCCAGCTATAGACCAATCAGCCTTACAAGCTGTTTTGTGTAAAACAATGGAACGTATAATCAATCTCAGACTGCAGTGGTACCTGGAAAGTGAAAATCTCCTTGTCCCACAACAAGCAGGCTTTAGACAGTGTTACTCTACCGAAGATCAGGCAACCTATCTTTCCCAGGAAATTGAGGATGCGTTTCAAGAAAAGAAACTGGTACTAGCAGCATGGATAGACCTAAAGAAAGCATTTGATAAGGTATGGAAGGAAGGGCTTTTGAAGAAACTGAGAAATTATGGAGTAAATGGCAGGATGTACAAATGGGTCAAAGCATACCTGCATAACAGGAGAGCCAGAGTGCAACTGGATGGTCTTAAGAGTAAGAAGGTCTTACTGCGCCAGGGCGTTCCACAGGGAGGGGTACTATCTCCAACACTTTTTCTGATCTACATCAATGACCTAGTTACTGAACTACCACATGGTATCAAAGTGGCAATGTATGCAGATGACTTGGTAATGTGGTGCACAGAGGAGTATGCAACAGTGGCCTCCAAATTGTTACAAAGAGCTATGAATGCACTGAATTCATGGACAAATAGATGGTGTATCAGCATCAATACAGACAAATGCAGTACTACACTTTTCACTCTTTCCCCAAACAAAAAGCAGGAGCCATCTATATAAACAATGAGCCTGTGAAAGAAGACATACAGGCTACGTATCTCGGAGTTACATTTGATAACAAACTATCTTGGAAACAGCAGATAAATAAGGCAACCCAAAAAGCAAGGAGAAAATTGGCTATTCTAAGAAAGCTGTGTGGAACTACGTGGGGTGCGAGTGGGAAAATACTCAGTAAAGTTTACCAACAGAGTATACGCCCACATTTAGAATATGGATCATCTGCATGGTGTTCAGCATCAAACACCACACTTCAAGAACTGGATAAAGTACAAAACCAGGCACTTAGGGTCATCACAGGAGCAATGAAATCAACACCAATATTAGAGATGGAGAAATTGTGGAGGATACCAGCACTGAGAGAACGGAGGGACACAAAGGTGCTGATACAGGCAGAAAAATTTGCTTGCATGCCGAGACATCCAATGAAGGACCGATTCCAAAATCTTGCATTGGGACGACTTAAGAGAAGCAGTTTTATCCACCAAGCCAAGCGTATTAGTAGACAAACACCAGACATGCCAAGAGCTGTTAACCCCCTACTGCCCATACCAGAACAGACTCCCTGGACAGAGGAATCTGGATTATCAGTTCAAATACGGACAGAAGTGAAAGGAATAGTTGATAAAGAGGAACAGAATAGTCTACAGCGAAAAACAATAACTCTCAGTTTCCTGGATGAAGAATACCCACAAGACCTATGGATTCGTGTGTATACAGATGGATCAGCACAGAATGCAGTAAAAAATGGGGGAGCAGGTGCATATATAGAATACCCAAATAACACTAGGGATATGAATAAAATAGCAACAGGGAAATATTGTCACAATTATGATGCAGAAATACAAGCAATAAAGTTAGCAATAGAAAAACTGCTGACATTAATCTTAGCCCGCAGCCTGTAGTGTTTTTGACAGATGCAAGATCAGTACTCCAGGCACTACAATCCAGAAAATTACCACATCTGCAGACCTTATTGACTGAACTCTGCAAGCACCACAGGGTTGCCCTGCAGTGGATCCCATCTCACTGTGGAATACCAGGAAATGAGAAAGCAGATCAGTTGGCAAAGGAAGGTTCAACAGGCACACAACTAGATACACCTGTTACATACCATCATAAGAAACAGATAATCAAATCAATCAGAGGACCACAAGCCCCAAATCAGGATGCCTTTTATAATATGAATAGATATGAACAAGTTATCATTATACGTCTCAGAACAGGACACAATCGACTCCATAGTCACATGTATACAAAATTCAAGATCGGCACCTCAACTACTTGTACATGTGGACAGGCGCCCCAGACTGCTGAACACATACTTCAAGACTGCACTGAATATAGTAGACTGAGGAAAATCCATTGGCCCATAGATACAACACTACAGACAAAACTATATGGGCCACTGCAAGAATTACAAAAGACAGTAACATTTATACAGGAACGACATTGCAGATATAGACAATGCTTCAGGCGAACGAAAGATAGATAGATACCGTTCCTTATACATGCTCTCCATGATGTGCGATCACTTGCCAGATGTTGCCAGTCGTTTTCACAGATGGAGAAGTCTTTCAGAGATGATTTGCAGATATCTCTATATCGTAGTCTAGGTCTGCCGATTTGTCGTTTTCCGTGTTTTAGCTCGCCATATAGTATTTGCCTAGGAATGCGTTTTTCTTCCATCCGTTGGACATGCCCCAGCCATCTTAGCCTTCGACTTCTGAGCATCGACATGATTGTTAGGGTCTTAGCACGTTGCAGGACAGTTAAGTTGGTTATTTTGTCCTGCCATTTGATGTGCATTATTTTGCGGAGACATCGCATGTGGAAGACATTTAGTCTTTTTTTCCTGGTTTGAGTATGTTGTCCAGGTTTCGGATCCATATAGTAGTGTGCTAAGCACACATGTTTGATATATTAGGAGTTTAGTCTTTCGAGTTAGTTTCGTGTTGTTCCATGCCCTTTTTGTGAGTTTGCCGAAGGTCGTAGCTGCCTTACCAATTCGACAGTTTATTTCTTCATCAAGAGAGATGGTTTGCGTAACTGTGGATCCAAGATATGTAAATTTCTGTACTGATTCTAGTGGGCAGTCTTTTAGAGTAATAGATAGAGGTTTGAAGTCACCTTGATTTAGTATTACTGTCTTCTGAACATTAATTGACAGTGAAAAAAGGTCGCATGCTTTATCCAGGTTGTTGATCAGCGACTGTAGGGTGGCCTCACTATGAGCGACTAGGGCTGCATCGTCAGCAAATAAAAATTCTTTAAGTAGGGCAACATTTGTTTTGGTTTTTGCTCTTAGTCGTGCTAGGTTGAACAGTGAGCCATCTGGTCTAGTGCGAATGTAGATATCTCCTGAGCTGTTTTCGAAGGTGTAATTTAGGAGGGCAGCAAAAAATATACCAAAAGGGTGGGGGCGAGGACACATCCCTGTTTCCCTCCTTTGTTGACTTTGAAATTCTCTGATGGACTCCCATCAAAATGGACTTTGCCAGTCATGTCTTCATGGAAGGAAATTATCAGCCTAAGTAATTTAGGAGGGCAGCCTATGCCTTCTAACACCTTGTAGAGACCATCTCTGTTTACTGTGTCGAATGCCTTTGTGAGATCCACAAAGGCAATATAGAGCGGCATATTTTGTTCCCGACATTTTTCCTGCAGTTGTCTAAGAGTGAAGATCATATCTATGGTTGATCTCCCGGGTCTGAAACCACATTGGGACTCGGGAAGCACCCGTTCTGCAAGTCTATGCAGGCGATTAAGTACGACTCTAGCAAAAGCTTTCCCTGTTGTGCTAAGGAGAGAAATGCCTCTGTAATTATTGCAGTCGCCCCTGTCTCCTTTATTCTTGTACAGCGTTATAATCTTGGCATTTCTCATATCATGAGGTATTTCTCCGTTTCTCCAGCATTTAATTAGCAGTTTGTATAGGTGTGGTAGTAGTACGCTTAGGTTGTCCTTTAGTACATCTGTGGGAATGTTGTCATTTCCTGCAGCTTTTCCTCTTGAGAGGGCATTTATAGCGTCAGCAAGTTCGTTCATAGTAGGCTCAACATCCAGTTCAAACATTGTAGGATATTTGGGTATTGATTGTGCTAGAGCTGTGTTTGCTGGTCTGTCGTCACTGTATAGATTAGAGTAGTGTTCAACCCATCTTTGCATTTGTTGTCCCTTGTCAGTAATAGGTTCTCCAAACTTGGATTTTAGGGGGGCTAATTTTGTTATTTTTGGTCCAAGGGCCTTTTTTATATTGTCATGCATGGTTTTTGAGTCGCCCCTGTCTGAGGCTTTCTGTATTTCAGAGCATAGATTGTTCCAGTATTCGTTTGCGCATCTTCTTGCTTCGCGTTGTAGGGTGGCCTGCGCATGTTTGAGCTGATCCTTGGTGATTTGATTGGGATTATTATTGAAGTTCAGTAGAGTCTTTTTTTTATTAGCTATTAGTGGGTCTAGTCTTGCTGCATTTTCTTCGACCCAGTCGTTCTTTGAGAACCGTTTCTGGCCGTAGGTAGAAAGAGCGCAGTTATAGATGTGTGTTCTCAGGGAGCACCAGTTGTCATCCACACTTGATGCATCTTCTACTTCTTCTACCAGTTCATCAAACTTGGATCTAAAAATGTCTTCGGTTGGTATAAATATTATAGTATAAGTATTATTTATATTATCCTAAAATAAAAACTTAAAAACTAATCTATGTCTACTGATCTACTGTGATACTAACTCAAATAATTGTGCGGTGCAGTAGTGCATACTATAGTACAACAGTAAATCTGTTCTGTACAGTAAGTTAGTTTAAGTTTTAGAAGTTCAAAGTTTAATTAAATTAAGAATTACTAGAATTAGGTACGTAGCGTTATAAACAATTTAAAAGTAAACGACTTTTAGACTTTTATTATTTATTTATAGTTCTTTTTTACAGAACCTCGAGTGAGTAGATTTCCAAGTAGAAGTTACCTCTTTAAACGTGTCTAGGAAATTATATTCGTCTTATTTATATTATTCTTGTCTTCAGTCGTGGAAAGTGATTAACATTGAACAAATGAACGTTTTAAGTTTAAGAGAATCAAAACAATTAGTGGCACGGTGATGGTGGACTTCGTTCTCCTGTACAGGAAATAAGATTGGTGTGCTAGCTCTCTTTTCTCAGAAATAACATTAATCTATCTATCTATCTATCTATCTATCTATCTATCTATCTATCTATCTATCTATCTATCTATCTATCTATCTATCTATCTATCTATCTATCTATCTATCTATCTATCTATCCATCCATCCATCCATCCATCCATCCATCCATCCATCCATCCATCCATCCATCCATCCATCCATCCATCTATCTATCTATCTATCTATCTATCTATCTATCTATCTATCTATCTATCTATCTATCTATCTATCTATCTTTCTATCGATCGATCTGCAGCCAGATTTTTCGTTTCTTTTCTATCTATTGTCCTTTCGAGCCGAAAACGGCAAATAGGGCAGAACCACAATTTCAAAAACAGAAACCTTGCGTGCCAAAATGACACAATTGCAGAGATCACTGCTCTAAAATATATGGCGCCGTTTCTATAACAATACATTTTACAATGACAGCTTGTCAAGCCATCGATAAATCTCCTTAGTCGCCTCTTGCGACATGCCTGGAAGGTCACAGTGTCACTATTCTTTACTTTCCTCATAATGAGGCCGCGGTAACACACAGGAAAGTTACTTTTACTGATATAAAATTCCCTCAAGGAAGCCCTCCAAACAACCTTATATCTCAGCACTGGTCTGCCCTTTGGTCTTTTTCCGTCCTTTAGTTCTCCATACAATATTTGTTTGGGAATACTATTGTTGCCCATTCTTCTTACATGACCCAGCCACCTAAGTCTCCGACTCATAAGTGTTGCCATGATGAATGGGAATTTGGCTCTTTGTAAGACATTTAGAGTTGGTTACTTTGTCCTGCCAACAAAATGCCCCCCCCCCCCCCCCGTCCCCCCAGTGGAGAGGAAACCTACCACTTATGAACATGTCCGATGTGCGATGAGGTAAGGTGACCAGACGTCCCGATTTTTTCCCTGACAGTCCCGATTTTGTTTACTGTTTTTTTTTCAACCTTTGTCCCGGATTTGTTACTGTCCCGATTTTTAGTTTTTGCCCGGATTTACTAAAATACATTAGGGACACAAACGTTTACCAATTTTGGCCAATATGGTAGACGTCTCTTCGACTTAAAAATAGACATTATTTCGTTGTTGTGTAGAAAATGTTTAAAAAGTTGAACACGCTGTTCACTTGGCGAAACAGTAACATTAAATGCGCTCCAAGTTTTAAATGAGGGTATTACACAACAGGCCCTTTTTTGGAATCCCCAGGGGAAAAGACAAAGAGGAAGACCAAGGAATTCTTGGAGAAGACAGATTGAAGCAGAGATGAAGATGATGGGGAAGACATGGAATGATCTTAAAAGAATTGCAAAAAACAGAATGACTTGGAAAGTGTTTGTTGAAGACCTATGCTCCACTGGGAGATAAAAGGTAGAAGAAGAAGTTTTAAATCTTGTATCATCATCATCATCATCATCAAGTACCAGGCCTGCTGGCGTAGGTGATCATCTCTCTCCACAACTTTCGATCATGATCATTTCTGTTGTTAACCTTCTGCCAAGCCATTCTCTTAAGCTGTCTGGTATCTTTTCTCTTTGCTTCCCTCTATCTCTTCGTCCCTCAACTTTCCCGGTTGTTACAATATATTCCAGTTATTCTCTTCTCATTACATGGCCAAAAATATGATGATTGTTTCTTCCTAATATTGGATAATTAGCTCTCTTTTTGCTTTGACCTCTTTCAGAACATTTTCATTACTCTTCTTAGCTGTCCATGGTTTTCTCAATATTCTTCTGTAAAACCACATTTCTACAGACTCCAGTGATTTTCTTGTCTGTTGTCATATTGTCCATGATTCACATCCATATGTTAAGACTGGCTCTACGTAACATTTAAGAACACCTTTTCTTCTTTCTATTGTCAAAAATGGATTGCATAGTATCTTCCTCATATTTTGGAAAGCTGCGTTTGCCTGAGCCATTCTGCATCTCACCTCTTTTGTACATCTTCCGTCTGAGGTTAACAAAGTTCCCAAATATTTAAATTCATTTACCTGTTTTAATATTGTTCCACTTGTCTTTATTTTGCACTGAGGTGATGTCTTTTTCTTTGTTGTTACCATTACCTCTGTCTTTTTACTATTAAGGCTGAGTCCTTTATTTTTGCTTTCTTTCACTATAATGTCCAACATTTCTTGTAACTCATTTTCACTCTTAGCGATTAAGACTGTATCATCAGCATACCTTAGATTATTTATGTTATGACCTCCAATTGTTATTCCAGGCATGCCCCTTATGGATTTTAAAATAATCTCACTATAAATATTAAGCAAATCTGGTTACAGCACACAACTTTGTCTAACACCCTGTTTTATTTGTTGAAACATTCCCAAGTGGTTTGCAGTTCTTATGGCCACTGTTTGTTGCCAGTACATGTTCTTTATTATTCTTAGATCTTTGCTGTCTACGTTTATGCTTTCTAAAATGTTGATTATTTCTTGGTGCTTTACTTTGTCAAATGCCTTGGTGTAATCTATGAAAAATCTCTTCTCATTACATGGCCAAAAAATGATGATTTTTTCCTCCTAATATTGGAAATTAGCTCTCTTTTTGCTTTGGCCTCTTTCAGAACGTTTTCATTACTCTTCTTAGCTGTCCATGGTATTCTCAATATTCTTCTGTATAACCACATTTTTACAGACACCAGTGATTTTCTTGTCTGTTGTCCTATTGTCCATGATTCGCATTCATATGTTAAGACTGGCTCTACATAACATTTAAGAACTCTTTCTCTTGTTTTTATTGTCAAAAAATGGATTGCATGTGGCGATTCATGATTGTACCTAGAAATCTATCTATCTTTCGTTCGCCCGAAGAATTGTCTATATCTGGAATGTCGTTTCCTGTATACATTTTACTGTCTTTTGTAAATCGTGCAGTGGCCCATATAGTTTTGTCTGTAGTGTTGTATCTATGGGCCAATGTATTTTTCTCAGTCTACTATATTCAGTGCATCCTTGAAGTATGTGTTTGCAGTCTGGGGCGCCGGTCCACATGTACAAGTAGTTGATGTGCCGATCTTGAATTTTGTATGCATGTGACTATGGAGTCGATTGTGTCCTGTTCTGAGGCGTATAATGATAATTTGTTCATTAAAGAACACCGACCTGAGGAGGAAACTCGAAATTGGACCAGCCAGCGAATACATAAAGAAACAACAGATAAATTGGTTCGGTCACATAACAAGACAAAAAGAACTAACAATGACTCAAAGAGCCATAAACAAACGCTACGAAAACGCCAGATTAAGAGGAAGACCGAGAAAGAGATGGAAAAAGGGAATACTAGAGTCACTAGGCAGGGATAACATCAGAAGAGGCCAATAGAAGAGCAAAGAATCGCAGATTGTATCTCCCCTCGACGCCAACGGCAATGGAGGAAGGACAGAAGAAGAAGACAGAAGAAGTTCATATCTATTCATATTTTGAAAGGCATCATGATTTGGGGCTTGTGGTCCGCTGATTGATTTGACTATCTGTTTCTTATGATGGTATGTAACCGGTGTACCTAGTTGTGTGCCTAGTGTATCTAGTGTTGAACCTTCCTTTGCCAACTGATCTGCTTTCTCATTTCCTGGTATTCCACAGTGAGATGGGATCCACTGCAGGTGGACCATGTGGTGCTCGCAGAGTTCAGTCAATAAGGTCTGCAGATGTGGTAATTTTCTGGATTGTAGTGTCTGGAGTACTGATCTTGCATCTGTCAAGAACACTACAGGCTGTGGGCTAAGATTACTGTTCAGCAGTTTTTCTATTGCCAACTTTATTACTTGTATTTCTGCATCATAATTGTGACACTATTTCCCTGTTGCTATTTTATTTATATCCCTAGTGCTATTTGGGTACTCTATATATGCACATGCTCCCCCATTCTTTACTGCTGGTGCTGATCCATCTGTGTACACACGAATCCATAGGTCGTGTGGGTATTCTTCATCCAGGAAACTGAGAGTTATTGTTTTTTTGCTGTAGAATATTTTGTTCTTCTTTGTCAACTATTCCTCTCACTTCTGTCCGTATTTGTATTGATAATCCTGATTCCTCTGTCCAGGGAGTCTGTTCTGGTATGGGCAATAGGGGGTTAACAACTCTTGGCATGTCTGGTGTTTGTCTACAAATACGCTTTGCTTGGTGGATAAAACTGCTTCTCTTAAGTCGTTCCAATGCAAGATTTTGGAATCGGTCCTTCATTGGATGTCTCGGCATGCAAGCACATTTTTCTGCCTGTATCAGCACCTTTGTGTCCCTCCGTTCTCTCAGTGCTGGTATCCTCCACAATTTCAACATCTACCATATTGGTGTTAATTTCATTGCTCCTGTGATGACTCTAAGTGCCTGGTTTTGTACTTTATCCAGCTCTTGCAGTGTGGTGTTTGATGCTGAGAACCATGCAGATGATTCATATTCTAAATGTGGGCGTATACTCTGTTGATAAACTTTACTGAGTATTTTCCCACTCGCACCCCATGTGGTTCCACACAGCTTTCTTAGAATAGCCAATTTCGTCCTTGCTTTTTGGGTTGCCTTATTTATCTGCTGTTTCCAAGATAGCATATTATACAATGAAATTACGACGGTGGTTTTCTGTTGCCTCCCGTCGGTTCGTTTACGGTTGGCTCCGCTAGCCTTTGCCTAAAATGTCTCATCCACAAGGCAGTGGGGTTGTTTTACATCGGGGTACCCTCCCTTAGCCTTTTGCTCTCCCGAGCATACCTGCAAGGCAGCAAGGCAGCCGCAGGTTGTACTGTTTACTGCATACTGGATACTAGATAGCTTTGTGTAATGGCATGGAAAACAGCCAACAACAGAATCGATACGATGTATTGTGGATAGAAGATTGTGGAAGAGCATCATCGCATACGCCAATCGGTATGGCACATGATGATGATACGCGCATATCGGTTAGGGAAAATAAAATACATCGTACAGAACTACAAGGGTACTCATAAATACCTGCAGATGATATTGGACATGGCATTGGGCCTAAAAAATTCAGATCACGACCCCCTGGATCCATAAGAGAAGTGAAATGTAAAACTGAAATAAACACAAGATTAGATATGGCAAAAAGTAATTTTAATGTCATGAACAATATACTAACATCAAAACAAATAACACCAAGGCTAAAACTAAGAATAGCAAAATGTTACATATTCTCAATATTCTTGTATGGTGCAGAAACATGAACATTAGACCAGAAAACAGAAAAGAAAATTGAAGCCTTTGAAATGTGGATCTATAGAAGAATAGGTAGAATTGGATGGAAACAAAAGAAAACAAACGATAAAGTTTTAAACAACTAAAAATGAAAAGAGAACTACTAAATACAATTAGAGCAAGACAAATGTAATTTTTGGGGCATGTTAAAAGACACAACAGCCTAATAAAAGTAATATTGGAGGGAAAAATACAAGGTAAAAGAGGCAGAGGTAGAGGCAGACCAAGACTAACATGGACGAGTAACATCAAAAGATGGACAAGTCAACCTATGACAACCTGCACCATCAAAGCAAGAGACAGAGTGGAATGGAGATCCATGGTAGCCAACCTTCGTTGCGAAGACGGCACTAGATGATGATGATGATGATGATCCTACATATTTATTCTTCGCAAATATTTGCTCTGACCTTTAACGTTACTAGTGACGTGTCTTTGTTTTCTTGTGTTGCGCTTCACTTTCCAGAACGATGCTTTGGTGTCACAATGTGGGTGGCCAGGAGATAGGGTCATGGGCTGCTTCTGGTTCGCTTCCAACCGCAAGCGGTGACAATTTTTCATGTCAAATTCGTGATTTCTTCTTGGCCTTGTCCTCCACCAGTCTCTTGAAAGTGAGATCTGATGTTTAGCCGTCTCGGATAACGGCAAGAAAAGGGGGTACCAAGTACACTCTGCGCATGTTAAAGGTCCTTTGGCAGTTGGAAATCGAAAGTAGCAGACTGAAAATGGCTGTTGCCCCGTGATAAAACTGATAGGGCAATAATATGCTTCAAAGCGTCACAACTTTCAGCAATAAAAATAAGAGCACCTCTGAAGTCGGAGAATATCTGCATGTATGGCGAGGGACACCTGAGAACAGGGCTGCAAGTGTGAAAAATAGGAAGAAAGTTATTTGCGCCAAATTCTGTTCCTCAGATCTACGCTATAGACATAAAGCTGGTTAATTAAACATTTCATTGTTTATTTATTAAGCTGTCGTGGATGCACCAAAAGACTGGATTTCTAAACAAAACAAAGCATGCACTTTAGTAACAAATAATAAAAGATAAACGGGCATTAGAAATATATGGTGTCACAATCACTACAGAAATCGTAATTTCTTTAATGATTATGGTTATGAAAAGCCCCGGTATCACTGCAAACAAATCAAAATCCATAATTGCCCAACCGCTCGTGCCAGTAAAATCATCAACATTAAAATCTTATTTTCCAGATAAAGAAAGGTAGCTGCAGTCCCCATCATATCAGTCTCAGCACACGCCAAAAGACATAAGGTGAAACCGCACAGAAAGTGAACACAGCCATCCGTTCCCCATCATACGATATCATCATTCATCGTAAGCAATCGAAATATCGAAACACGATCATAACGGTTGAAGCGCACAGCCTACGGTGTGCATGGAGCACTTAACTTAGTATCTTCGGAAACAAGCCGGACTTGGAATATGAGGAAACTGTAACAAGGAACACTTTTCAGACATAACCTTTAACGGTTCCTGCCGCGTATTCGCCATATTGACCGGAAGTTCGCGTCCTCCTGAAAATGTTGATCGTCATATTTTGTAAAAATGTATGACGCTTGATGATGTTCGATGTCGTTTTTGTCTCCAATTCCGAACATATGAAACACAGTTATTTGTCGGATTATCCTCATCGTACACCGAACAACAGTCCGTATGCGCTCAGATCTCCACTACAATGTGAATTTGTGAAATGATAAACCAGTTCACAAATCTACCCTCGATCTCACAGTAGCCCTCTTGAATCTAGACAACATCCCTCCTGACCAACATGAAACTCTGGGAGTCACACCGGGGCTGCAAAGTCATGAACAAAACTCAGTTATTTCGCCTTTCATTATAAGCGTACGGCCCGTTTAGGAATATACGATCGGCCATCATGATGACGTACCACACACAACAATTCTTTAATGATAATACCACAAGTGAGGATATTGCAAAGAAATTTGAAATGGACTAACTTCATTTTTAAAGACGTGTGACGACTTCATAACATATTTTTAGAACTCTTCCACCTGTATTTTGACCCTCCCCATTAGCTGGTCAACTACACCGGGTATCCTGCGCGAACTAGCCTTCTTCCATTTTCCTTCTGGCCACAGCACAATACACAGGGAAGTCATTCTCATTTTTATTTCTTATTCTAGTTAGAAATTATTTTGGCTTAGATAATTCATTATTAGTTAGCTATGTATGGCTATTTTTATTTACTGACATATCTGTGTGTGTGTGTTGTTTGTTGTCCCGGTTGAAGGCATATTGAGCCGAAACGTCGTTTAAATTTGTGTCGTCCATTAATTACTTAAATCTTCAACCAAACTATTTTTTCAGTTCTCCCTCATAACATAAGCTGGGACAACCGTTTGCGGTTTCTCAAACAAAAAATAATGATTGAGGAGTTAGTGAGTGAGAAGGGCCGGGGCGGTTGAGTGAATGAAAGAGATGAACTCACATTTCTGGAGAAATTTAAAATATTGTCTGGTTTTATGGGTCTGGTGTAGTGGGTCTGGTGTTATGGGTCTGGTATTATGGGTCTGGTGTTATTGGTCTGGTATTATGGGTCTGGTGTTATGGGTCTGGTGTTATGGGTCTGGTGTTATGGGTCTGGTATTATGGGTCTGGTGTTATGGGTCTGGTGTTATGGGTCTGGTGTTATGGGTCTGGTGTTCTCGTAACGTTTATTGAAGCTCGTTGTGTTGTATTTAGATCTTTCTGCTTTGTCACGTGTCGAAACAATTTTATCTGTTGTTCTCTATATATTCTATGGCAGGGGTTATTCCTAGTATTTTTTTTTTCTCAGTTCTTCATTTCTGACTTTATATCTCAGGCTATATTATGTCTTTCGTCTAATATTTTTAATCTCAGTGGTGGTTATTTTGCTTATTGTTCTCGCATCTAGGGTCGAGGACTGACATTGATAGCACAACGTTGAAATGAAGATTGTATTTTAGTGTGCTCGTTTTGCCTCTAGAGTTATTTTCCTTGTTGTATGATAGTAGTGAAAGCTGTCCGAGGATTTGACAAGACTTTTTGCATCTTGATTCTATCTTTATTGTTTGTGAATTTATGTGTCTCATTAGACTTTCTTGTTATTTAAATTCCTCTACTTGTTTTAGTTGTCTAGAACCGGTGGTGTGTTGTCAAAAACTGGAAAAAATGAATCTGTGATTTCTTTATGACGTTACCGACCACTCATATCCTGGGTGGTGAGATACGATGTCTAGCCGACTTGGATCACTGTCACGTGTGCACTTACGCACGTTAAATAACCCATGGCATTTAAAATAGAAAAGAGTAGACCATATTATTGTGGCCGCTTCCAGGGCAAAATTAGCAGCAGAAACCTAGCTACACCTTTAACACAAGTCGTGTTACGGAGTTCGTGCGCTTGTGCCAGGATTATCCTCCGATTTTCTCGAGATTTTTGAAGGAGATTTCGGGGCACCTTTGGGTTAGTTGAAGGAGATTTCGGGGCACCTTTGGGTTAGTTGAAGGAGATTTCGGGGCACCTTTGGGTTAGTTGAAGGAGATTTCGGAGCACATTTGGGTTAGTGGAAGGAGATTTCGGGGCACCTTAGGGTTAGTTGAAGGAGATTTCGGGGCACATTTGGTTAGTTGAAGGAGATTTCAGAGAACCTTTGGGTTAGTTGAAGGAGATTTCGGAGCACCTTTGGGTTAGTTGAAGGAGATTTCGGAGCACCTTTGTGTTAGTTGAAGGAGATTTCGGAGCACCTTTGTGTCAGTTGAAGGAGATTTCGGAGCACCTTTGTGTCAGTTGAAGGAGATTTCGGAGCACCTTTGTGTTAGTTGAAGGAGATTTCGGGGCACCTTTGTGTTAGTTGAAGGAGATTTCGGAGCACCTTTGTGTTAGTTGAAGGAGATTTCGGAGCACCTTTGTGTTAGTTGAAGGCGATTTCGGAGCACCTTTGTGTTAGTTGAAGGAGATTTCGGGGCACCTATGGGTTAGTCCGGTGTGCAGTTGTGATGACCCTAACAACAGCCAAATGTTTTTTTTTTAAGGATTTCACAACGAGGGCAAGGAAATCTGCGTGGAACACATTACACATTGATGCTGTGGGTCGTAATATAAAGAATATCTGTAACGCAATTCATTAATGACGGAGTAGAACAGGAAGGAACAAACATAGATAAAGAAGTCAGAACAAACATAATCCATACAACACTAACTACTATATTATATCGATAGTTTGACCTCAGTAATACGACATAACCTAGACTGTCAGCAAATGTAAACATATTTTGTACTAATTTTTCTAATGTGGATTTTGATTGGTTGAACAAGTTGTTTCCAGATTAGCAGATAACGATAGAATAAAATTAACTACTACTGGGTATAATCAATGTAAAACAACGGTAGCTTTATGGAAATACTGGGTCCAGGTGGGATGCTAATGTTGCCCACTGCATTTCGCAGGTAGATTATATAATTAGGTGCACTTGTTAGCGTGTATGACAGCAGAGCTCTTTTGTGTTCGACATAAGCAAACCTCAAGCTTACAGGTGATGTTTTTGTTTGATGGTTTTGCATTAACAATAATATGTTATATATTAAATCGTTATGCACATCGATAACAATAGTACATTATTTTTCTTCTTCGTTGCTTTTAATTAATTTTAAACTAGCGAACCCTAGTTGACTGCTTTCACTCAAATGATGACGAAGTGTTTGCAGAATAATATAAACATGATTCAGTCAGTGCGTCATGGTGGTTGGATAACAATAGCATGTTCATAATAATCATCATCATCAAGTTCCATGCCTGCTGGTGTAGGTGATTGTGTCTCTCCACAACTTTCAATCTTGACAGTTATTTATCATTTCTGTTGTTGAACTGCTGCCAAGCCATTCTATTAAGTTGTCTTGTATCTTTTCTTTTTGCTTCCCTCTATCTCTTCATCTCTCAATTTTCCGTTAGCATTGAGGACTTCCAGATACTGATCTCTTGCTCCTTAGATACCCATAGTTTGTTCGCTTTGGAGAACCGACTCATAACACAATTTTGGCACTCTCCTTCAGAGAGGTTTAAACTCTTTACATTCTTTCCTTTAATCATTGGCCTTCTCTTCCTTTCTCTCCTATCGTTATTCCTCGCTGCGTTATCTCTATTGTCTCTCCTGCTCTTCTCACCCCTTACTGACTCTGTTTACTTGTTCCCTTACTACCCTATGAGCCTCCTATTTTTTCCTACTACCCTACGGGACCCCAATTTTCTTCCATCCTTAGGGGAGCCTTTTTCCTTTTTCTCTATTATTGCCTCCTTTATGACCCTTTAGATGCTATCTGCCCAATTGGCTATTTACCACGTGGTCAACAGTCACATGGGTCCTGGCTATTGTTCCTCAGCGGCCATTTTGTGACTTGAGACCAAGTTCTTTTTTTTTTTTTTATACTGTACTTTAAAATTAGAATAGCTGAGGCCAAAATAGCATTTCAGCAAAAGGAAAATGTGTTTTGCAACAAGTCTGTGTCAATAGATATGAGAAAGAGAGTTCATCGGTGGTATATAGAGCCAATTCTGACCTATGGAAACGAATCATGGACAGTAGACAAACAAATGAAAAAACTATTACAGGCCACATAGATGGGACTTCTCAGAAGAATGTTGAACGTTCCCTGTACAGCTAAAAAGACCAACGAGGGCATTATCAAAGAGGACAGCACAAAAAGGGAGATCCTAAAAACAAAAGAAAGAGATAATTGTCATTTTTTGGGTACATCTTGAGAAGAGAAAAGTTGGTTTACAACTGGCAAAATACAAAGAAAGAGATACCGCGAACGACAAAGAGAGAAGATAGTAGATAGCTTGGTGTAACGGCATGGAAAACAGTCAACAAT
Organism: Megaustenia siamemsis; assembly: GCA_032433765.1. Classification (NCBI taxonomy): domain Eukaryota; kingdom Metazoa; phylum Mollusca; class Gastropoda; order Stylommatophora; family Ariophantidae; genus Megaustenia; species Megaustenia siamemsis. Next base: position 7,309,086 of record JAVIAB010000046.1, read on the forward strand.
AGAATTGATACGATGCACTGTGGATTGAAAAGTGTGGAAGGGCATGATCGCCTACGCCAACCGGTATGGCACAAGATGATGATAGTGTATCTGACGAAGGTTTTTGCTGAAATGTCGTTGTTTGTCTCATCTATCTACTTCTTTAGCTGCTTAATACCAATTTATAATTATTTTATTTAACTTACATTTAATTATATTTCTTTTCAGAATTCTGACCCAAATTACTGAGAAAATGAAGTACATTATTCTTCTTTGCTCTATTATGTGCATTTGGTGCTCAGAGGCAGCACGCAGTGAGTAATAATTACTATTTGGTGTAGGTTCATTACCTTTTTTTTACGGCGAGTACACTATAGTAGAGCCACAGCAATCTATAGTTTTAATAAGGCCGAGGGCTGACTAGGGACACCCAAAGTTTATTGTGTGTTTAGCTTTACGATGAAGGGCTGATGTGGGTAAAATAACGCGAATCCTCTAAATCTCGCAAAGTTAAAGACGTCAAAACCTTTGGGTGATTCCGGGATTTGACTCTCGGCCCGCAGGTGTCAGTAAGACTATAGAACAGTGGCTCACCACGCGGTGCCCACGAGTGCAATTGCGTCTGCCGCGTGTTTTCTTGGTACCCGGGAAGTTCCAGCCTCATTCCAGCGAGTGACGTCATTTATTGTTCGACATTCAGTTGAAAAAAAAGATTGAGGAAAAAAAACGTAAAGGATGAAGCAAACGATGAAGCAAACGTTGACGCTGTTTTCCCAATGAACAGAAACGGTAACCGTCGGCATCAAATGGTCAGAACAAAGAAGCTTTAGGCGGTTGGAATTAGTAAAGGGTTAAGGCATAAAAATGCGAAGCTGCAGTAAAGCTGAATGTGAGGAAAAATAAAAAAAAAATAGAAAAATTTATTTCCTTTTCGTTTTGACCTCTGTTTACACACAGGATAGATAATTTTGTTTTCTTTAACACATTTCGATTGTTTTTATTTTAGTTGTTTCGTTATTAGTTTTGTGTGTTTTTTTGTTTGTTCCTGATGAAGGCCTATTGGGCCAAAACGTCGTTTAGTCTGTGTCGTCCACTTATCACGTAAAGCTTCTTACATACCATTTTTTCCGGTTGGAATTAGCCTTGATGCGATATCTTAAAAGACCTAAGTACAGGTGAAATTGAAATGACATAAATCATACGTTCCCAACTTTGAAAATCAAGCAGAAAAAATACAATGACAAGAATCACATGAGCTCAGTGCAATTTAATGCATTTGTTTAAAAACGCCCATTTTGCTGTCTATCTTCAGGAAGTATGTAATTTTTTTGTTTGTAAGATACAGTGTTTTATATTTATTATTCTGTAAAAAATGGACACATAATAACCGTGCGACGAGTAAAAAGCTAAGTTATAGATATGTGTAGCCATGTTATTGCTACGTGTAACCGTGTTATTGATATGTGTAGTCATGTTATTGCTATATGTAGTCGTGTTATAGATATGTGTAGCCGTGTCAATGATATGTGTATCCGTGTTATAGATATGAATAGCCCGTTATTAACAATAAATTTGGATACTGGTGATACTTAACTTGTCATAGGATACTCCCAATAAGATCTTCACCCAATCCGGTCTGGAGCAAGCATAGACAACTCTCGCCAGGCCCTGCCAATTTCTTCCATTTCATCATGTATAGTTCATCGTCGTCACGTCTCCAATATTTTGCCTCTTCTTCAGTTGCCAAGTTGTGTGTGTGTTCATGTTAATTCTGGGTGCGGATGCCTGGTTCGTTCCATTCGTAGAACGTGGTCTTGCCATTTCCGCTTCTTGTCACTTCTTGTTTGATGCTGCCTGCTCTTCTGGCGACTTCTTTGTTCCCAATGTGTTGATCCTAACGGTGGCTTAGAATCTTCTAAAGACAGCGACCTTCAAATCCTCTGAGTCGACTTTCTATCTTATGGTTCATTCTCCATGTTTCTGCTGCATGTAGGAGTATGGATCGCACATTTAACTTGTCAATTCTAAGCTTGGTGCTGACATGGAGACTGGTTGAACGCCATATGCTTCTAAGTCTGTTGAATGCCTGGTCTGACATGGAGACTGGTTGAACGCCATATGCTTCTAAGTCTGTTGAATGCCTGGTCTGACATGGAGACTGGTTGAACGCCATATGCTTCTAAGTCTGTTGAATGCCTGGTCTGACATGGAGACTGGTTGAACACCAAATGTTTCTAAGTCTGTTGAATGCCTGGGCTGACATGGAGACTAGTTGAACACCAAATGTTTCTAAGTCTGTTGAATGCCTGGTCTGACATGGAGACTGGTTGAACACCAAATGTTTCTAAGTCTGTTGAATGCCTGGTCTGACATGGAGACTGGTTGAACACCAAATGTTTCTAAGTCTGTTGAATGCCTGGTCTGACATGGAGACTGGTTGAACGCCATATGCTTCTAAGTCTGTTGAATGCCTGGTCTGACATGGAGACTGGTTGAACGCCATATGCTTCTAAGTCTGTTGAATGCCTGGTCTGACATGGAGACTGGTTAAACACCATATGCTTCTAAGTCTGTTGAATGCCTGGGCTGACATGGAGACTAGTTGAACGCCATATGCTTCTAAGTCTGTTGAATGCCTGGGCTGACATGGAGACTGGTTGAACACCAAATGTTTCTAAGCCTGTAGAATGCCTGGGCTAACATGCATATTCTAGCAGAGATCTCTAATCTTTATAACAAAGAAGATAAAGGATTGCCAAATATTAAAGTTTCTGGGATGTTATTTTTAATTTCTAACCACAGACGTCAGGTCGGGTAATTTTACCTGCTACTGTATGCAGTACAACATGCGGCCTCACTGCTGCCTTGCAGGTATGTTCGGGAGAGTAAAAGGCTAAGGGAGGGTACCCCGAAGTAAAACAACCCCACTGCCTTGTGGGTGAGACTTTTTAGTCAAAGGCTAGCGGAGCCAACCGTAAACAAACCGACGGAAGGCAACAGAAAACCACCGTCGTAATTTCTTTGTACAATCATGAATCACCACAATAATAGAAATAACTGTCCAGATCGAATGTTGTGGAGAGACATGATCACCTACGCCAGCAGGCTCGGTACTTGATGATGATGAACCACAGACGTTTATAAATGTTAGAAACAACGTCTTCTTGAATGTATAACAGAAGAAGCTTGTGTATTTGATCTAGACCGATGTACATGAGCAAGTGAACTATATTACTAGTAACAAAACATTGTGAGGAAAACAAGTTGTGAAGAAGGGAATATTGTAGCCTCCGTCAGTCATAGTTGACTATAGTAGCCTCCGTCAGTCATAGTAGACTATAGTAGTCTCCGTCATTCATAGTTGACTAGAGTAGCCCCCGTCAGTGATAGTTGACTATAGTAGCTTCCGTCAGTTATAGTTCACTATAGTAGCCTCCGTCAGTCATAGTTGACTATGGTAGCCTCCGTCAGTCATAGTTGACTATAGTAGCCTCCGTCAGTCATAGTAGACTATAGTAGTCTCCGTCAGTCATAGTTGACTATAGTAGCCCCCGTCAGTCATAGTAGACTATAGTAGTCTCCGTCAGTCATAGTTGACTATAGTAGCCCCCGTCAGTCATAGTTCACTATAGTAGCCCCCGTCAGTCATAGTTCACTATAGTAGCCTCCGTCAGTCATAGCTGACTACGGATTTTTTAGCGCCCCTAGAAATGTTATTTTTTATTTTCTGTTCTTTTGTCGTGTTTTCTCTTTCTCTATGAATCTGTCTGCTTCTGGTTTGATGTGAACCTTTAGAGTGTGTATCCAGATAATGCGGTCTGCAGCTATGTCTTCCCATGCTGCAGGGTTTATGTTCAGAGTCTTCATGTCACGTTTACACACATCTACAAATCGAAGTTTTGGGCACCCCCTAGTTCTTTTACCATCTGCCAGTTGTCCGTAGAGTATATCTTTCGTTATGCGGCCATCTTTCATACGGTGTACATGGCCAAGTAAGCGTAACCTACGTTGTTTGAGCAGCGTGTAGATATTCGGTAAGCATGTGCAATTCCAAAGAATGGAAAGGATGTATGACTAATCTAGAACCAACACAATAAGCTATGTATCTATAAGTAAAAGTATCTATGTAAAAGAAAGCAGGCATATGTCAGCCTTGTGATGAGAAGAAATAACTAGAGAATCACAAAGTAAGAACTGAAACACGAAACAATGAGATTAAAAGGGGAAATATAGAAGCATCTCGATTTACACTAAGAAGAACGCTGATAAGAGAGGTATGTTGGCATCGACTCCTGAACTGAAATTGATGAAACTTTGTCCACAGTCTAGATGTCTAATCCCACATAAAAGATGATGGCAATGATATTACACGAAACAAATTAAGATTGTTTTGATATGAGTAAGGAAGGTAAAGAGCCGCGATAGCTCAGTGGTTAGTGAACTGGACTACAAAGGACAAGAGGTCGGGTACGATCCTGACCGACGGCTTCCGGGTTCACCCAGCCTTAAATGGGTACCGGATTTTTTCAGGGAAAGTGAAGCGACACGGGCGTAATACCGACAATATTACCCCAAAATCATGTGCCGAAAGTCTGTAAAAATTATGGTCACTAACACCATATTCCCTATACACCCCTTGGCGTGACGGGAGCTCTTTACTTTACTTTTACTAAGGGAGGTAAAGTAAAGGTTACCTCCCCTTGCCTTCCTAGGTGTATGAGGAACATGATGTTAGTGACCGTATTTTTCTATGACCACGGCACATTCTTGGGTGATTTGGTCGGTTTCACACCAGGTCGCATTTGCTTCTCAGAAAAAAAAATCTTTGGTACCCATTTTTAGTGTTTGGGTGAACACTGGTGCCTCGTCGGTCCGAAATAAAATCCAGCACTGCTGGTGATCGCACCATGACCTTTCGCTAAAGTAGCACACGTTTTATTTATGAAGTTGTGTAAAATGTGTCACAGTTTTGTAACTGATACACGTTTTGTTATCTTTGTTTTGTTGAAGTTGGTGGATGTGCTGGTACAAGATACGGGTGTTGTCCTGACGGAGTAACATCAGCCACGGGAGAGAACAAGGGGAATTGTAAAACTCGAACACTTCTTGGTGGATGTTCTGGTACAAGATACGGGTGTTGTCCTGACGGAGTAACATCGGCGGGAGAAAACAAGGTCAACTGTTAACCCATGACGGTTGGAGATGCTGGGACAAGACACATATGCTATTCTGACGGAGCAACATCAGCCGTTGTTGAGACAATAAACAATGCTGGATTAAATGATGCGTTAGAACAAAACATACATATATCCTGACACCGAGGTCAGCTCTTAATCTTCCAACGCCCTGTATTCATACAATTACTATCTTTAACTTATTTTTGTTTACAATCAGATTGAAAGAAAAAAAATGATCTAAATACCGAAACACATCAAACTTATTCTCCTTCTCGATTAAAGAAAATGTCACTTTTGCTCTTTCTCATTATCCCCAGCCATAAAGTAATACAGAATAAATCATAAAGAACATTATTGTTGATTCCTTGTGTACGTTTGCATGTTCTGTTTGTGTCCGCTGTTGGTCTGCTTCAACTTTTTATTTTTAAAATTTCTGCTTGCTTGTTATTAGTTGTCTTATTTTATTGTCATGTTTCGAAACACTATGAGAAGGGGAAAGTTAGAATACTTGGTTATAACTGGTAAATTAGAATGAAAGAGAAATTGCGGACGACAAAGAGAGAAGATACTAGATAGCTTGGTGTCAAGGTATGGTAAACAGCCGACAACATAATTGATACGATGCACCGAGTGGTACAAAGTCTGCTACAGAAGATTGACAGACAGTGTCTGCGGCAGGAGTGGATGCAGCTATTGGGTGGCTCTAAAGTGAGCGCGTTGACCTAGATGTACTGTCCAGGGCGTGCTGGTGTACACTTCAATGAAATAGCCGATTAGCTCGCTGGCAGCTCCAGCACTGAGTGTGGCCTTACTCTGGACAAAGAGAACATCGACAAGTTTGTTCTTCATTCCTGAAGGAAAGTGGAGGGGTCAATGATGTGTATATTGAGAGACTGTTGAGTCTAAAGGTGTAAATGGGATCAGGTTGATGCGGAGTGCTTAGTGGGACAAGCAGATGCATATATAATCAATACCCTACAGTCTTATACGTTTGGAAAATGCATGGATAAACTGTGGGGCGGATATGGGATGTCTCGTCTGCAGCAAAACTGATTCAATGAAAAGAATAGAATGAAATAGATGAACTAAGAGCAGGTAATTGTAGAAAGGGTTCATCGCCTACGTCCAGAGACGTGTCGCAAGAAGTGGGAGATATTGTTAGGAGAAGTGTGTGTTAGTGTGCCGAGAAGTGTGTGTTAGTGTGCCGAGAAGTGTGGGTTAGTGTGCCGAGAAAAGTGTGTGTTAGTGTGCTGAGAAAAGTGTGTGTTAGTGTGCTGAGAAAAGTGTGTGTTAGTGTGCCGAGAAAAGTGTGTGTTAGTGTGCCGAGAAGTGTGTGTTAGTGTGCCGAGAAAAGTGTGTGTTAGTGTGCTGTGAAGTGTGTGTTAATGTGCCGAGAAAAGTGTGTGTTAGTGTGCCGAGAAGTGTGTGTTAGTGTGTCGAGAAGTGTGTGTTAGTGTGTCGAGATGTGTGCTCTAGTGTGCCAAGAAGTGTGCTCTGGTGTGCCGAGAAGTGTGCTCTGGTGTGTCGAGAAGTGTGCTCTAGTGTGCCGAGAAGTCTGCTCTAGTGTGCCGAGAAGTGTGTGTTAGTGTGCCGAGAAGTGTGCTCTAGTGTGCCGAGAAATTTGCGCTAGTGTTCCTATAAACAGCGGTGCCGAGATGTGTGCTCTAGTGTGCCGAGAAGTGAGTGTTAGTGTGTCGAGAAGTGTGCTGCAGTTTTCCAGGAAAACAGCGGTGCCGAGATGTGTGCTGAGAAGTTTGTGTTAATGTCTAGTGTGCTGAGAAGTGTGTGTTAATGTGCTGAGAAATGAATGTACTCTAGAGTGCCGAGATGAATACTCTAGTGTGCTGAGACGTGTACTCTAATTTGCCGAGATTTGTGCCAAGAAGTTTGCGTTAGTGTGCCGAGAAAAGTGCGTTAGTGTGCCGAGAAGTGTGCGTTAGTGTGCCGATAAAAGTGCGTTAGTGTGCCGAGAAGTTTGCGCTAGTGTGCCGAGAAGTGTGCGTTAGTGTGCCAAGAAGTTTGCGTTAGTGTGCCGAGAAGTTTGCGTTAGTGTGCCGAGAAGTGTGCGTTAGTGTGCCGAGAAGTTTGCGTTAGTGTGCCGAGAAGTTTGCGTTAGTGTGCCGAGAAGTGTGCGTTAGTGTGCCGAGAAGTTTGCGTTAGTGTGCCGAGAAGTGTGCGTTAGTGTGCCGAGAAGTGTGCGTTAGTGTGCCGAGAAATGTGCGTTAGTGTGCCGAGAAGTGTGCGTTAGTGTGCCAAGAAGTTTGCGTTAGTGTGCCGAGAAGTTTGCGTTAGTGTGCCGAGAAGTGTGCGTTAGTGTGCCGAGAAGTTTGCGTTAGTGTGCCGAGAAGTTTGCGTTAGTGTGCCGAGAAGTGTGCGTTAGTGTGCCGAGACGTTTGCGTTAGTGTGCCGAGAAGTGTGCGTTAGTGTGCCGAGAAGTGTGCGTTAGTGTGCCGAGAAATGTGCGTTAGTGTGCCGAGAAGTGTGCGTTAGTGTGAAGAGAAGTGTGCGTTAGTGTGAAGAGAAGTGTGTGTTAGTGTGAAGAGATGTGTGCGTTAGTGTGAAGAGAAGTGTGCCGAGAAATGTCCCGAGAAGTGTGCGTTAGTGTGAAGAGATGTGTGCGTTAGTGTGCCAAGAAGTGGGCGTTACTGTGCAGAGAAGTGTAATCAAGTGTGCGAGATATGTGCTCTAATGTGCCTAGAAGTGTGCGCTAATGTCACTAGATGCGTGCTCTAGCGTGAAGAGATGTGTGCGTTAGTGTGAAGAGATGTGTGCGTTAGTGTGAAGAGATGTGTGCGTTAGTGTGAAGAGATGTGTGCGTTAGTGTGCCAAGAAGTGGGCGTTACTGTGCAGAGAAGTGTAATCAAGTGTGCGAGATATGTGCTCTAATGTGCCTACAAGTGTGCGCTAATGTCACTAGATGTGTGCACTAGTGTGCCGAGAAGTATACTCTAGTGTGCAGAGATGTGTGCTCTAGTGTGCCGAGAAGTGTACTCTAGTGTGCCTAGATGTGTGCACTAGTGTGCCGAGAAGTGTACTCTAGTGTGCTGAGATGTGTGTGCTGAGATGTGTGCTCTAGTGTGCCGAGAAGTGTACTCTAGTGTGCCGAGATGCGTGCTCTAGTGTGCCGAGAAGTGTACTCTAGTGTGCCGAGATGTGTGCTCTAGTGTGCCGAGATGTGTGCTCTAGTGTGCCGAGAAGTGTACTCTAGTGTGCTAAGATGTGTGCTCTAGTGTGCCGAGAAGTATACTCTAGTGTGCCGAGATGTGTGCTCTAGTGTGCCGAGAAGTGTACTCTAGAGTGCTATGATGTGTGTCGAGAAGTGAACTCTGGTGTGCTGAGAATGTGTGCTCTAGTGTGCCGAGAAGTGTACTCTAGTGTGCCGAGATGTGTGCTCTAGTGTGCCGAGAAGTGTGCGTTAGTGTGCGAGGTATGTGCTCTAATGTGCCTAGAAGTGTGCGCTAATGTCACTAGATGTGTTCACTAGTGTGCCGAGAAGTGTGGATTTGTGTGTCGAGTAATGTGCGCTAGTGTGCCGAGATATGTGCTCTAGTGTGCCGAGAAGTGTACTCTAGTGTGCCGAGATGTGTGCTCTAGTGTGCCGAGAAGTGTACTCTAGTGTGCCGAGATGTGTGCTCTAGTGTGCTAAGATATGTGCTCTAGTGTGCCGAGAAGTGTTCTCTAGTGTGCTGAGATGTGTGCACTAGAGTGCCGAGATGTGTGCTCTAGTGTGCCGAGATGTTTGCATTAGTGTGCCGAGAAGTGTGCGTTAGTGTGCTAAGATGTGTGCTCTAGTGTGCCGAAAAGTGTACTCTAGTGTGCCGAGAAGTGTACTCTAGCGTGCCGAGAAGTGTACTCTAGTGTGCTGAGATGTGTGCTCTAGTGTGCCGATAAGTGTACTCTAGTGTGCCGAGATGTGTGCTCTAGTGTACCGAGATGTGTGCTCTAGTGTGCCGAGATGCGTTCACTAGTGTGCCGAGATGCGTGCTCTAGTGTGCTCTATTGTGCGAGAAGTATGCGTTACTATTCTGAGAAGTGTGCAATAGTATTCCAAGAAAACAGCTGTGTTGAGTTGTGTGCTCAAAAAACACTGTGGTTTGTCAAGATGTTTTGTCATTTCTACAATAACTCATTTGTTCACAGCGATGAATAAAGAAAATTCGTGTAGATGATAAAATAAGAAATTATGTAATTGAAACAATAAATATGGCGATTGTATAGCATGCAATCATGATTGACGAACAAATGAAGAGACGGTTAAAGGTCATAGAGACGGAATTTCTCAGAAGAATGTTGAACGTTTTCTGGACAGCTAAAAAGACCAACGAAGAAGAGGTCAACACAAAAAGAGAGTTCCTAAAAAAACATCAGAAAGAAATAATGAACTTTTTTCGGACACACCATAAGAAGAGGAAAGTTGGAATACTTGGTTACAACAGGCAAAATAGAAGAAAAGATAGATCGCGGACGACAAAGAGAGAAAATACTGGATAGCTTGGTGTCAAGGCATGGAAAACAGTCAACAACAGAACTGACGATGCACTGTAGATAGAAGATTGTGGAAGGACATGATCGCCTACGCCAATTGGTATGGCACATCATGATGATGGTGAAACATGGTTTGTCAGTAGTTTGGCAATATATTAATGTCTTATGCTGGATGTTTTCTTAGTGAATGGTCTCGTGGCTAAATCTGCCAATATTCGAGTCCAGCCACGGAATGAATAATATACATTTGTGCTTCTTGGCCTCGTCTTATATCTCCTGCGCCTTTTGTCTGTTGACTTTGACATGAAGTCTCGGAAGTTGTTGCGCCGTTTTGTATTTTTGTTCTCCACGTGCTAAGTGGATGTGATGGCAGACTTCCCCAATTTCTTTCGCTGAATAAGTATTTTCTCAAGAAAGTACTAAATACATACTTAAGGTAAAAGTCAAGGTAAAGTACGAGACTTGAACCGGCGTCTTAGCACGCGAGTTGCCACCCATATGTGCTCGGCCGCCTATCCAGAAATGTTCGGAGATTTCTAGACAGTGTCGCTTCAAGCATCGAAACTCACGATGCGAAGGGACACTCCTCACCTTCCCAGGGTAATACACTGGTACCCATTTCTGCCAACGGCTGGGTCGACCGTGGGTTTTTTTTTTTCAAACCACGAGTACAATTCACACTGATCCCAGCGGGAATCGAACACGGGTTGTCCGAACGTTGGCAGTTCAGTCGGGTGGTTTTCCCAACTAGGCTACCGAGGCCACCTATAACATACATATATCTCAGCACTGGTCTGCCCTATGGTATCTTTTCCACCCCTTTGTGATTGTCTGTGAATACGATTATTTTTCATTCTTCTCACGTGCCCCAGCCACCATAGTCTCCGTCTCTTAAGAGTTGTCATGACGGAGGGCTCGTTGCAAGACGTTAGCGTTGGTTTCTATGGGAAACGACCAACCCTTCATCATCATTGAGTGCCGTCTCCGCATCAAAAGTTGGCTACCATGGAACGCCAATCGGCTCTGTCTCTTGCTTTGATGGTGCAGGTTGTCATAGGCTGACTTTCCCATCTTTTGATCTTACTAATCAATGCTAGTCTTGGTCTGCCTCTGTCTCTGCCTCTTTTACCTTGTATTTTCCCTTGCAGGATTATTTTTAGTAAGCTGCTGTGTCTTATAACATGTCCCAAAAATCTCATTTGTCTTGTTTGAATTGTGTTTAGTAGTTCTCTTAATTTTTATTTGTTTTAAGACTTCATCATTTGTTTTCTTTTCTTTTCATCCAATTCTTCTTATTTTTCTATAAATCCACATTTCAAAGGCTTCAATTTTCTGTTCTGTTTTCTTGTCTAATGTCCATGTTTCTGCACTCTACAGGAATGTTGATATGATATAACATTTTTCCATTCTTAGTTTTAGCCATCGTGTTATTTGTTTTGATGTTAGTATATTTTTCGTGGCATTGAAATTATTTAGTGTTTGTTTATTTCAGTTGTACGTTTTCCATCATTGGTTATAGTATGTCCAAGGTAGTTGTAGTTCTGAACGGTCTCCATGTCTGTTCCTTCAGCTTTGATATCCACTTGTAGGTTTTTAGTATTTTTCTTTGTTTATGATCATAGTTTTAGTCTATTTGATATTCATATCTAATCCACATTTTTCATTGCCATGCTTATTTCATTAAGTAATTGATGTAGATCTTTAGGATTTTTTTTTATAGTGACTGTCCCTTACTTAATATATAATTTCTTAGGCAGAATGAACTATTAAACTCCATCCCATTAAACTATAGCATTTGAATTTGAACGGACCAGTATTCCTGATCCTTATTCACTGTTATTAACATATCCATCTTAATGAGTTTGGTACCAATTCATTTTTATCTACAGCAGTTGGAAAGTCCAGCTTGAGTACAATCATGATTATATTATTGATAAAGCATTGCGATAGCCGCCACGCTACTGGTGTTTTATCTAATGTATATGAAAGTTTATTCTTTATTTTGCTTACAGTAGCTTGATGACGATCGGGTATCATTTGTAGCACATGATGTCCCCTACCGAACGAGGATTTTCCACTGGAATCCCCCTTAACGTTGTTGTCGTTATTTCTGTTGTTGTGGCGATACATGATTGTATAAAGAAGTTACGACGGTGGTTTTCTGTTGCCTTCCGTCGGTTTGTTTACGGTTGGCTCTGCTAGCCTTTGACTAAAAAGTCTCACCCACAAAGCAGTGGGGTTGGTTTACTTCGGTGTACCCTTAGCCTTTTACTCTCCCGAGCTCACCTGCAAGGCAGCAGGGCAGCCACAGGTTGTACTGTTTACTGCATACAGTAGCAGGTAAAATTACCTGACCTGACTATAACCTGAGAACAACTGGAATATATTGTAACAACTTGGAAAATTGGGGGGCCAAGAGATAGAGGAAAGCAAGGAAAAAAAACACCAGACAGCTTAAGAGAATGGCTTGGCAGAAGGTCAACAACAGAAATGATAAATAACTGTCGAGATCGAAAATTGTGGAAAGACATGATCACCTACGCCAGCATGCCCGGTACTTGATGATAATGATATGAAAGTTGTATTTTGAACTGATACTGCAATATAAAATACGAAACAAAACACATGGCTCTATGTATGCATTGATATTTATTCCAGGAATGGCAAATAATGTCTGAAAAAGCTGGCTAACATTACATTATAATTTTCATACATTTCTCTGACAATATTTATTTTGTACCTCTCTCTAACAAGTTTACCACTTTGTAATTATTTTAAACATTTGATTATTATTTAAATTATCTAAGTCATCATATTACTTTCTAACTACGTTAACTATCTTGTAATTATTATAATAACCTCCTTATTTTTATTTATAGTTATCATTATAAATTTAGTTACATAATAATCTAATTGCTTGAATTGCGCTGCCTGTTTCAATGACTTCAGTATTCTCTAATCTTATCTCATTATACACCTAATATTCTTATAATTATTTTAACCACCTAATATTCTTATAATTATTTTAATCATCTAATATTCTTATAATTATTTTAATCTCACAAAATTCGTACAATCGTTGTAAATCACTTGTTTATAATTAATTTCATCGTCCAAATAGTCATCAAGTTATTATAATCAAATTATTAAATCGATTTAACAACTTTTACTAAATAATGCAATCACCAAAAAATGTTAAAGTTGTTATGTTCACAACAACGGCTAATAAAACATCATTGCTTTATAAAGAATTGCTCATAACTTCTAACCAATAAAGAAATATTATCTCCAAATTAATTAAAGTCATTTCATCTTTTCTCCACTTCCTCTTGTTCCCGTTCGGGAGTCAAGGAGATATAAAGTTACGGTTCTTTGTGTGTGCAATATTTATTTTGTTCCTTTTTCTGTCTCAACAAAGAATAATATAAATAGTGATAAATCTATCATCTTAATTATTGCCTAGCCCTTTTTCTTGCTGTTTCACCAATCGAGACTATAAGTAACAATATATTTATATTTCTAATTAATGTTAAGCCTTTTCTTTTCAGCACCAATTGCGAGTCATCTTTTTATTATGCCTTCGGTTTCCTGTGGATCATAACCGAAACATAAATTGTTATATTTCCAACCTTAGAAAAATATATTTATATCATCGGATGATTATTTCTATGAAGGGGTTTAGAATAGGAGATACGTTCAGAGAGTATAGAACAATTTGTGGTTTAGAATAGGAGATACGTTCAGAGAGTATAGAACAATTTGTGGTTTAGAATAGGAGATACGTTCAGAGAGTATAGAACAATTTGTGGTTTAGAATAGGAGATACGTTCAGAGAGTATAGAACAATTTGTGGTTTAGAAAAGGAGATACGTTCAGAGAGGATAGAACAATTTGTGGTTTAGAATAGAAGATACGTTCAGAGAGTATAGAACAATTTGTGGTTTAGAATAGGAGATACGTTCAGAGAAGATAGAACAATTTGTGGTTTAGAATAGGAGATACGTTCAGAGAGTATAGAACAATTTGTGGTTTAGAAAAGGAGATACGTTCAGAGAGGATAGAACAATTTGTGGTTTAGAAAAGGAGATACGTTCAGAGAGGATAGAACAATTTGTGGTTTAGAAAAGGAGATACGTTCAGAGAGGATAGAACAATTTGTGGTTTAGAAAAGGAGATACGTTCAGAGAGGATAGAACAATTTGTGGTTTAGAATAGAATATAGCGCCATCAACTTTGTCTCATTACTCAGAGTTCTATATAGCGCCATCAACTTTGTCTCATTACTCAGAGTTCTATATAGCGCCATCAACTTTGTCTCATTACTCAGAGTTCTATATAGCGCCATCAACTTTGTCTCATTACTCTGAGTTCTATATATATCAACTTTGTCTCATTACTCAGAGTTCTATATATCAACTTTGTCTCATTACTCAGAGTTCTATATATCAATTTTGTCTCATTACTCAGAGTTCTATATATCAACTTTGTCTCATTACTCAGAGTTCTATATATCAACTTTGTCTCATTACTCAGAGTTCTATATATCAACTTTGTCTCATTACTCAGAGTTCTATATATCAACTTTGTCTCATTACTCAGAGTTCTATATATCAACTTTGTCTCATTACTCAGAGTTCTATATATCAACTTTGTCTCATTACTCAGAGTTCTATATATCAACTTTGTCTCATTACTCAGAGTTCTATATATCAACTTTGTCTCATTTCTTAGTGCCCTTGATAACTGTGCAGTTGGAAATCGAAACGAGTAGACCAAAAATGGCCGCAGTCCGGGCAAAATTAATAGGAAGAAAAGTCTAAAAAAAAAGTTAACACTCTCGATGATACAAATATCAGAGTACAACTGAAGTCGGAGAATATCTGCTTGTATAGCGAGGGACACCTGAAAACACAGCTGCCAGTGTGAAAAACAGTGAAAAAGTGATATTCGCGCAAAACTCAGACACTCGGGATTTCTTTAGTGGTATGATTATGGTTATGGTTATGGTTATGGTTATGGAAGGCCCCGGTATCACTGCAAACGAATTAAAATCCATAATTGCTCAACCGCCCGTGCCAGTGGAATCATTCGAATTACTATTTCATCTCCCAAACAAAGAGGTAGCTGTAGTCTCCATCATAGCAGTCTCAGCACACGTCAAAAGACATAAGGCGAAACCGCACAGAGAGTGAACACAACCATCTGTTCTCCATCATACGATATCATCTTTCATCGTAAACAATCGGAATATCGAAACACGATCAAAACAGATGAAACGCACAGCCCACGGTGTGCACAGATCACTTAACTCAGTAGCTCATGCAACAAGCCGGACTTGGAATATGAGGAAACTGCAACAATGAACACTTTTCAGACATAGCCTTCAACGGTTCCTGTCGCCGATCCACCATATTGACCTGAAGTTCACGTCCTCCCGAAAATGATGATCGCCATATTTAAAAAAAAATGTATAGCGCTTGATGCTGCTGGAACATCGTTTTTGACTCCAAATTCGAACATACAAAAGACAGTTAGTCATCGGGCTATCCCCGTCGCATATCAAACAACAGACTGTAAGTTCTCCCTGCAATGTGAAATTATGAAATTATAAATCCCTCCTGACTAACATGAACCTCTGGGAGCGACCCTGGTGCTGTAAAGTCATTCGAAACTCCATTCCGGTTCAATTCGTTAGAGGTATAAAGCTGGTGAACGCAAAAAAAATAAAAAAAATAAAAAAAAAACGTAATAAAATTTTGATTTTAAGATTTGCATTAATTATTTTTGGAACAACTTTGGAGAAGGTTCTCAGTAACAAATAGAGAAACACATGTTTGATTTATGCTTCTTGTTTGTTGAAAATTTACTTACTTTTCACTCAGGTAGCCTGCAAGTGTTTTTGCATTCTCCTTGTTATCATCGGAGTTCTTGAGAATAATAATTTTCTTTGAGTTAGAAGCCATTGCCTTTAACGTTTCCATGTTAGGATGTGGTCCATTTGCAACAGCAAAAAAATCAATGTTATTCTTTTTAGCTTTGTCGAGAGCGTTATTTGCTGGAACGAAAACATTTCAAGGGTACAGTCGTCATCGATAAAAGGGAATGGTGAAATATACTTTTAGGATAGCGGTAAAAACAGAGATGAGGAAGATTGAGAAGACAAAGAGTGATTGTTTGAGGAGACAAAGAGTGATTGAGAAGACATAGAGTGATTGTTTGAGGAGACAAAGCGTGATTGAGAAGACATAGAGTGATTGTTTGAGAAGACAAAGAGTGATTGAGAAAATAAAGAGTAATTGTATGAGAAGACAAAGAATGATTATATGAGAAGGCAAAGAGTGATTGAGAAGATAAAGAGTGATTGTATGAGAAGGCAAAGAGTGATTGAGAAGATACAGAGTGATTGTATGAGATGACAAAGAGTTATTGTATTAGAAGGCAAAGAGTGATTGAGAAGATAAAGAGAGATTGTATGAGAAGACAAAGAGTGATTGTATGAGAAGGCAAAGAGTTATTGTATGAGAAGGCAAAGAATGATTGTATGAGAAGACAAAGAGTTATTGCATGAGAAGACAAAGAGTTATTGTATGAGAAGACAAAGAGTGATTGTATGAGAAGACAAAGAGTGATTGTATGGGAAAACAAAGAGTTATTGTATGAGAAGACAAAGCGTGATTGAGAAGGCAAAGAATGATTGTATGAGAAGACAAAGAGTGATTGAGAAGATAAAGAGTGATTGTATGAGAAGGCAGAGAGTGATTGAGAAGATACAGAGTGATTGTATGAGAAGACAAAGAGTTATTGTATGAGAAGGCAAAGAGTGATTGTATGAGAAGACAAAGAGTGATTGTATGAGAAGACAAAGAGTTATTGCATGAGAAGACAAAGAGTTATTGTATGAGAAGACAAAGAGTGATTGTATGAGAAGACAAAGAGTGATTGTATGGGAAAACAAAGAGTTATTGTATGAGAAGACAAAGCGTGATTGAGAAGGCAAAGAATGATTGTATGAGAAGACAAAGAGTGATTGAGAAGATAAAGAGTGATTGTATGAGAAGGCAGAGAGTGATTGAGAAGATACAGAGTGATTGTATGAGAAGACAAAGAGTTATTGTATGAGAAGGCAAAGAGTGATTGTATGAGAAGACAAAGAGTTATTGTATAAGAAGACAAAGAGTGATTGTATGAGAAGACAAAGAGTTATTGTATGAGACGGCAAAGAGTTATTGTATGAGAAGGCAAAGAATGATTGTATGAGAAGACAAAGAGTTATTGTATAAGAAGACAAAGAGTGATTGTATGAGAAGACAAAGAGTGATTGTATGAGAAGGCAAAGAGTTATTGTATGAGAAGGCAAAGAATGATTGTATGAGAAGACAAAGAGTTATTGCATGAGAAGACAAAGAGTGATTGTATGAGAAGACAAAGAGTGATTGTATGAGAAGACAAAGAGTGATTGTATGGGAAAACAAAGAGTTATTGTATGAGAAGACAAAGAGTGATTGTATGAGAAGACAAAGAGTTATTGCATGAGAAGACAAAGAGTTATTGTACGAGAAGACAAAGAGTGAATGTATGAGAAGACAAAGAGTGATTGTATGAGAAGACAAAGAGTGATTGTATGAGAAGACAAAGAGTGATTGTATGAGAAGACAAAGAGTTATTGTATAAGAAGACAAAGAGTGATTGTATGAGAAGACAAAGAGTTATTGTATGAGAAGGCAAAGTGTTATTGTATGAGAAGGCAAAGAATGATTGTATGAGATGACAAAGAGTTATTGCATGAGAAGACAAAGAGTGATTGTATGAGAAGACAAGGAGTGATTGTATGAGAAGACAAAGAGTGATTGTATGGGAAAACAAAGAGTTATTGTATGAGAAGACAAAGAGTGATTGTATGAGAAGACAAAGAGTTATTGCATGAGAAGACAAAGAGTTATTGTACGAGAAGACAAAGAGTGAATGTATGAGAAGACAAAGAGTGATTGTATGGGAAAACAAAGAGTAATTGTATGAGAAGACAAAGAGTGATTATATGAGAAGATAAATAGTGATTGTATGAGAAGACAAAGCGTGATTGAGAAGGCAAAGAATGATTGTATGAGAAGACAAAGAGTGATTGAGAAGATAATGAGTGATTGTATGAGAAGGCAAAGAATGATTGTATGAGAAGGCAAAGAATGATTGTATGAGAAGGCAAAGAGTGATTGTATGAGAAGACAAAGAGTGATTGTATGAGAAGATAAAGGGTGATTGTATGAGAAGACAAATAATGATTGTATGAGAAGACAAAGAGTAATTGTATGAGAAGACAAAGAGTGATTGTATGAGAAGATAAATAGTGATTGTATGAGAAGGCAAAGAATGATTGTATGAGAAGACAAAGCGTGATTGTATGAGAAGATAAAGAGTGATTGTATGAGAAGGCAAAGAATGATTGTATGAGAAGACAATGAGTTATTGTATGAGAAGACAAAGAATGATTGTATGTGAAGATAAAGAGTGATTGTATGAGAACACAAAAAGTGATTGAGGAGACAAAGAGTGATTGTATGAAAGAACAAAGTGTGATTGTATGAGAAGATAAAGAGTGATTGTTTCAGAAGACAAAGAGTGATTGTATGAGAAGATAAAGAGTGATTGTATGAGAAGACAAAGCGTGACTGCATGAGAAGACAAAGAGTGATTGTATGAGAAGACAAAGAGTGATTTTATGAGAAGAGAAAGTGTGCTTGTATGAGAAGATAAAGAGTGATTGTTTGAGAAGATAAAGTGTGATTGTTTGAGAAGATAAAGAGTGATTGTATGAGAAGATAAAAATTGATTGTATGAGAAGATAAAGAGTGATTGTATGAGAAGATAAAGAGTGATTGTATGAGAAGGGCAGATTAAAAAAAAATCTTAGATGGTAGTAAGCAGCTGAAGCTAAGGAGCGACGGGACAAACTAAACGCTTCGATACAATCTTTCATGGGGTACAATATAACAAACATAAATACAATCACACACAAATCAAGTACTGATCAATCTGAAAGGGGCCTTGTGAACGAATGACCGGAAGAGCAAATGATCAGGTCCTTTTTTGGTTAATCCTTCAAACAATCAAGAACCGGGCCTGTTGGCGTAGGTGATCATGTCTCTCCACAACTTTCGATCTCGACAGTTATTTATCATTTCTGTTGTTGATCTTCGGCCAAGCCTTTCTCTTAAGCTGTCTGGTATCTTTTCTCTTTGTTTCCCTCTATCTCTTCGTCCCTCAATTTTTCCAATTTTTACAATATATTCCAGTTGTTCTCTTCTCATTACATGGCCAAAAAATGATGGTAGTTTCTTCCTAATATTGGAAATTAGCTCTCTTTTTGCTTTGACCTCTTTCAGAACGTTTTAATTACTCTTCCTTGCTGTCCATGCAAATCTCAACATTCTTCTGTAAAACCACGTTTCTATAGACTCCAGCGATTTTCTTGTCTCTTGTCGTATTGTCCATGATTCACATCCATATGTTAAGACTGGCTCTACATAACATTCATGATTGTACAAAGAAGTTACGACTTTGGTTTTCTGTTGCCTTCCGTCCGTTTGTTTACGGTTGGCTCCGCTGGCTAGCCTTTGACTAAAGAAGTCTCACCCACAAGGCAGTGATGTTGTTTTATTTCCTTCACATGACCCTTAATAATATCAATAAATAGAAAATAATAGAGAAATGTTATGCACATGCTAACTTATGTTTAAACAAAGTTGACTTACTCAAAGTATTGTTTGAGCAACTTCCGTCAGTGATTATGACAACTTTCTTATGGTCACATTTAAGGGCGCTAAGTAGAAGGTAACTAGCTACCTCAATTGCACGTGCGCAGTTGGTCGTGCTCCCTCGGCGTTGAGCTTTGTTTAGACACTGCCAGCGAGATCAAGATGGAGTTACATACAAATAAAGAACTGCCTTATTTCTTCTTCTACATTCTTGCTTGAAAATGTTTTTTTGTAAAGTCCTAGTTTAGGGACATAAATTAAAGTGATTTCCGCCTTGTTGGCGTCACTCGCACAGAAACCCAGTGTTTCTGAAATACTAAAAATGTATCTCTATGTATGTTCAACAACAAAGAAATATATTATTTTATGTTATCTCATCATCATGTACCACATCGGTTCGCATAGGCGATCATGTCCTTCCACAATCTTCTATCTACCGTACATCGTATCAGTTCTGTTGTTGACTGTTTTCCATGCCATGACACAAAGCTATCTAGAATTTTCTCTCTTTGTCGTTTGCGATCTCTCTTTCCCTGTATTTTGACAGTTGTGACCAAGTATTCCAACTTTCCTCTTCTCATGATGTGCCCGAAAAATGTTGATTGTTTCCTTCTGATGTATCTTAGGAGCTGCCTTTTTGTGTTGGCCTCTTTGAGAACTTCCTCATTGGTCTTTTTATCTGTCCAGGGAACTTTCAATATTCTTCTGAGAAATCCCATCTCTGTGGCCTCTAATCGTCTTTTCATTTGTTTGTCTATTGTCCATGATTCGCTTCCATAGGTCAAAATTGGTTCTATATAGCACCACCGATGAACTCTCTTTCTCACTACTATTGACATAGATTTGTTGCATAAGACGTTTTTAATTTTCTGAAATGCTATTTAGGCCTGAGTGAGTTGTTCTGCCTTTTGTTTTTGTGGTGCATCTTCCATCTGATGTTATTATTGTGCCCAAGCATTTGACGTGTTGTACTTGTTTCAGATTTGACCTATTTATTTTTATGCTACATGATGGTGATGATTGTTTCTTCAATATGACCATTACTTGTTTTTATATTACAATTGAGACTGAGACCTTTTTGCTGCTTTCTTTTACTGTTATGTATATCATTTATTGTAGATCATTGTCTCTGCTATTAAGACTATGTCATCTGCATATCGCAAATTGCTTATATTGTGACCGTTGACTTCAATTCCTTTTTTTTCTACTATTGATCTCATAATATATTCACTGTAAAGTGAAAACAAATCTGGCGTCAGAACACAGCCTTGTCTGACTCCTTGCTTTATATATTGGAATTGTCTTATTCGGTTGCTAATTCGTATAGCTGCTGTTTGTTCCCAGTACATGCTTTTTATGATTCTCAGCTTCGTGCCATGAATGTTTAATTTTTCTAGCATATTGATTATTTTCACATGCTTTACTTTGTCAAATGCTTTTGTGTAGTCTATAAAGCCCATGTATAGATCTTTCTTTACCTCTATAGCTTTTTCTATCAATGTTCTTAAGACGTATATTGTATTATTGGCGCCATTTCCTTCCTCAAATATACATTGTCCCTCACTTATTTCTGGTTTTATTTTGTTCCTTACACGTCTCATGATGATTCTTAGTAGTATTTTCGTCATATGGCTCATGAGAGTAATAGTGCGATGGCCCTCACAATCAGTGGCGCCTGACTTCTTCGGTATGGCTACAAAGATATATTTTAGTAGATCTTCAGGTATGTGTCCATTGTTATATATATCATTGAGTAGTTTTATTATGACTTGTACTCCCAGTTCCCCTAATGCATTTATCTCTTCGATTGTTATATTGTCGGGACCTGGAGCTTTGCCTCTTTTCATGTGTGGAATTGCCTTCTCCACTTCACTTTGCATTATTGGTGGTCCTGTGGCTTTGTTTGAATTGTTTAGCTTTGGTCTTTCATCATCATAGAGTTGACTAATATATTCTGTCCATCTTTCCATTGTCTTCTACTGTCCCATTATTATATTTCCTTTCTTTGATTTCACACATCCTGAAACTTTCACTTTTTTAAATTCCTGTTAATTTATTTAACTGATTGTGCATACATTTTGTGTCTGTCTTTTGTTGTTTTCCCATTTGTTCACATTCTGCTTTAACCATCCTTCCTTTACTTCAATGCATTTGTTTTGGAACTTTTTGTGCAATATTTTGTATGTCTGTTCTTCTTTCTTATGTTTTCGTCTTTCGTCCATTAGTTCTAGTATTTCTTCTGTAATCCATTTCTTTTTGTTGATTCTTTTAGTCACTGGTATTACTTCTTTTGATGTTTGCTGAATCGATTGTTTGAGCATTCCCCACTGTTCCTCGATGTCCTGTATTTTCTCAATAGCATCATATCTTTATTGTACTATAGTACTGCACTTATCACTCATCTGTCTATCTACCCTAAGCATATCTATTTCTAATTGTATATTTCTTGGTGATTTCTGTGTCTTCTGAAGTTTTATTTCCATCTTTCCAACCACTGGTACATGATCACTATTGCAATCTGCTCCTGGCCTTGTTTTAACAGATGTTAGATCATTCCTGAATCTTCTCTGTGCCAGTAAAATATCAATTTGATTGTGCACTTTTTTGTCTGGGCTTTGCCATGTCCATAGTCGCCTAGGGTGTTGTTGAAACCAAGTGTTGCCTATAATCATGTCATGTGTCTTTGCCCAACCTATCAATCGGGTGTTGTCAAACCAAGTGTTGCCTATCAATCATGTCATGTGTCCATAGTCGCCTAGCCCAAACCTATCAATCGATCCCCTCTGTCATTCGTCTATCAAATGCCATGTCCATAGTCGCCTAGGGTGTTGTTGAAACTAAGCCCAACCTATCAATCGATCCCCTCTGTCATTCGTCTATCAAATGCCATGTCCATAGTCCCCTAGGGTGTTGTTGAAACCAAGTGTTGCCTATAATCATTTCATGTGTCTTTGCCCAACCTATCAATCGATCCCCTCTGTCATTCGTCTATCAAATGCCATGTCCATAGTCCCCTAGGGTGTTGTTGAAACCAAGTGTTGCCTATAATCATTTCATGTGTCTTTGCCCAACCTATCAATCGATCCCCTCTGTCATTCGTCTATCAAATGCCATGTCCATAGTCCCCTAGGGTGTTGTTGAAACCAAGTGTTGCCTATAATCATTTCATGTGTCTTTGCCCAACCTATCAATCGATCCCCTCTGTCATTCGTCTATCAAATGCCATGTCCATAGTCCCCTACTAGTGTCTTTGCCCAACCTATCAATCGATTGTCATGTCTAAACCAAGTGCCTATAATCATTTCATGTGTCTTTGCCCAACCTATCAATCGATCCCCTCTGTCATTCGTCTATCAAATGCCATGTCCATAGTCCCCTAGGGTGTTGTTGAAACCAAGTGTTGCCTATAATCATTTCATGTGTCTTTGCCCAACCTATCAATCGATCCCCTCTGTCATTCGTCTATCAAATGCCATGTCCATAGTCCCCTAGGGTGTTGTTGAAACCAAGTGTTGCCTATAATCATTTCATGTGTCTTTGCCCAACCTATCAATCGATCCCCTCTGTCATTCGTCTATCAAATGCCATGTCCATAGTCCCCTAGGGTGTTGTTGAAACCAAGTGTTGCCTATAATCATTTCATGTGTCTTTGCCCAACCTATCAATCGATCCCCTCTGTCATTCGTCTATCAAATGCCATGTCCATAGTCCCCTAGGGTGTTGTTGAAACCAAGTGTTGCCTATAATCATTTCATGTGTCTTTGCCCAACCTATCAATCGATCCCCTCTGTCATTCGTCTATCAAATGCCATGTCCATAGTCCCCTAGGGTGTTGTTTGAACCACCATAGTGTCTGCCTATAATCATCCCCTTCATGTGTCTTTGCCAAGTGTTGCCTATAATCCATGTGTCTTTGCCCATATCAATCGATCCCCTCTGTCATTCGTCTATCAAATGCCATGTCCATAGTCCCCTAGGGTGTTGTTTGAACCAAGTGTTGCCTATAATCATTTCATGTGTCTTTGCCCAACCTATCAATCGATCCCCTCTGTCATTCGTCTATCAAATGCCATGTCCATAGTCCCCTAGGGTGTTGTTGAAACCAAGTGTTGCCTATAATCATTTCATGTGTCTTTGCCCAACCTATCAATCGATCCCCTCTGTCATTCGTCTATCAAATGCCATGTCCATAGTCCCCTAGGGTGTTGTTGAAACCAAGTGTTGCCTATAATCATTTCATGTGTCTTTGCCCAACCTATCAATCGATCCCCTGTCATTCGTCTATCAAATGCCATGTCCATAGTCGCCTAGAGTGTTGTTGAAACCAAGTGTTGCCTATAATCATTTCATGTGTCTTTGCCCAACCTATCAATCGATCCCCTCTGTCATTCGTCTATCAAATGCCATGTCCTCCAGTCACTTTGCACTTTAGCTGTTCCTACTTTTCATTGAAATCCCCCAATATAATAGTTATTTCTTGGGATTTACACTGTTCCATGTTCATCTCTAGCTTGTAAGAAGTAACAATGTCTTCTTCTTCGGTATTAATTTTTGGTGCATTAGCATGAATTATGTTGATATCCATTGGTCTACCTCTCAATTTTACTAGCAAAATGATATCTGATACTGGCCAAAATCATTTCACTGTTTTGCTTATTTGCTTCTTTCTCTATCTAACATGGTCAAAAACCTCTTTGGTGTATCCCCCCCCCCCCCGAGTAAACTACATTTCCACTGTCGCGTTGTAATAATTCTGCCCCTTTCCATCTCATTTCACATAGTCCCAAGATGTTCAATTTCATTCTCTTCGTATTGTGGCTAATGTTTTTTAGTTTGCCAACTTGGAATGCTGATTTAATGTTCCAAGTTCCTATTGCTAGTGTCTCTTTATTTTTGATCTTGAAGGCAGTAGCATGATATAGATCGGGTGTCAACTGTAGCACATGACACTCCCTACCGGACGAGGTGGCTGTGGAGTTCCCATTAACGTCGTGAACTGTAAATATTCAGTTGTATTTGGACATAAATTTACTCGGCAATATAAGAAGGTAGTTTACCATTTCTTTCCTTCTTGGCAGTGACTGAACTGCTCGGATATCTTTGTCTCTATAAATGAGATCATCTGCCTGGCATCACGGAGTGGGGACCATAACGGGCACTATTTGACGACTGATCCCACAACACCATCCACCACCTGCTCCAATGGCTTCCCATAACTGATAGGGGGGCTAAACCACCTTACCCAAAAGTGTCCCGAAGACAAGCGGAGAAAAGGAGACGTCTTACTCCTCCTTTGTTAGGGGATAACTCTACCCCGCTAACCGCAAATGTTATCTTGAAGCAGTTCTAACATATGGATGTGAATCATGGACGATATACAAACAGATAAGACAATCAGAGGAGACTGTAGAAATTTAGTTTTACAGAAGAATGTTGAGAATACCATGGACTGCTAAGAAGAGTAATGAAAATGTTATGAAAGAGGCCAAAGCAAAGATGGAGAAAATTTCTTCCAATATTAGGAAGAAACAATCATCATTTTTCTGACCATATGTGTGAAGGGAAGAGCTGGAATATATTTTAACAACAGGGAAAGCTGAGGTACGAAGAAATAGAGGAAAGCAAAGAGAAAAGATACCAGACAGCTTAAGAGAATGGCTTGGCAGAAGGTCAACAACAGAAATTATAAATAACTGTCGAGCTTGAGAGCTGTGGAGAGACACAATTGCCTACGCCAGCCGGCATTATACTTGATGATGATGATATACATCAATGTTCATCATTCATCACTAAGGCAATTATGTTATTTTCGGGCCGAAGTTAGGGTTTAGGGTTACACGGTGGGGGAATGTCCTATGCTTCCTAAATACTATCCCAAACCCTAACCCTGTCTAGTGACAGATTGTCTAGTGACAGATTGTCTAGTGACAGATTGTCTAGTGACAGATTGTCTACTGACAGATTGTCTAATGACAGAATGTCTAGTGACAGATTGTCTAGTGACAGATTGTCTAATGACAGATTGTCTAGTGACAGATTGTCTAGTAACAGATAATGACAGATTAGAGAACCCCCCGTAGTAAGTGCAATATCACTCAAGGGAACATTA